>OX336396.1:275694239-276196414 GCA_946902985.2 Meconema thalassinum
CGCCACTGGTGGTCATGGAAGGCTCCGAAACGGCTTTACGATACCTGAATGACATCCTCCGACCCATAGTGCAACCATATCGGCAGAATATTGGAGAGGCATTTGTCTTCATGGACGACAATTCTCGACCTCATCGTGTACATCTTGTGAATGCGTTCCTTCAAGATAACGACATCGCTCGACTACAGTGGCCAGCATGTTCGCCAGACATGAACCCTATCGAACATGCCTGGGATATGTTGAAAAGGGCTGTTTATGGACGTCTTGACCCACCAACCACTCTGAGAGATTTACGCCGAATTGTCGTTGAGGAGTGGGACAATTTGGACCAACAGTGTCTTGATGAACTTGTGGATAGTATGCCACGGCGAATACAGGCATGCATCAATGCAAGAGGACGTGCTACTGGGTATTAGAGGTAGTGGTGTGTACTGCAATCTGGACCACAAATGCTGAAAGTCTAGCTGTATGATGGTACAACATGCAATGTGTGGGTCTCATGAGCAATAAAACGAGCTGAAATGTTGTTTGTGTTGATCTCTATTCCCTTTGTATTTAACGGTTCCGGAACTCTTGGAACCGAGGTGATGCAAAACTTTTTTTGATGTGTGTATTTTGGTAAACAGTAGGCGCCAGTGCTGGCTGTGAAATGCAGTATGGCCTACTATTGGACCCGTGCGACTAATCTCGCATGTTCATAAACCACACTTTCCCCGATAGGTTTATAATGAGAGATTTAAGGACAAAGGTTGTTATGTTTTTATTTCAACCAAATGATTATAGAACACTATTTACATTTCAGTTAGAATTCCAAGTTCTACGTTCCCTAACTTAAGAAGGCAATCACTGAAAATTGGATCATCACAACACTCACTGGTCATTCGATATTTATGAAATTATACGATTTGAGTACTCATTCCTTTGATTTACTGTTTCTGTAATCCATGCAAAATGATAAAGGAAAAACCTCAGAATGTTAAAATGACATGAAACAGGCGTTACAGAGGCCAAAATGTGAAGTGGACAGCAATTATGGAGCGTATTTTCGTACAGCAACAGTATCTGCAAATCCGACACTTCGTACATTTTTAAGTCATTTTTTTAAGAAATTATAGATATTAATGAAATTAGAGTGCAATTCATCACTGCTAATGTCTATTCTCTTTATTTGAATGCTCATTTGTCACGATCAGTCGCTTGTGAGCGCCGCAGGAGGGATCTATACTACTGAAATAATATATAAGATGATGGAAGCTACTGAGCTATGAGTGGTTCTGAGTAACGGTATCTACTGTAGACTTGCTTCTCGCCAAAGCGGACGTGGTTTGATTCTCGTTTAAAGAACGTGAAAATTTCCTAGGTAAAAGATTGCGAGATTAACGGTCACTTGTAATTGACTCACTCACGCACTAAGTTACTTACTTCAAAATCACAGGACAAAGGGACAAGGGACTCAGCTCGGGAATCCCTCGGGGTAACTAGTAGGAAAAAAAACCACCAGCTGTCAGTTTAAAACTTTCGAGTGCACGCAGTTCCAGCCCTCAAACCCGAAGTGGTAGAGTCGGAATTGAACCTAGATCCTTTGAAAAATATGCTACTAAAAGGACGTAATAATAAAACTTGACGGATCCAACGACCAAATCGTTTAACGTCTCTACCTTAAAATACGGCACGCATTAAATGGGGCGCGCTGATGCCAGATCTCCTTCATATACTAAGTACTGCAAGGCCGGGCACATGATGTAATGTACAGGCGTGCTTTTACGCAAAACTCGGGAAATTTCCAAAATATTTGTTTGTTGTACATAACTGTAGCTCATACCTTGCAGCGAACAACGCTACAATATTTAGATATGATACGCCGAACCTCAGAGGGCGATTTTAATGCACATATTATAATAATTTATATTTTTCAATTATTCAAGAATATGATAATATTATAATATGTTATAATTTATAATATTACATTTTCTCGAATATCATAGGTTAAAATAAATTATAATATGACATTTTTCATGAATATTATATATACCTGTGGTATATTGTGGTCCACGTACTTTACCCAATTTTGTGTGGTCAAGTGGTGGTATGCAGCCGAAATTAAATTCTTCATTTCTTGAATGAGACGTTGTTCAATTTTATATAGTTCTTCACTTGCGCCCATACCATTTCGATGGGATTAAGTTCACTGTGGTATGGTGGCAAGCGAAGAACATATTTTTTTTCTGCTGATTTAGCCATCTCGTCAATGATGTATTTATCATATCTGACTCTGTTTTGAGTCACAATAAAACGAAGCTTCCGTTTGAACATATCATTTCGAAAAGGGACCCCTTTTGAGTGAGCCAATCTATAATCCGGCGTTTTCCCCGTTATAGGTAAAAGTTCGATTTTCCGACTGTGGTAGTCTACATTGTCCATTACTAGGATAGATCTTTCGGAAACATTGGGGCAACAATTGCTCGGCGAACCACTTTTCTTACACTTCACCTCTCATTCGTCGTGGGTGTCTGCCGCGTTCTTTTGGCACAGAAACGTTAACTCTGCACCACTAACGAACCCTTGTTCATTCCCGGGATGAACAAAGGCAAACCACGGAAACCACTTAGAGGATGGCTGAGGTAGGAATCGAACCCGCCTCTTCTCAGTTTTGTCTCATGAAGTTGAGTACACCCCGTTCCAGCCCTCAAACCAGAATTAAATTTCTTGGCAGAGCTGGGATTCAAACCTGGACCTCCACGGTGACAGCTAGGAATGCTAGCCACTACGGTACGCAACGAGGCGGACAATTTATAAAGAACACAAGGACCACTTCATTTCACAGTTTAACTTCACACTATCACACCATCAGTCGGGGAGATACTGGCGCCTGAGTAAACTTACGCAGCGTCAGCGCTGGGCGGGAGGAATAAGTGCGATAACTTATGAATGCTATCTGATATCGAGCTCTGGTTTGTTTTAAAATCTTTTTCACATATTAATGAACATTTCTTCACGCTTAGTCACCAACGTAAAGTCAATAGCAAAAAAAGTTTGTCGCTACGTAACTTTCCTGTGATACCATCTCAGATTTTTCAAGTAACATTTAAGAAGAAAAAGATCATAACTTTCTTACGATGAAAATAGTTACTGCCCTGAGAAATAGAGTATCTTCTACCAACATCAGACAATCTAAAAATAAATTCTTAATCTGTTGCGATCATTAGTTCATTATATATGGCGTGATAAGTTTTATATCAGCAAAAATATACATTCGCGCTAAAATATCGTAATTGTGAAAATTGGGCCATGTGTTAATTATTTATGGCTTTTATTTTTACATCATCATAAAGAGCGGAAAATTCTCTATAAGACCACGCAAACAGTTTCTTAGATTTGTCACTTTCAATTACTGGGAAATGACAACATCGCCGGGGTGGAAGAGGACGAAGCTAATTGCAGGACATAGGAGTGCGAGTGAGAGGCAAATACTACATTTAATTCGGTCTTTTAAGGTTGAGACGCTCTATATACTGAAATACCGCATGATAAGTAATTCAAACAGAATTATGTCATTACTACTCTATCTCGTAGTCCTTCGGGAATATTTAAGAGAAACGAAGGTTATTTTATTGTGACTGGATTTCGACATTCATGTCCGGAAGAAAGGGTGGTGGCCTCCACGATAGCATCTTCCCCACCATTCTCTTTGTTTTGACACGGAGGTCATTCTGCTATGCTCCCCTTTCTTTCGAGTGATAGCGGTTACATGACGTCAGGAACATTTCGTCACCGCTTCATTTAGCTAGATGAATGGATCTATATACGTAATTATAATCCCAAGTGAAAACAACTAACAGCTGCATACTTGTTGTTGCTGCATTTTTATGCGCAGAAAGAAAGATAACAGCCAGAAGAATTTGTCTGGAGTGGGTATCGTCCGGGGTTAGGTTTTATAGGCACTAAAAATCAGGATGGTCAAACTGCGCTGATTGGGTCAGACCTAGAGTGTCCAGTCAGCTTACCTTAATGCGTTTAGGAAGAGAGTGGGGGTAGGCGACCTCTCGTGATGATGATGATAATTGTTATTTTAAGGGGACTAACATCTAGGTTATCGCCCCCTAATGATTTGAGTGATAGTGAAAGATGAGATGAGAATGAAAGCTATAACTAATACTAACTACTGACTTACATACTAAGAGAAGAAATTGTAAACAAATAAAGGATACGGCAAATAAAGGACAGGAAGAATAGAAATGCCCCCAACCCTCGAAGAATGAGGATTGAGGGACTTGGAAGGAAGGAGAGCCATGAAAGGCAGCTAGAAAAGGTGAAAGAGGAGAAGGCCCGCCCCAAAATCAGTGGAAAAAGGGGGGAAAACGGACCCAGCTCAGGAATCCCCCGGGATCGCCAACTCTCGAACTCACCAGCCGTGAGCCCCTGAGGGTGTTGCAATATCCAGGACACACCAGAAGTGGTGCGGCTACATACACCCTGCCTCCTTGAGGGCCTTGGGCAGACGGCATGAGATGACATGAAAAGATAAAGAAGGCTGACCCCTCGCAGAAGGAGGGTATCAGGAAAGAGGACACAAGGGCCAATTAAGGCGGGAAAGGAAGAGACTCCCTAGGCATCGGATAACCTAATACCATCGGGGTCGGAAAAGAAGAAGAGTTGACCAAGAGAGGTCGACAGGAAAGAAGATGGAGTCATGGCGCAACCTCTCGTGAAATGTTGGTTAAGCCACGAGTTGACTGACAGCTACGTGCATCTGCACCCCCTAGAGTTTCCGTAGATATAATCAGTGCAGCTAACATGCTATCCCTGTACAGTCAAAGAGGGGAAGGACTGCGAGGTTATAGGAAACTATACATTTTATAAGTGTGCGCTGTCACGAGGCCAAAAGTGGAGGATTTCGAACAAGTAATGCTCTCCCCATTTATTTACGAATGCACCTTGTTTGGTAGCAGAATACAATATAAGCATTTTGATTCCCACGATATCGTACACAAAATGTTTAGTACAATATATTTCATAACATTTTCATAAAATGACATAAAACAAGAAGTTCCGTGACGAACTAAAAAGCCTGCTTTTCTTAAAATTTAAGATTCATGCCAATCTATAAAGACCTATCAAGAATAATGACGAAATTAAGTTGGTAATATCGAAAATTCTAATTAGTTCGAAATATACCTGGTATAATGTAGCCAAATAGAGCACTACAGTTGGCAGCCCTGGTGACTAAATATATTGTTAGTTCCATCTCTTAAGGTACAGAATACAAAATTTGGTTGAAGTCCAATGGATAGCATGGACGTTACATGCAGTTAGACATTGGATCTATCAGCGCGCGTAAAATCATGTTGGCAACAATGCCATGCATGTGTTGGTCAAAAATAATCCGAAATATTATGATCTCTTGTTGTGCCAATTTTGGATGAAATTCATTTGTTAGTATAGAAGTTACATGTATTTTAAAATTGGACCTATAAGCAGGCTTAGAGTCATGTTGGCAGCACTGACGTATATTTGTTTCTCCCAAATTAATCTAGAATGTCAGGTACTATACGTGTGCAAATTTTAAAGCTGTTGGCTTACATACTTTCTAATATATTGATATTAGGGTAAAAATAGAGACAGCATTTATTAACAGTTGGCAGCCCTGATTGCTCTTAATAAGCATAGTCATATCTGTTATGGTACACATAGCACAAACGAAATTTGATTGAAATCCAATTGAAAGTGTAGAAGTTATATGCATTTAAAAATTGAACCTATCAGCAGGCTTAGAATCATTTTGGCAAACTGCCATGCATGGCCTCCTGGAAATTAATCTAAAATATTATTATACACATGTGTGCCAATTTTGGAATAGCTCCCATGCATACTTTCCATGATATCCAACATGGAGCTCAAATTTCAATTGCGGTTTTTCAGCAGTTGGTAGCACTGACATAATTTTCAAATATAGGCTTGAGATATTCAGGTATCGATCTTTACTCATACCAAATTTGGATTCGATTGCTGCAGCCGTTTAGGAGTTGATAGGGACACACACACACACACACACACATACACACAGCCAGCCAGACAGACAGACAGACATTTGCCCGGATCGATCTCATAAGTCTCCTTTTTCCTCATTTTTGCAAAATGTGAAAAGTAGGCTAAAAACCACGATAGCCCGATTCCTTATTGACGATGTAATTATAATAAATTATTTATTACCTTTATGTTCGACGATGTCGGAATGTGAATATTATACGTCAGAAAACTGTAACATAATGATGGTCATTATAGTACCGTACTGTTTTCCATTATGATACAGTTTCTCCAGCCAATCAGAGCTCATTCATTTACCAATTAGGTAAGGATACCTTCCCGCATGCGCTCAAAATCCAACATGTCGGACGTGAACACAGCAATCTTCTATATAAATCACCGACATGGAAAGTGCACCGTCGATATGTTCGCGTAAATAAACTGGCGAATACGAGACAAGAAATAGCACCGTACCTTATCCCCTACTCCAAGCGCATTGATTTCAAACGACTTCGGTGACAGTTTGACTGAATGCTGCTGCTCATCACATGACATTGCCAAGCAGACAGAGCGCAAGCGTCGGTCGGTCAGAGAACTTGGAAAAAAGAGATATCAAACCCAGCGCTTGCACTCCGATCACAAAATTCAAGTGACTGAATCTCAACAGATATTTAAGGATATTTATGTTAAAACATATAATAAAGTTATAATTATCGTAGAACATAAACAGTCGTATGCAACTCTCCTATAATGGAAATTATAAAACTCTCTTACGCTCGTTTTATAAACATACTCGTGTCTTAATTATTGCCATTATAGGCTCGTTGCATAATGTACTAAAAGTCAATATATTGTACATTAAATGCATATATATTACATACTAGCTGAACCCGGCATGCGTTGCAACGCCAAACAATGAAAGTGTTGGCGTTGTAATTTTGTTTCTTGAAGTGCTTTTGAATACACAATTCTTTTCTTTATCTTCCGCTAACTGCCTCCAACTATCGTAAAATGGATTAACTAATTTAGAAACATTCGTGGGAACGTCCACAACAACTCACCAAAGTTTCATTGCAATCGGATAAATTACATATGACTACTGTACATACGAAATTTCATTTATACGATTCGTGTGCTGTCACTCATTTGTTGAATCAACTCGTTCGCTACCTACTGTGAAGTGGATTTACTAAGTTAGAAACCTACACGTAAGTGCACACAACAACTCATCAAAGTTTCATCGCAATCGATGAATGGTATATGAACGCATACAGGTTTTTGTTGAAACTCTTCAAAAGTCGTCACTCATTTGTTGCATCTACTCGTGCGCTAAGTATTGTAAAATGGATTTACTAAGTCGAAATCTTTCCCTGGCGTGTACACAATAACTCATCAAAGTTTCATCGCAGTCGGATGAATGGTATATGAACGCATACGGAACTTTTTTGAAACGATTCCCGTGCTGTCCTTATTTGTTGAATCTACTCGTGCGCTACCTATTGTAAAATGCATGTACTAAGCCAGCAACCTTCCCTGGAGTGTACACAACATCTCACCCAAGTTTCATCGCTATCGGGCGAATGGTATATGAACGCTTCGCACGTCGTCGCTCATTTGTTGAATCTACTCGTGCTCTACCAATATTGTAAAATAGATTTACTAAGCTGAAGACCTTCCCTGGCGTGTACACTACAACAAATCAAAGTTTCATCGCAATCGGATGAATGGCATATAAACGCATACGGGATTTTGTTAAAACGATTCGCGTGCCGTCACTCATTTGTTGAATCTACTCATGCGCCACCTATTTTAAAACAGATTTACTAAGCCTGAAACCTTCCCTGGAGTGTACTGAACGATTCACCAAAGTTTCATCGCAATCGGATGAATGTCATATGAACGCATGTGGGAATTTTTTGAAACGAATCGCACGCAATTTTGTTGAAGCTACTCACGCGCTATCTATTGTAAATTGGGTTTACTATGCCTATAACGTTCCCGTGAGTGTGCACAACAACTCACCAAAATTTGATCGTAATTGGATGAATTGTGTATGAACGCAACGCCATCACTCATTTGTTGAAACTACTCGCGAGCTATCTATTGTAAATTGGATTAACTACGCCTATAAATATCCCGGAAGTGTGCACAACAACTCATCAAAATTTCATCGCAATCGATGAATGGTATATGAACGCATACCGGTTTCTTTTGAAACGCTTCACGCGTCGTTACTCATTTGTTGCATCTACTTGTGCGCAAAATATTAACAAGTAGTTCCGTGAAGAACTATAGAGCCTATTTTCATATATCCCACTAATGTTAATTGCCACTATCAACACACTAAATTTCAGTTTGATTGTTGTAATAGATTCGTAGATATTGAGAACCGTCTAAATATTTCGGATGGTCGCCATGTTGGAATTTTATATATGTAGGGCTTAGAGTTATGTACTGTTAGATGAAGATTATTGTGTACGTGCAATACTCAAACTTCAATCACATGATAAGGACACAGGAAGTAAAAAAGGAGATTTTAAAATTCCGCACAGCTGCCATCTTGTGGTATGGAAACTATTGAAATATTAGATGCCAGTGGATTAACATTTGTATAAGGATTTACTGTACCAAGTTTCACTTCACTTGGATGGTTAAATTACGAGAAACGACCATGAGAATATGTATACTTCGCGTCGCCACCATGTTGGATTTGTGATCACAAGGTTATTGAAAGTCCTATAAGTGAACATAGGTTCATAACCCCTATGAACGTTAAGAAAATCAGTTTGATTGCTTTAGTAGATTCTAAATATTCCGGATGGTCGCCATGTTGGATTGTTATATGCATAGGCCATAGAGTCATGTACCTTTAAAGGAAAATTATAGCGTAGGTTCATTATTCAAACTTTCACTTCGATCGCATGATTACGACACAAGGAAATAAAACTTAATTTTAAAAAATCGCACAGCCGCCATCTTGAGGTTATGTAAACAATTGAACTAAATTACATACCAGTGCATTACAATGTGTATAAACATTTGATGTACCAAGTATCATTGCGTTTGGATCATTAAATAGCGAGAAAAGTCTATTTAAAACTTTCAACTTCGCTTGGCCGCCATGTTCGTTTTGTAGTTAACCGGTTTTTTAGGGTCTCATATATGAACTTCCAGTAGTGCCCTTTACCTCTGTGCAAAATTTCAGGGTGATACCGGTAATAGTTTCAGAGATATAGGATGCCGGAGAAATATTTCGCACAGCCGCCATATTGAGGTTATGTAAACAATTGAACGAAGTTATATGTCGGTGCATTACAATGTATATAAACATATACTGCACCAAGTTTCATTGTGTTTGGATGGTTAAATCGTCTATTTAAAAGTCTCAACTTCGCTTGGCCGCCATGTTGGTTTTGTACTTACCAGGTTCTCAAGAGTCACGTAAGTGAACTTCTAGTAGTTCCCTTTATGACCATATAAAATTCCAGGATGATGTCGGTAATAGTTTCGGAGTTATTGAATGCTGGTGAAATTTTTCGCACAGCCGCCATGTTGGATTGGTGAGACGTAACATAATTTGAAGGGCACGGTCGGGGTCGCCCGGAATAGTGCTATCAACTTACCGAGTTTCATTGAAATCGCTCTAGCCGTTTATATTTTATTAGGGGGGGGGGCACACACACTAATCACACACACACTCGGACAAAAGGTGATCTCATAAGCCTATTTTTTCAAAATTGAAAATAGGCTAAAAAATGGAGTTGCTAAGTCGAAAACCTTCCCTGGCGTGTTTTATCGCAATCTGATGAAAGGTATATGAACGCATACGGGACTTTATTGAAACGATTCGCGTGCCGTCGTTCATAAGATAAATCTACTCATGCGCTACCTACTTTAAAATGCATGCACTAAGCCAGAAACCTTCCCTGGAGTGTACACAACATCTCGCCCAAGTTTCATCGCGATCGGATGAACGGTATAGGAACGCATGCGAGACGTTGTTGAAACGCTTCGCGCGTCGTCACTCATTTGTTGAATCTACTCGTGCGCTACCTATTGTAAAATGGATTTACTAATGAATACAAAGTTTATTTTAGTGTTTTTTAATTTATGCAAGTAGGGTTACCCTACATGTTTTGTGAGAAGAAAAAAACATTAACAAGTGTATTTTTAAGTTTTACTTTACATCTTATGATAATAACAAAAAAGAATTCCTACTTAGTCTTTACAAGCACCTAAAGTCTTTACGAACTAGGACAGGGTCGTGGATATTTCAAAACAAAACGTATTTTTCGTTTAATTACGCATATTTGTCAGAGAATTATTATTAATGTTTTAAACTTAAAAATCGGGACACTTTATTCGGGATGCTGAGACATACTCCTTAAAATCGAATATGTCCCGATTTTTACGTGACGAATGGTCACCGTACGTATATGCAACGTTTCTTTGAAAGTTTAGACCATGATTAAATAACCAGGTAAACTGTTTTAAATCCTACGATTCTTTTTTACATAGCCTATTTTGTGATTTATCTGAAATTTACCAAAAAAATGTCATCCTCCGTTCTTCTTTCTTCGCAGGAGGGCCTCTGAGATGCGCAGCACGCCACCTTAATCGGGCCCTGGTAAAGTGAGAGGAGAAACTCAATGGAAAATGGAGCTAATGACCTGCTCAATTTGTGTATCCTGCTTGTGAGCTTACTATCGCGAAAGGTAAATCTAGAGCTAAACCAGAAGTTACTGGTATATCTAGTGGCTGCAGTCATCAACTATCAGTTCACCAACAACATCGTTAGCACGCTATCACGTTTACAAAAATGTGCTTTCCTCGCAGCTATTTCGACTATCGACCATTTCGTCAATAATCTAAATGTCACGTGGGTCCTGTTATTAGAAAGAAATTATTCTCAGACTGAAGATATTTCATCATTTTCAAATTGAAACTACATTAGGTTTCACGGTCAATTAGTCGGGCTTGCTAGCAGTACCGGATTTAGCCCAAGGCTAGACCACTCCAGCTTAACTGCCCGCTTGACAGCCTCCAACTGCCAGATGTGATACAGTATAATATGCAGGATGAATAAAACCTAACGCACCGGGAAAATCAGTGACCGTGTGCCGGCCAACACTGGCGGCATCGCTGATATGTTGGTCTACCGCAGTCAGGCCAGATGGAGCCGAATATAATATGCCGATATCGACTGATTTGGCCAAGTAACACCCGTTTAATAATGTTCTTTTTCAACCCCACCAGATAAAGATTAAGAAAAAAGGGAAAATAACTCAGTTTCTGTATTTATGTCCCATCTGGCGGGGGGTTTGTGATACTGGGCTATCAATATCGTATGTAGCAGTAATCGACTTAAGCGTTGTTTCAAAGGCATTGACGTTTAGAGTGGTTTTCTACGAGTTATATGATCCCTGATTGATTGTTTCCCGATCTGGTTTCTTCTTCGGTAAGTATGACTGGAATTCAGTGAAGCTGCCGAAGGACAACTACTAGTGTAAATTTAAGAAATACTATAATTCAGTTTCTGCTGGAATGTCAATTCAAGTAGAATCTTTGAATTCTTGAAAATTGTCTTTGGGCTTTCGTGTTAAGTGCTCTGAATCCATATCTGTGTTCAGATTTTCTGCATCACGTAATTTTTTTTCCTTTGTATTTTGAGAAATTATCGAAAAAACATCAAGATTGGCAAAGTTCATCATCTAAAATAATACATACAGCATACATACAGCATATATATCAATAAGAAAATATACCTGAAATGACTGCTTAGGTCTTGAGCGATGTAGAATCCAAGTCTGTATTCAGAATTTCTCTATCGTGTTCTGTTTTATGTAATTTTTAGATATAAGAACGAAAAACTTCAAAATTTGAACAAGAATTTCAATAACGTCAAATTAGGTATATTATTTTTTAAAGGTTGAATTATATTAATACAAAATACTTGCAGCAATTCATAGGTTCAATTTATCGGTTGAAATGTCCAGTTCAACAGGAAGCCATTTTATGACACCACTTAAGCCTTCGCAGATCCACTACAAATGAACAAAAATTATCTATTTACTGCGCTGGATATTTGACACACAAAATGAACACACAATTAAGACTTATACTGACCAGTTTCAAGGAATGGCATTCATACAAATGTACAGTAGAAATGTATTGAAAAATAGGCTTATGAGATCACCTTTTGTCCGTGTGTCTGCGTGCGTGTGTGTGTGATGGACTTTTGTGTCCCCCCTAATAACTTCTAAACGGCTGGAGCGATTACAATGAAACTCGGTAAGTACATAGCACTATTCCGGACGACCCCGACCGTGCCTTTCAAATTTTGTTACGTCTCTCCAATCCAACATGGCAGCTGTGCGAAATATTTCACCAGCATTCAATATCTCCGAAACTATTACCGATATCACCCTGGAATATTTTACGGTGATAAAGGAAACTATTAGAAGTTCACTTATGTGACTATTGAAAACCTGGTAACTACAAAACCAACATGGCGGCCAAGCGAAGTTGCGACTTTTAAATAACGTTTCTCGCGATTTAACATACCAAACGCAATAAACCTTGGTACAGTATATGTTTATACACATTGTAATGCACCGACATCTAACTTCGTTCAATTGTTTACATAACCTCAAGATGGCGGCTGTGCGAAATATTTCACCGGCATTCCATATCTCTGAAACTATTACCGCTATCACCCTGAAATTTTGTACGGAGATAAAGGGCACTACTGGAAGTTCATCTATGAGACTTTCAAAAACCGGTTAACTACAAAACGAACATATGGCCAAGCGCAGTTGAAACTTTTAAATAGACTTTTCTCGCGATTTTATGATCCAAACGCAATGAAACTTGGTACAGCAAATGTTTATACACATTGCAATGCACTGGTATCTAATTTAGGTCAATTGTTTACATAACCTTAAGATGGCGGCTGTGCGATTTTTAAAATTAAGTTTTTATTTCTTGTGTCGAAATCAAGCGATCGAACTGAACCTACGCAATAATTTTCCATTAATAGTACATGACTCTATGGCCTATACATATAACAATTCAACATGGCGACCATCCGAAATATTTAGGCGGTTCTCAATATCTACGAATCTATTACAGCAATCAAACTGATTTTTTTATGTTGATAGGGGCTATGATCTTAAGTTCAACTATAGGACTTTCAATAACCTGGTGATCACAAATCACAGATAACAAATTTGTAAACATTATGATTTGATTGGCCAAGTACAATACGTGACTCACGGGGCGGTCCTAATCCCCTGTGCTTGTGTGTGAGTGAGGCTTGTACCTGGGGGCGGGCATCAATTCCGCTCGGGAATTCCAGTCAGGTAGCCAGGGTTACCTCAATTCCACTCGGTCCTCCAAGGTACCCAAAAATTATTTCCTCAACTCCGCTCAGGCTTTGACAAGGTGTTTGGCAAAGGGGTTACCCCCGATGACGTAAACAAATGTCATAACCCTTCTGCTCGCATACCAAGGGCCGGGCCAAACACCTTATGCAGCGCATGAGTGTATTCTTGAATGCAGCTGATTTTTTCGTTCTAGGCTGGAAAACAGTATTTTTAGCATCCGCAGCTGATATCGAAAGTATTTTCTGCCATATAAGTTATAATGCGCCAAATACTTTAGCCTATACCTGATTTAACGAATGAGCGGACTTGACTGCAGAGCGCTTGACCGATGGCGTGGTGGTGTTCGCAAGACATTGTTGTGCCATTGGTCAACCGCTCTGATGTCAAGTCCGCTCATTCGTTAAGTCAGGTATAAAGTGTTTGGCGCATTATCCCTATATATATTATAATTGTGAAAATCTGTGTGTCCGTGTGTGTGTTAGTTTGTTACCTCTTGACACTAAAACGGCTGGGCGTATTTGGATGAAATTTGAAATGGAGACAGCTTATACCCTAGGATAACATATAGGCTGCCTTTCATTCGGAAATAAATCATTGTTCCCGTCGAACGGGCAACATAACTGAAAAGTCACCAAAAAAACTCAGCCGGGACAAAATATCGAAGTTGTCGCATATGGACCGGACAAAGCTCATTTTACGCCCCTCAATGCGAGAAACAATACTCGGTAGGTCCCTACGGGACACCGAAAACCACATTTTAAGGCCCTAAAACCAACAGTTTCAAAGATATTCGCAGAAAACTATCTTCACCCTGGTAAACTGATGAACTAATGGCAAGTCCGTTTCCATGGCAACTGAACCTCAAGGTATGACATCCGATTTTCTATATATCCCTGTAGGAGGCAGTGCCAATCCATTTATTATCTTTTTCAACAGATATATAAACACAAGAACAGGGTAGCGTGCCTGCCTCCCATCCGGAGGCTCCGGGTTCGATTCCCGGCCCCGTCAGAGATTTTAGACACTGGCGTGAGGGCTGCAACGGAGTGCACTCAGCTTCGTGAGGACAATTGAGTAGCTGTCTGATAGAGAGGCAGTGCCCCGGTCACGAAGAACAAGATAAACGGCCAAGCGAACACGATGCACTGACCACGCGTCACCACAATATCTGCAGGTCAAATGGCTGGGAAGCGGTCGCATGATAGGCCTAGGCCCTTCGTGGTCTGTAGTGCCAGGGGTAAAAAAATTAGGGATAGCGCCTTCTAATACCACTTTTAAATTTTTAAACACTACACTAGCGGCTATTCAATAAAGTTAGCGATATACCTGCGTTCAATTTCATAAACATTGGGCTTACAAATCCCGAATAGTTAAGTACAAATATCAGTCTGGTCGTTATTTCAGTAGCAACGAAGCTCTGTGGCGGCTATTGCCGTTTCCGTAACACTTAAGGCATCTCGCCGTCACATACCTCAATGTGCACTTACAAAATTGTGAACCAGTCTATTTACTGAAAAGAATTTCTACGTGCGAGTATCCTCTCTGGCATAAACCACACTCACCACCTTTTCCAAAATGTACACAAGACATGATTTTTAAAGCACTCTTCTGTATGTTGAGGTACAGAGATATACCACATGGAAAGATACAATAAAATGTTGGCAAATCTGAGTTCAAGGAACTGCTGTCCAGAATAGGCTTTCGGTGCAGGTTATGCGGCCCATGTTCGTAACATGGAATGTTATCCATTGACAATGCATCTACACCATGTGCGAGGACAACGCATTTCAAAGATCTCTAATACCACAATAATCAGGAAATTGGAGAAAAATTTAAAGTGGGAGCGAAGATTCAAGGATAAATAATTTCTTCTTTGAGATTTGCTGATGACATCGTCGTCTTGGCCGATACGCCAGAGGATTTGAACGAGTTTTTGAATGGTATGGACTCCGTCTTGAGGAATGAATTCATGATGAAAATCAATAAATGTAAAACAAAATTATTGGAATGCAGCCGAAATAAATCAGAAACCTCTATGGACCTCAAATTGGCTGGTGAAACGCTACAGGAAATAGGATACTTCTGTTACTTAGGAAGCAAAATATCCAGTGATGGACGAAGCAAAGAGGATATTAAAAGCAGGTTGGCTCAGGCAAGGAAAGCATTTCTACAGAAAAGGAATCTGTTGACATCGAATATACATTTAGGTATTATGAAGTCATTTTTGAAAGCTTTTGTCTGGAACGTGACATTATAAGGAAGTCAAACTTGGACTAAAGAGGAGAATTGAAGCGTTTGAAATGTGGTGTTACAGGAGAATGATGAAGATCAGATGGGTAGATAGGGTAACAAATGAAGAGGTATTAAGACGAGTGGGAGAGGAGAGTGTTGTTTCTGGCGACTGCTAATGAAGGGAAGATATAGGTTGGTAGGACACATAAATAAGACACCCAGGAATAGCAAGCTTAGTTATGGAAGGGAGGGTCGAGGAAAAGAACTGTAGGCGTAGACCAGGGTTAAACAGATTGCCTCGGATGTAGGGTGTGGTTGCTGTGTAGAGATGAAACGATTAGCTCAGGAGAGGGGGCATGGTTGGCTGCATCAAACCAGTAAAAAAAAACTGAAGAATCAAGCAACAACAACAACAATGAGGAATTTTAATTATTTAGAGAGGCATGTGAGGCAAAAGGGTTTTTGGAGAATTTCAATCCCTGGGACGTAACACTGGAAGAGACTGCATAATGTACGAGTACTTCAGCGGCCAAGGTGAAATATATTTTACTATAGGTCTATTAATAGCGACATGTTGACGTTCAAATCATCAAAAGTGTGGCAAAATTACACCCAGAATAGCTTAAGGAAAAATACTTTTAATTCCCCATATTCCGATAGATTTGCCATTCCAGTGTGCAAGAGTGCAGTTCCCTCTTCAAACTATATTCGCAATTTCTATTAACAAAGCGCAATGACACACACACTTAACAGCAGCAGGTGTACATTTAGACAAAACTTTTTTTCCCATGGGCAACCGTATGTGGCGTGCTCGCGAGTATCCGGACAACAAAATCGGTATGTCTCAGCAGAAGATGGCAAAACCAAAAACGTAATTTTAAAATGTGTTCATATAATGTAACATTGTACCCTGCAGATTTTGACAACTCTAAAAAAATCCCACTTTTCGGCTCATATCAATATACTGTACTGTATGTATCAGAATTTTCAGAATTAGAATTGACCCATCTGTAGCCGCGATTGCTGTAATAGAATAGACCAATTAATGCATCGTCCCCATTGTCTTGATCGCGAGCGAAGCCGCGGGTACCTGCTAGTAACTTATCTGGCAGAAAATACAAGTGATTTAAAATTAATCATAATATTCTTTTAAATAAGTCTGCCAAGTTTTCTATTTTTTTCTACAAATTGTATAACTTACATTGTTTTTAACATGTGAATAATTAAATGTTTGTATGTTTTTTAACCTGGTCAGACATTATTAAATTAAATTTAGATAATAATAGGTGTATAATTTGTACCTAAAATACTTTCGATATCAGCTGCGGATGCTGAAAATACTGTTTTCCAGCCTAGAACGGAAAAATCAGCTGCATTCAAGAAATTACTCATGCGCTGCGTAAGGTGTTTGATCCGGCCCTTGGTATGTGAGCAGGAGGGTTATGACATTTGTTTACGTCATTGGGGATAACCCCTTTGCCAACCCCTTGTCAAAGCCTGAGCGGAGTTGAGGAACTTATTTTTGGGTACCTTGAAGGACGGAGTGGAATTAAGGAAAATCGAGCGGAATTGATGTTCGAACGTACCTGGCTCCCAGCCAGCCGTATTCTAAGCTTGCTAGCCATATAAATATAGTCGCGAAGGCATAAGCATCCCCAATCATAAGCCTTTTATCCCCAAAACCTGCCGCGCAGGTGATTTCGACCTTTCTCCTTATTTGGACATCCTCATTCTTCGAGGAGTCTCAATATTTTTCCCCCGCCCCCTTTACTTTCCCCTTCCTTACCACTCTGTCCCCCGTTTCTAATTAATATGGCGCGTTTTTCTACCAAGGTCCATGCAGTACTTTCTGCCGGCTGCTCTCTGGTGACGAACAGAGGAATTTATGCAGTTTTTTGTAATCTCATCGACACACTTTCTTTGGCCACATTGTTTTAATACCTTTGAAAAAGGAGGCAAGGTTCCTCTCGAAACGTCTGGTATTTACATTTTATTTTCACACAGCAATAGCAAAAAAAAAAAAAAAAAACATTAATAATTGCAATCTATACTAATATAATAAAGCTGAAGGGTTTGTGTGTTTGTTTATGTGTTTAAACGGGATAATCTCTGGAACTACCAGTCGGATTCGAAAAATTATTTTTATATATGATAGCCTGATTCAAGAGGAATAGTTTAGGCTTTGTAGCATTAGGCTGCACCTCTCAGGTAACCTTAGAGATTGATTTTTGTTCAGTAAGTCGGAAGAACAAGCGCTCCAGAACGGCTTCAATAATACCGAAGTCTATTGTTGCCATGTAATGCGGGCCGCATCATGTCGCCCCTACCAATGTTCTGGTGCAGAATTGCGAGCTGCTTATAAATTGCAGTCACGGGGAGTAATTAGTGCAAAAAGATTTCTTAGGTCCCTTAAAACAGTTATCATGACAATAGTATGCCTCTGTATAAGGGCGATGGTGTTGGTGCAGTATACTGAGGTTATCAGCTGCAATAAGCGTTGGTGCTTTCAAATTACTTTCATTTATTCGATCCGTATCCTTGAGCGCTCCCGTTCTGTAAAACAAATAAATCCACCGGGCGAAGCCGGGCACTACTGCTAGTATTTATATACATTGTTACGGACTATTGAAGAAGAAGAAGAAGATATTACGGGATGACATGTTTCGCTCGTGAAGAGATCAAAACAAGATCGAAATATACAAGGCAAATAGCTCTACAAAACACTACCAAACCTACAGGGACACCCACAGACGGTCTGATTGGTTGGTTGGTTGGTTGGTTGGTTCCTCAGTTTAGGGGCTGCGACATCGCGGTCATGTAGCCCCGTGTACTTTGGGTGTGAGTAGAATCTGTCTGATTACCGGTATTAATTGTGATGGCTGTATTAGTGTGTGTGTCTGTTTTTTTAATTCAAATAAGGACTGCAACTTTGAATTTTTCAAATAGTTCCCATTTTTTCCGCCAAACGCCACCGTCAATGACTACTAGGCCTAGTTCAGAACTTAGCTACTAGACACCACTGCAGTCGGCTCTTGGCAACGAACGTAGGAACCTAAGAGCGTTGTTTACATTCTTAACCTATACAATTTAGCTTCACACAGGTGTAATTAGTGAAAGGTTCTTTAACATGCCATAAATCTATGACATGGGACCGCCGGCTTTACTTCCCCTCCGAAGGAAGGCATACTGAGGGATTTTTAACGCTCTTAAAAAATCCGACGGCTTCGGCCGGGTTTGAACCCGCGACCTTGGGCATAGAAGCTCAACATGCAACCGACTACGCCACCAAAGCCACAAGAGTCTCTGCCCTAGAAAAACAAATTACAAGAAAACCTGTCAGAAACTTAGTAAGTGTGGTAATTATTACTTTTGGCTTTAATCACCGAAAAAGAACTAATTATTTTAATGTTGCAACAAAAACAGTCTTCCTCCCTCAAACTAATCTATGAAGGTGTAGCTAAAATTGCTGTGATAGCAATAAGCCCTAAACTAGAGTAGAATTGTAAATGAACTACAGGTAATCTGTTGTGATGATTATAAGCTATAACTATAATAACAAGAAGTTCCGTGACGAACTAAAGAGCCTACTTTCCATAAAATATAAGATTCATGCCAATGATTACTCTATATGGATCTATCTAGAATAATGACGAAATTAAGTTGGTAATATCGTAATTTCTAATTAGTTCGAACTACTGTATACCTGGCATAATGTAGCCTAATAGAGAAATGCTGACTGAATATATTCTTAGTTCCATCTCTTAAGGTACAGAATACAAAATTTGGTTGAAGTCCAACATGGACGTTACATGCAGTTAAACATTGGATCTAACAGCGCGCGTAAAATCATGTTGGGAACAATGACATACATGTATTGGTCAGAAATAATCTGAAATAACATGATCTATTGTTGTGTAAATTTTGAATGAAATCCATTAGTTAGTATAGAAGTTACATGCATTTTAAAGTTGGATCTATCAGCAGGCTTAGAATCATGTTGGCAGCACTGGCGTAGGCCTATATTATTTACTCCAAATTAATCTAGAATGCCAGGTACTATACGTGTGCAAAGTTTAGAGCTATTGGCTTGCATACTTTCTGATATATTGATATTAGGGTAACAAAAATAGAGACAGTATTTATTAACAGTTGGCAGCCCTGGTTACTCTTAAGAATCGGCATAGTCATATCTGTTATGGTACACATAGCACACACGAAATTTGGTTGAAATCCAAATGATAGTATAGAAGTTACATGCATTTTACGTTGGACCTCTCAGCAGGCTTAGAATCATGTTACTCCAAATTAATATAGAATGCCAGGTACTATACGTGTGCATAGTTTAAAGCTGTAGGCTTGCATACTTTCTGATATATGGGTATTTGGATAAAACAATTGAGAGTATTTATTAACAGTTGGCAGCCCTGGTGGCTCTTAAGAATACGCTCAGCCATATCTGTTTATGTACACATAGCACATACGAAATTTGGTTGAAATCCAATCGATAGTGTAGAAGTTATATGCATTTAAAATTTGGACCTATCAGCAGGCTTATAAACATTTTGGCAACACTGCCATGTATGGCCTCCTGGAAATTAAACTGCAATATTATTAACTATACGTGTGCCAATTTTGAAATAGCTCCCATTCATACCTTCCAAGATATCCAACATGGAGCTAAAATTTCAATTGCTATTTTTCTGCACTTGGTAGTACTGACATCATTTTCAAATATGGCCGTGAGATCTTCAGGTATAGATTTTTACACCTACCAAATTTTGTTTCGATTGCTGCAGCCGTTTAGGAGTTGATAGGGACACACACACACACAGCCAGCCAGCCAGCCAGACAGACAGACAGACAGAAGGACAGACAGGCAGACAGACACACATTTGCCCGATCTCATAAGTCTACTTTTTCCTCATTTTTGCAAAATGTGAAAAGTAGGCTAAAAATTTAAAGTGGGAGTGAAGATTCAAGGAGAAATAATTTTAACTCCGAGATTTGCTGATGACATCGTCATCTTGGCCGACACGCCAGAGGATTTGAATGAGTATTTGAATGGTATGGACTCTGTCTTGAGGAAAGAACTCATGATGAAAATTAATAAATGTAAAACAAAAATACTGGAATGCAGCCGAAATAAATCAGAAACCTCTATGGACATCAAATTGGCAGGTGAAAATCTGAAGGAAGTAGGAGACTTCTGTTACTTAGGAAGCAAAGTAACCATAAGAGTAAGCAAAGAGGATATAAAAAGTAGGTTGGCTCAGGCAAGGAAAGCATTTCTACAAAAAAGGAATCTGTTGACATCGAATATAGATTTAAGTATTAGGAAGTCATTTTTGAAAGCCTTTGTCTGGAGTGTGGCGCTATATGGAAGTGAAACTTGGACTATTTGTGCAACAGAAAAAAAGGAGAATTGAAGCGTTTGAAATGTGGTGTTACAGGAGAATGATGAAGATCAGATGGATAGATAGGGTTACAAACGAAGAGGTATTAAGACGAGTGGGAGAGGAGATATGTTTCTGGCGACTGCTAATGAAGAGAAGAGATAGGTTGGTAGGACACATACTAAGACACCCAGGAATAGCAAGCTTAGTTATGGAAGGAAGGGTTGACAACAAGAACTGTAGGGGTAGACCAAGGTTACAATATGTTAAACAAATTGCCTCGGATGTAGGGTGTGGTAGCTATGTAGAGATGAAACGATTAGCTCAGGACAGGGAGGTATGGAGAGCTGCATCAAACCAGTCAAAAGACTGAAGGCTCAAACAACAACAACAACAACAACAACAACAACAACATAATAATTGCAATATAAAATATTGTTTTTCTATTACTAATGTGTACAAAGCCTCTGAGACGCTGTTGGTAGACGGTGGCTCTGTTAAGAGAGCCCGTGGTGCTCGGTCTCAGTTCCTAGAAGGATCCATCGTGACACATCTCAAAATAAGAGCCGAGCCCGTGCGTGCATCAAGAAGACCAACTCATTTCTCTGAGAAACTGAGAGTCATGGTACAACACTACAGTTCCTTCGCTCAGATGAAAGTTGTGATAACCCACGACGTTTACAACAGTATGTTTCTTATTTAGATCTTTATCTCAACCGCTGTCATAACACACGAAACAGGCAATAAGATTCTATCTGTGGGGAATTTCTTCTTCTTCTTTTTCGTCTTCCCCCTCCACTAATGATTATCCTTCTTTGTCCTCTTCATAACATTCTCCTTCTTATTCCCCCTTCCTAATTTTTTCTTCTTCTTCTTCTTCCTCGTCCAACCTTCTTCTTCTTCTTCTTCTTCATCTCCTTCTAACTCCACTTTTAATTTTTCTTCTTCTTCTTCACCTTCCAATAATTATTTTCCTTATTCTTCCACTTCTTATCATTATCTTTCTTCTGCCCTTTCATCTTCTCATCATTCTCCCTCTAATTCTTCTCATTCTCCTACTTCTTCTTCCCCAATCCACTTATAATTTTCCTTCTTCTCTCATTTCTTCTTCCCCTGCCACTTCTAGTTATTCCTTTTCTTTGGCATATTATCCTCTTCTTCCGCACCTTCCACTTATTATTATTCTCCTTCCTATTTCCCCTTCATAAGTATTTTCATCTTCCATCCTTTTCCGTCATCTTACCCTTCCACTTTTCTTCTGCAGCTTCTTCTTCTTCTTCCTCCCCTTTTAATTCTTCGTCTTCTTCTGCTTCCCCTTCCACTAATTATATTTTCCTTACTCTTCCACTTCTGATCATTAAAGTCCTGCGTGGATGCGGGTAACCGGGCATATTCGCATTTTTTTTCACCATGCGGATATAGTTTGCATGGCTCTGCGGATAGCGGATAAGCTGCGGATAGTGTTTAGAGTAAATTTGCGGATAGCTTTTAGAATATAATGTTGAACTGGATTTTTAGCCTACTTTTCACATTTTGCAAAAATGAGGAAAAAGTAGACTTATGAGATCGGGCAAATGTGTGTCTGTCTGTCTGTCTGTCTGTCTGTCCTTCTGTCTGTCTGTCTGGCTGTGTGTGTGTCCCCCCCTATCAACTCCTAAACGGCTGCAGCAATCGAAACAAAATTTGGTAGGAGTAAAGATCTATACCTGAATATCTCACGGCCATATTTGAAAATGATGTCAGTGCTACCAACTGCTAAAAAATCGCAATTGAAATTTGAGCTCCATGTTGGATATCTTGGAAAGTATGAATGGGAGCTATTTCAAAATTGGCACACATACAGATCATAATATTTCAGTTTAATTTCCAGGAGGCCAAACATGGCAGTGTTGCCAAAATGATTATAAGCCTCCTGATAGGTCCAATTTTTAAATGCATATAACTTCTACACTATCAAGTGGAATTCAACCAAATTTCGTATGTTGTATGTGTACATAACCAGATATGACTGAGCGTATTCTTAAGACCTACCAGGGCTGCCAACTGTTAATAAATGCTCCTAATTTATTTTATCCAAATACCAATATATCAGAAAGTATGCAAGCCGACAGCTTTGAACTATGCACACGTATAGTACCTGACATTCTATATTAATTTGGAGTAACTTATATACGTCAGTGCTACCAACATGATTCTAAGCCTGCTGACAGGTCCAACTTTAAATACATGTAACTTCCATACTATCATTTGGATTTCAACCAAATTTCGTATGTGCTATGTGTACCATAACAGATATGACTATGCGTATTCTAAGGAGCAACCAGGGCTGCCAACTGTTAATATGTGCTGTCCCTATTTTTGTTACCTTAATATCAATATATAAGAAAGTATGCAAGCCAATAGCTCTAAACTTTGCACACGTATAGTACCTGGCATTCTAGACGAATTTGGAGTAACTCATATACGTCAGTGCTGCCAACATGATTCTAAGCCTGCTGATAGGTCCAATTTTAAAATGCATGTAACTTCTATACTAACTAATGGATTTCATTCAAAATTGGCACAACAATAGATCATATTATTTCAGATTATTTCTGACCAATACATGCATGACATTGTTGCCAACATGATTTTACGCGCGCTGTTAGATCCAATGTTTAACTGCATGTAACGTCCATGCTATCCAGTGGACTTCAACCAAATTTTGTATTTAGTACCGTAAGAGACGGAACTAAGAATATATTCAGTCATCTGGGCTGCCAACTGTAGTGCTCTATTAGGATACATTATGCCAGGTATACAGTATTTCGAACTAATTGGAAATGTCGATATTAGCAAATTAATTTCGTCATTATTCTAGATAGGTTCATATTCTGTAGAATAATCATTGGCATGAAAAGTAGGCTGTATAGTTCTTCACGGAACTTCTTGTTTAAAATAATTTTAGTTTCTGCTAAGATGTGCGTCTTTCAAATTTCTTGCTATTTCCCTATTTTCTTTCGCTTGGGTTGTATGAGAATAATAGAGGAGTGAGAGAAGTCAGTCATGGAAGTACGCTCAATTAGTGTTGACTTATGCCAAAATATAGTCCTTGATACCTGCGCTTGCCTGCGTTGGTAGGCTATATCCTCCGACTAAGTAAGTGCTATAATTAGCCAGCCACCATGAACCTGCCGTTACTCAGAGGGACAAAACTCCGTCAACATTGTCTTGCGATTCACGCACGGAGGGGAACGAACTTCTCCTCAGATGTCTAAATGTGATGCTTTAATACTTTATGCTTTATGCGGGGTGGATGCGGATCCTTCTCCTTCCCCTTCCACTAATTATTATCCTTCTTTTTCCACTTCATATCATTCTCCTTCTTATTCCCCCTTCCTATTTTTAGCCTATTTTCAATTTTGAAAAAAAAAAAAAAAGGCTTATGAGATCACCTTTTGTCCGTGTGTGCGTGTGTGTGCGTGTGTGTGTGTGTGTGTGTCCCTAATAAAATCTAAACGGCAGGAGCGATTTCAATGAAACTCGATAAGTTCATAGCCATTTTCCGGGCGACCCCGACCGTGACCTTCAAATTTTGTTACGTCTCACCAATCCAACATGGCGGCTGTGCGAAATATTTCACCACCATTCAATATCTCCGAAACTATTCCCGATATCACCCTGGAATTTATTACGGGGATAAAGGGAACTACTAGAAGTTCACCTGTGTAACTTTTGAAAAACTGCTAACTACAAAACCAACATGGCGGCCACGCGAATTTGCGACGTTAAAATAGACGTTTCTCGCGATTTAACCAACCAAACGCAATAAAACTTGGTACAGTATATGTTTATACACATTGTCATGCACCGACATCTAACTTCATTCAATTGTTTACATAACTACAAGATGGCGGATGTGCGAAATATTTCACCGGCATTCTATATCTCTGAAACTATTAGCGGTATCACCCTGCAATTTTGTACGGAGATAAAGGGCACTTCTGGAAGTTCATCTATACGACTTTCAAAAACTGGTTAACTGCAAAACGAACATGGCGGCCAAGCGAATTTGAAAATTTTAAATAGACGTTTCTCGTGATTTAATGTTCCAAACGCAATGAAATCTGGTACAAGAAATGTTTATACGTATTGTAATGCACTGGTATCTAATTTAGTTCAATTGTTTACATAACCTCAAGATGGCGGCTGTGCGAATTTAGAAAAATTAATTTTTATTTCTTGTGTCGTAATCATGCGATCGAAGTGAAAGTTTGAATGATAAACCTATGCAATAATTTTCCTTTAATGGTACATGACTCTATGGCCTATACATTTAACAATCCAACATGGCGACCATCCGAAATATTTAGACGGCTCTGAATATCTACGAATCTATTATAGCAATCAAACTGATTTTTTTTAATGTTCCTAGGGGCTATGAACTGAAGTTCGCTTATAGGACTTTAAATATCCTGATGATCACAAATCCAACATGGCGGCGCCGCGAAGTATAAATATTCACATGAACGTTTCTCGCAATTTAACCATCCGAGTGCAGTGAAACATGGTACAGTAAATCATTATACGAATGTTAATCCACTGGCATCTAATTTATTTCAATTGTTTCCATAACCACAAGATGGCAGCTGTGCAAAATTTTAAAATCTCTTTTTTTATTTCTTGTGTCCTAATCATGCGTTTGAAGTTTGAAAGCTATACGTACACAATAATCTTCATGTAACAGTACATAACTTTAGGACCTACATATATAAAATCCAACATGGCGACCATCCGAAATATTTAGTCGGTTCTCAATATCTACGAATCTATTACAGCAATGAAACTGAAATTTTGTATGTTGATAGTGGCAGTTAGTATAAGTAGGATATATGAAAATAGGCTGTACAGTTCTTCACGGAACTACTTGTTCTTCTTCCATCCTTCTTCGTTATCTTCCCCTTCCTCTTTTCTTCTTCATCTCCTTCTAACTCCACTTTTAATTTTTCTTCTTCTTCCTTTTCCACTAATTATTTTCCTATTCCTCCACTTCTTATAATTATCTTTCTTCTGCCCTTTCCTCGTCTCATCATTCTCCGTCTAATCCTTCTTCTTCGTCTTCTTCTTCTTCTTGACCCAATCCACTTATAACTCTCCTTCTTTTATCACTTCTTCTTCCCCTGCCACTTCTAGTTTTATTTTTCTTTCACATATTATCCTCTTCTTCTGC
Source organism: Meconema thalassinum (assembly GCA_946902985.2). Classification (NCBI taxonomy): domain Eukaryota; kingdom Metazoa; phylum Arthropoda; class Insecta; order Orthoptera; family Tettigoniidae; genus Meconema; species Meconema thalassinum. The sequence goes on from OX336396.1 coordinate 275,720,483, forward strand.
CCCCATCCACTTCTTCTTCTTATTATTATTATTCTCCTCATACTTATTATTATTATTATTCCTTTTCTTATTCTCTTTCTTTTCCTTCTTGTACTCAACTCCTACTAGTTGCCTTTCACTAGGGCGGACCGAGTTCGATTCCCGGTCAAGGCATATGAGATTTTCAATATGGTTTCAAAGATTTTCCTGTGGTTCGGATTCCACGTAAAAGGAGGTCCCGTGGCCCATGATCGCGAGATAAACGGTCACGTAAAACTACAAGCTTCCTTACTCCTTCCACCTCTTCATCTGTTTCTTCACTTTTTTCTTTCTCCTTATTTTCATTCTTTTTTTCAAATTGTGTTCTTCCGTAGGCCATAGAGTTATGTACTATTAGATTAGGATTATTGTGTAGGTTCATTATTCAAACGCTGACTTCGATCGCATGATTAGGACACAAGAAATAATAACTTAATTTTAAAATTTCACACAGTCGCCATCTTGCGTTCGGATGGTTAAATCGAGAGAAAAGTATATTTAAATGTTTGAACTTCGCTTGGCCGCCATGATCGTTTTGTAGCTAACAGGGTTTTGAAAGTCACATAGGTGAACTTCCAGTAGTGCCCATTATCACCGTAAAATATTTCAGGGTGATATGAGTAATATTTTCGGAGATATGGAATGCCGGTGAAATATTTTGCACAGCTGCCATGTTGAATTGGTGAGACGTAATAAAATTTGAAGGGCACGGTCGGGGTCGGCCGAAATAGTACTATGACCTTACCGAGTTTCATTGAAAACACTCCAGCCGTTTAGAAGTTATTAGGGGATGAGCACACCGACGCTCACACACAGACACACACACGCGCGGTCAAAAGGTGATCTCATAAGCCTATTTGTTCATATTTCATCAATGAAAATAGGCTAAACATGAACCACTGAAGCGTCACGACGGCTGCATCATCCCCGGGCGTCTGCTCGCTAGTAGTAACTCCACAATGTTGGAACAATATCTTATATAACACGATACTTAGCTGGATTGATTCTTAGCGACCACTTGAACATCCCTGTCTGATAACAGACACTTCTGGTCTGCGCTGTCACGTCCATGGTTTAGAAAAAAGATACCGTACTTCAAAACAAGTAGCCTACACACTAATTTTTTTTTTTTTTAAGATGATCAGCAGGAAAGCGAAAGACAGAAACATCATGGTGCGGGGACTAGTGACGTTGTTGTTTTTGTTTCAAATAGGGGCTTGGACATCGTAGTAATTTCAACCCCATGTACTTGGGTGTGAGTAGAATTTGTCTGGTGACCTGTATTATTGTGATGACTAGGGTCCGGATGTTGATGACATATCATCTTTTTACTGAGCTGTCTAAAACAATGCTGAAGTACATAGAAACTCCGGATGGGCCACACCGTCTTCAAATATGTCATTTTTATTTTGCATCTTCTTGCAATTTTTTTGGTGCTATTTTTCCATTTTAAGAGCATTTTCTTAAGTTTGGTAGATTTTTTTGGTCTTGTCTGTCTGTTAGGTAGTCAGCCCGAAGGCTGGTTGGATCCTCAAAAAGTACCGCCGTTACGTTATGTGAGTAGATACCCACAAAAACCCAAGGCAGCACTATTTTGAGGCGTTCTAGGCAAGAAGAGGAGTGAGGTAGTTTGCCATTGCTTTCCTCACTGAGTCAGAACAGTAGTCCTAACCCTATGAGTTGAACCTTTCACAGCATTCACAGGCACTGACTGTGCCCCGAATGCCATTACTAAGCACCACCCATACCTCAGTAGCTTCCATATAATCACAGCCATGAGTGAGACTGAGACATCGGTGAAAAGCCACCTTTTACTCTAGCCTGTGCCAACTGACAAATGCAAAAGTACTGTATTCATCAAGAGATGGCGAACAGGCCATTATTTTAGAGAAATCGGCCTTTTAAGGTCATATTTTTTCAAATCAGTTATATCACAGCCTTATATGAGGGAGTTACGTCTCTCAGAGTTAAGACAGTTTAAAATATTGAAATATTGATTCCATTTCCGTAATCAAGCGGCTGGAAACTAGTCTTAGCAACAATCATGGCGAAATTGCTGCGGTTATTGCAACAAAACTGAAAGAAGTGCTGGACAAAAACACCGGGTATAAAACATTATGCTAAATCTCAGACATTCTTTCTGGTGAAAACTACTGCATGGATGGGATTGAGGAGGATTTAGCAGCAAACGACCTTCCTCACTTCAAGTACGCTCCGATCACATCAGTGGATGTTGAACGCAGCTTTTCGAAATATAAAAAACTTGTTGGCTGATAACCGTAGATTATTTACATTTGACAACATCAGAATGACATTCGTGGTGCAGTGCAACTCAGACTAAAGTGAACATAAAACTTTTGTTAGGTGGTAAAAATCTATTTTGATTGCTTTCAGTTTGCGATTAAGATGTCATTTTTGAAATATTGGTGGGTATATTATTATAAGATCATTTTCTCCATTTTAGAGTGCTTTTTTGAAATATTGGTGAGTTTATTATTATAAGATCATTTTCTCAATTTTTAGTGCATTTTTCGAATTTTTAGGTCATTTAAAACAGTCATTTTTGAAAATTTTAAGTGCATTTTTTAAACTTTTTACCTCATCAACATCCGGGCTGTATTAGTAATTGAGGTGAGGATAGCTAAAAAAATCTCCGTGCCTTAGGCGGCAGCATGCCAACCGCTCGCCGCTGGGTCCGTGGTTCAAATCCCGGTCACTCCATGTGAGTTTTGTGCTGGACAAAGCGGAGGCAGACAGGTTTTTCTCCGGCTACTCCGGTTTTCCCTGTCACAATTTCATTCCAGCAACACTCTCCACTATCATTTCATTTCATCTGTCATTCATTTAATCTTTGCCCCAGGAGAGTGTGACAGGCTTCGGCAGCTGGCACAGTTCATATCCTCGCAGTGTCCAATCCAATTCATTCTTCTTTTCCTTATCTTCTTTAGCATCATTCTTTCTTCTCCTACTTTCTTTAATACTTGCTCATTTCTCACTTTGTCCTTCCAACTTATTCCCTCCAGTCTTCTCCACAGCCACATTTCAAAAGCCTGTCTTCTTTCCTAAGCGTCCAAGTTTCTGCTCCATACATTGCCACACTCCAAACAAAACATATAACTAATCTCTTCCTTAATTTCGTTGCTCCACAAAATAATTTTATTTTCTTACCGAAGGCTATTGCAATCCTTGTTTCTATTTCTTTAGTGCATAACATTTCTTGTGTAACCCAACTTCCGAGGTATTCAAAACTATCTACTTGTTCAATTTCATCTTCTAATTTTATTGACCATACATTTTGTTTTTATCTCATTTATTTTCATCGCATATCTTCTTCTTCTTGTTCCGTATAGGCCAATTACGGACCACGATATTCAACTATTTTGCTAGGAGTGGGTCTTGATGTTTGCCCAGTAGTCACGCATCCTCTGGCTGTGTTCCTTTCCCTCCTTTGTCCAGAGGGCACCTGTCTTCTCCCTTGGGTTTTAGGTAGATTTCATTAGAAAGCTAACTATTGCAATGGGTACCATGTTTCGACTTCCGGAAAATTTCGACATATCTTCGCGTTTCACATCCCCCAGACCCCAAAACCACCGTCAGTTCAAAAGTTTATATATAATTTATGTATATATGTATGTATGTATGTATCTATCTATCTATATATATATATATATATCAGTTTCTTGTGGACACGGTAACTGCCGTAATTTTGCACCAATCACTTTGAATTTTTTACATAATATGTATCCCTATAACATCTCGGTCGAGTTCGTTAATGGGCAAAATCGGTCGAAGGGGGTTAAAATGGGGGGCTTTTTTTTTTCGAAAAAGTGAAATTTCGCTATAACTCTCTTAATACGTGAAATATCGAATCAATTCCAAGTTCATAATGTGTCGGATAAGTGCCAAAAATTTATGTCAAATAAGTTTTTTGATAGCACCAACCATTGACCAAAGGGGTGGAAAAAAGTGGGTTTTTCGGGAAACATTAATCATATCTCTCTTAATAGGCACAATATCAAAACCGTACAAAATGGAAAATATTTCCCTAATAATTACCTAAAACTTTTGTCTGAAAGAATTTTTGATATGACTCACCATTACGCCAAGGGATGAGAAAAATGATTTCGGAATTTAAAACAAGTAGTTCCGTGAAGAACTATACAGCCTATTTTCATATATCCTACTCATGTTAACTGCCACAATCAACATACAAAATTTCAGTTTTATTCCTGTAACAGATTCGTAGATATTGAGAACCGTCTAAATATTTCAGATGGTCGCCAGGTTGGATTTTTATTTTTGTACTATTACATTAAGATTATTGTGTACGTGTGGTATTCAAACTTCAATCGCATGATTAGACAACAAGAAGTAAAAACGAGATTTTAAAATTACGCACAGCAGCCATCTTGTGATAATGCAAACCATTGAAATAAATTAGATCCCAGTGGATCAACATTTGTATAAGCATTTAACGTGCAACGATTCACGGCACTCGGATAGTTAATTCGCGAGAAACGTCCATTTAAATATTTATACTTCGCGTCGCCGCCATGTTGGATTTGTGCTCACCAGGTTCCTGAAAGTCCTATAGGTGAACATATGTTCATAGTCTCTATGAACATAAAAAAATCAGTTTGGTTGCTGTAAAAGATTCATAGATATTGAGAACCGTCTAAATATTTCGGGAGCTCACCATTTAGGAGTATGTGTATAGGCCATAGAGTTATGTACCATTCAAGGACAATTATTGCCTAGGTTCATTATTCAAACTTTCACTTCGATCGCATGATTACGACACAAGAAATTAAAACTTAATTTTAAAATTTCGCACAGCCGCCATCTTGAGGTTATGTAAGCAATTGAATTAAATTAGATGGCAGTGCATTACAATCTGCAAAATCAATTACTGTACCACATTTCACTGCGCTCAGAGAGTTAAATCACGAGAAAAGTCTATTAAAATATTTTAAATTCGCTTGGTCGCCATGTTCGTTTCGTACTTTACAGGTTTATGAAATATAAATAGGTATACCTGTATCAGTACCCTTTATCACCGTACAAAATTGCAGGGTGATATCTGTAATAGTTTCGGAGATATAGAATGTCAGTGAAATATTTCGCACAGCCGCCATTTTGAGATTATGTAAACAATTGAACTAAATTAGACTCCAAATGCATTACAATGTGTATAAACATTTGCTGTACCAAGTTTCATTACATTTAGATAATTAAATCGCGAGAAAAGTCTATTTAAATGTCTCAACTTCGCTTGGCCGCCATGTTGGTTTTGTAGTCACCAGGTTTTTGAAAGTCTCATAGGTTAACTTCTAGTAGTGCCCTTTATCACCGTACACAATTTCAGGGCGATATCGGTAATAGTTTCGGAGATATTGAATGCTAGTGAAATATTTCGCACAGCCGCCATGTTGGATTGGAGAGACGTAACAAAATTTGAAGGGCACGGTCGAGGTCGCCGGGAATAGTGCTATGAAATTTCCGAGTTTCATTGTAATCGCTCCAGCCGTTTCGATTTTATTAGGGGGGGACACACACACGAATCACACACACACGCACACACACACACACACACACACACACGCACACACACACGGACAAAAGGTGATCTCATAAGCCTATTTTTTCAAAATTGAAAATAGGCTAAAAATGCCAAGTGCCATGAGAGGTTACCATAACAACGCTTTTAAATTGATGAGGGATGATCTATCCGAGGTTGTCAAGACAACGCCATTGACGAGATCACATTCATTTTAGCCTACTTTTCACACTTTTCAAAAACGAGGAAAAAGTAGACTTATGAGATATATCCGGGAAAATGTGTCTGTCCTTCTGTCTGTCTGTCTGTCTGTCTGTTTGTCTGTATGTCCTTCTGTCTGTCTGGCTGGCTGTGTGTGTGGGTCCCCCCCCCCCCCCCCCATCAACTCCTAAACGGCTGCAGCAATCGAAACCAAATTTAGTATGAGTAAAGATGTATACCGGAATATCTCAGGCCCATATTTGAAAATGATGTCAGTGCTACCAACTGCTAAAAACGCACTAGAAATTTGAGCTCCATGTTGGATATCTTGGAAGGTATACATGGGAGCTATTCTAAATTTGGCACACATGTAGATAATACTATTTCAGTTTAATTTCCAGGTGGCCATACATGACAGTGTTGCCAAAATAATTTTAAGCCTTCTGATAAGTCCAATTTTTAAATGCATATAACTTCTACACTATCAATTGGATTTCAACCAAATGTTGTATGTAATATGTGTACATAATCAGATATGACTGAGTGTATTCTTAAGAGCCACCAGGGCTGCCAACTGTTAATAATTGCTCTCTATTTTGTATCAAAATACCAATATATCAGAAAGTATGCAAGCCGACAGCTTTAAACTATGCACACGTATATTACCTGACATTTTACATTAATTTGGAGTAACTTATATACGTCAGTTCTACCAACATGATTCTAAGCCTGCTGATAGGACCAATTTTTAAATATATGTAACTTCTATACCAACAAATGGATTTCATCCCAAATTGGCACAAAAAGATATAATATTTCAGATTATTTCTGACCAGCACTCGCATGACATTGTTGCCAACATGCTTTTACGTATACTAATAGATCCAATGTCTAACTCCATGTTACGTCCTTTGGACTTCAACCACATTTTGTATTCTGTACCTTAGGAGATGGAAGTAAGAATATATTCAATCACCAGAGCTGCCAACTGTATTGCTCTATTAGGCTACATTATGCCTAGTATACCTTATTTCGAACTAATTAAGACATTTCGATATTACCCACTTAATTTCGTCATTATTCTAGATAGGTTCATATACTGTAGATTAATCTTTGGCATGAATCTTAATTTTAAGAAAAGTAGGCTCTTTAGTTCGTCACGGAACTTCTTGTTCCATCTGACTATGAGGGAAGCGGCTAACTGGTAGCATGCTGAACTTCTATGCCCAAGGTCGCTGGTTCAAAGCCGGCCAAAGTCGCCGGATTTTCTAAGAGCGCTAAAAATCCGTCAGCATGCTTTCCTTCGGAGGGGAAGTTACAACGTTCGTTGCAAGTTGCTGGTTGCGGTGGCATCTAGCAGCCAAGTTCACAGCTAGGTGTCGTTAACGTTAGTATTTGGTACAAAGTTAGGTACTACTACTTAAAATTGACCGTCTGCAGACCTTACCTGAATTACAGACTAATACAGTCATCACAAATAACACCGTTTATCAAACAGATTCTACACGCACCCAATGTACACGGGGTTACATGACCACCTTGTCGCAGCCCCTAAACTGAGGAACCAACCAACATCTCTGCGGGAGATAAAATTTTGCGTGAAGAAGTAACAGACTGTTAGATAGTTACACATTAGTTCCAAACCTTGCATAAGGACAGTGTGATCACAAGTATAAAAATGAACCCCAAATGACAAGAAGGTTACCATCCCATAAGACAGTAAAATGTTAAAAATATGCATAGAAAGACGAAAAAATGTTAACTAACCTCCAATTGTAAAATACTTTCTCGCAATACATGAGGTCTGAGCCTCCTACGAAAACCTGCATATTTTGCCTATTATAGCCTATCCCCTAGTTTGCCCGGTGAAATCTACCTCCGCCTTCCGGCGTGCCGAGAGGATTTTTTTTCTTCCTGGAACTTCATTTGCTTTAATTTATCTAGGTCATTCAACATTTGTGTTGCTTGTCCGTCACTCTCACCCATAACCACCATATCATCTGCAAAACGAATAAACTCAAATCTTTTACCTCCTAAGCATAAGTTACACCTCTGAAAACGAAAAATGAATTTTAATGCACAGTGATCAAAATCTTGAAGTAAAAGAACAGCCAATGAGAGACCAAAAAGAAAAGGAGAGCGGCTGAACAACTAAAAACGAAGTAAATTTATATTCAGCCGGGCAAGCTTAACTCCGCGGGGGTCCGGGTGGGGACACCAAGAGCCCGCTGATGAGCCAGCTTGGTGTCCTGGGCGAAACCCCACACAAGACACGGCACAAACCTAGAAAATTGCTGACTTTCAATTCACTGGCCGTAAAAGCCAATATACCATATTTTTGGAAGCCTTCATAGGGAGGTTATGGCTGCTTGAGCTTTTAGTTCTCGCAGTAAAGTGGTGCAGTTGCACTTTATATAAAGGAAGGTAGCGCGCAGTTCACTACTCTTGTGGGGGTCCGGACGGGCATCCAAGAGCCCGCTGATGAGCCAGCTTGGTGTCCTGGGCGAAACCCCACACAAGACATGGCACAAACCTAGAAATATTGCTGAGTAATACCGTAATTCCAAAATTGTTAAATAAAAGCGGAGGGGCCCGGAAGTCCTAGGGCCCGTGATCGATCTCTACGGCCCTGCCGTGCAATACTGCTACAGATACAGTAGGAGTCGAAGTGAACGTTTCTCCCCTCTGGATCACGCTGCAGCGCATGTACACGCCGCTTACGAATCTCTTTCCGTACGCATGTGGCATCAGGTCATACAAAAAAGGCCGGACGTTTGTTTTAGACGATTGCCCTTGACCTTGAAGCCTGCGGGTGAGCCTGTAACTTACATATATCATCCTTGCTGTACACAGAAGTCCAGAATGCATGTGTTCGGTACATTCTGGATGTAAGGCGAGATGAACATATCACACCTTACTACGTGCAGCTGAAATGGCTGAAACTCCACGAGCGCAGGCAGTTATCAGTTGCCATTCTGACACATAAAATATTACACCCCTTATATCTCCACAATGCCTTCACACCAATGCAATCTGTTCATAATCGAGAAAATAGATACACAAAATTAACACTCCAGATTCCTATACACCGAACCATGAAGTTCAATAAATCTTTTGTTTGCACCGCCTCACGCCTCTTCAACACCTTCGATTTATATAAGTTCGTCAACATTGCAAGCACTGCGGCTTTCAAAAGACAACTTTCATCCTGCTTCTTGGAGCAGTATACCTCTCACATTTGATTACTGTATTATGTTAAAATACTTTTTTAAAGTTCAATTATAACACAAGGACAATAGCTGACAACCTGTCTACTTCAATAGCTCTTCTTGTACAGTATATGGTGTTTGTTTTTCGGGCTGATAGTCTGTATGCACTCTCTCTTTTGTATATAATTTTTCCATTATCGTTAGTAATATTATTATTATTGTATTGTTACTATATTTTTGTTACTATAATTGTTAGACTATGATTATTTATATTGTGAATGTAGGTGAAATGTTTTATTTTTATAAGCCCTAACCTTGTTTTATGTAGGGCGCTACTGTAAAGGAGCTCTTAAGCTCTAAGTGTAGCAGTAAAAATAAATCAAATCAAATCACCCTATCGCTTAACATTTGCCACCACCGATCTGACTTGAGCACGTGGCGACACCGACTTGCAGACAGTACAGTCAACGTCGAAATATTGTGTGACGCGGAAGTACCCGTTATGTATTTACGAACAGAACGTCATTATATTTGCCAATGACTGTACTTCAGTAGGAGTGTGAGACAGCTTTGTCAATCATCGGACCGCTTGGGGCAGCTGATAACGACATAGGTACTGCAGTAACTCGCCTCCAGGCTTCCATTAAGATTTTTCACTCGTCTAAAACAAACGTCCGGCCTATATTAAAGGTGACGCGGATTTTTACACGTGTACGATATCTGGATCAAACAGGAAAGAATGAAAGATGTGTTCGAGGTCCAAGTCATCACCGAGTGGCAGAAGCTGTCATGATAATGTTATCTGAAAATACGTGCAAGAGAGAGAATCATGATATCTGGAGAGATGCTGTGCACTTCTTGATAAAATAGTAGATTACTAAGGATCATTACCTGTCGTTGACGTGTACATAAAGTAAAGGAAGGTAGTTTACAACGTTAACCCTTTATAGGGCAAAAGACTGGGTGTATTAAAAATATATATATAAATATATTTTATTTTGCACATTTGTAATTGGGGGTGATAGATGAGCAGGAATATGCAACAATTTTATGGGTGTGGATTCTATTTTATGAAATACTAGCTGAAGTACCCGTGCTTCGCTACGGGTCGTAAATAAATTAAAATGTGAAGGTGACAGTTAAAACAGGGGATAGGCGAGGTGCTGCGCAGAGGGAGATTAAGGATGGAACATTTTGTCCAACTACACCGCTCTGCCTTGACCGTGTTTTATAGCACACATTTAGGTTTTACTCGCTAACGGTTGGAGATACATTTCGGATAGAAAATGCAATTTTTAACCTCGTACATGCCATCAAAAGTTTGCTATTTCTTAGCGTTCTCTTTTTATTTGAAATGGAAATATTAAAGTTTAAAACCAAAGGGTAGAGTGACGTCACTAAAATGGTCGCCATCTTTAATTAGTGCAAAGTATTGAAATCAAAAGTAACCTGTATGTTAACCAGGTAAATCTGCTACTTCCATGTAAAATTCAGGTAAATCGGACCAGTGGTACTTGCGTGATTGAGTAATACACCGACACACACCATCTCATTTTTAGTCTCGCTTCGCTCGCGTCATAGTCGTGTCATATTGTTATTCAATGAAATGCAGGTTTAACCCCGTTAACACCCCTTTAGAACCTGAATATCCAAAAATCCCTCCTTGGTAGATGTTTTCGACACACGACAAACATATCCTCAAAATATCATTCTTCTAACATTAATAGTTTTGGTTGGTCGATGAGAGTGAACATCCAAAAATCCTTCCTTAGTGGACGTTTTTCTTCCAGAATTTCACCCCTCCACATAGGCCCCTTAAATTGGATTTATGAAAAGACGGTCGAACACATATTTATTTTATTTATTTATTTATTTATTTTAAGCTGAATGATTTCCTCCGAGTTTCAAACTCCTCGCCTATGTCGTTTAAGAGATACACGCTCCGTTAAGAATCTTTCAACCCCCCACTTTTCATCCCTTTCACCTCATAATATACACTATATCGAAAAACCATTAGACATGTGTCAGCTTATTTTTAATGATTAGTATATATGCCAAGTATCAATCCCCAAATGAAACCACTCGTGAGATATTGTTATTCAATGAAATGCACGTTTACCCCCTTAACACCTATTTAGAACCTGAATATTCAAAACTATTACCTTAGTGGAGGTTTTCGACATAAAACGAACATATCCCCAAAATTTCATGTTTCCAACTTCAATAATTTTGGCTGGGCGATGATGAGTGAGTGAGTCAGTCAGGACATTTTCTTTCATTTATATTTGATAATTTCACCCCTCCCCATGAACCCCTTAAATTGGATTTATGAAACAAACGGTTGAACACCTATTTACTTATTTAAAGCTGATTTCCCCTTGAGTTTGATGAGTGAGTAAGTGAGTCAATCACTTAGGACACTTTCTTTCCTGTTTTATCCCCCCAGAATTTCACCCCTCTCCAAGGGCCCCTTAAATTGGATTTATGAAAAAACGGTCGAACATATATTTACTTGTATTTTAAGCTGTTTTATCCCGCCAAATTTCAAACTTCTCGCCTATGTCGTTTAAGAGATACACGCTCCGTTAAGAATCCCTCAATCCCCAATTTTCACCCCTTTCACCTCATAATATACACGACATCGATAAACCTTTAGATATATGTCTGATTATTTTAAATGATTAGTTTATATACCGAATATCACATCCCCAAAGAAACAACTCATGAGATATCGTTATTCAATGAAATGCACGTTTACCCCCTTAACATCTCTTTAAAACCCGAATAAAGAAAAATCATTCCTTAGTTGACGTTTTGACATACAGCGAACATATTCCCAAATTTCATTTTTCCAACATTAATAGTTTTCGCTGGGCATGATGAGTGAGTGAGTCAGACAGGACATTTTCTTTCAATTATTTTTACCAGAATTTCACCCCTCCCCATGGGCCCCTTAAATTGGATTGATGAATAAAAGCTTGAACACCTATTAACTTATTTTTAATGCTGTCTTTTTCCCCTGAGTTTGGTGAGTGAGTGAGTTAGTCAGTTAGGACGCTTTCTCTCCTTTTTTCCCCCAGAATTTCACCCCACTCCATTGGCCCCTTAAATTAATTTATGAAAAAAAAACGGTCGAACACCGATTTACTTATCTTTTTAGCTGATGTTTTTTCGCTGCGTTTCAAATTTCTCGCCTATGTCGTTTAAGAGGCCTACACGCTCCGTTAGGAATCCTTCAACCCCCAATTTTCACCCCTTTCACCTCATAATAATACACCACATCGAAAAACCCTTAGACACATGTCTGCTTATTTTTAATGATTAGTTTATATGCCGAGTATCACATCCACAAATGAAACCACTCGTGATATATTGTTATTCAATGAAATGCAGGTTTAACCCCCTTAAGACCCCTTTAGAGCCTGAATATCAAAAAATCCTCCCTTAGTGTACGGTTTTGAGATACAACGAACATATCCCCAGAATGCCATGGTTCCAACTTCAATATTTTTGACTGGGCGATCATGAGTGAATGAGTCAGGACATTTTCTTTCATTTTTTTCCTTCAGAATTTCATTCCTCCCGATGAACCCCTTCAATATGATTGATCAAAAAAACTGTCGAACAGCTATTTCTTACTTTAAAGCAGTCCCCCCCCCCCTGAGTTTGATGAGTGAGTCAGTCAGTCAATCAGTTAGGACACTTTATTTCCTGTTCCCCCCCCCCCAGAATTTCACCCCTCCCCATGGGCCCCTTAAATAGGATTTATGAAAAAACGGTCAAACACATATTTACTTATTTCTTATGCTGAGTTTTTCCGCTGAGTTTCAAACTCCTCGCCTATGTCGTTTAAGAGATACACGCTCCGTTAGGAATCTTTCAATTCTTACTTTTCACCCCTTTCACCTCATAATATACACCACATCGAAAACCCCTCAGAGACGTGTCTTCTTCCTTTTTAATTATGAGTTTATATGTCGGGTATCATATCCCCCAATGAAACCAATCGGGAGATATTGTTATTCAATGGAATGCAGGTTTAACCCCCTTAAGACCCCTTCAGAACCTGAATATCCGAAAATCCTCCCTTAGTAGACGGTTTTGACATACAATGAACATATCCCCAAACTGTCATGTTTCTAACTTCAATAATTTTGGCTGGGCGATGATGAGTGTGTGAGTGAGTCAGGACATTATCTTTCAATTTTCTTTTTTCAGAATTTCACCCCTCCCCATGAACCCCGTAAATTTGATTTAATAAAAAAACTGTCGAACAGCTATTTACTTACTTTAAAGCAGTTTTTTTTTCCCCTGAGTTTGATGAGTGAGTGAGTCAGTCAATCAGTTAGGACACTTTCTTCCTGTCCCCCCCCCCCTCCCCCAGAATTTCACCCCTCCCCATGGGCCCCTTAAATTGGATTTATGAATAAACGGTCAAACACATATTTACGTATTTTGTATGCTGATTGTTTTCCGCTGAGTTTCAAACTCCTCACCTATGTCGTTTAAGAGATACACGCTCCATTAGGAATCTTTCAATCCCCACTTTTCACCCCTTTCACCTCATGATATACACCACATTCAAAAACCCTCAGACTCGTGTCTTCTTATTTTTAAGGATGAGTTTACGTGCCGAGTATCGGGAGATATTGCAATTCAATGAAATGCAGGTCTACCCCCTTAACACCCCTTTAGAACCTGAATATCCAAAAATCCTCTCTTAGTGGGCATTTGCGGCCCTTTGGGAAGCTGCATACCAAATTTTATTTCAATCCGTCGGTGGTTTCTGAGATTTCGTGATGAATGAATGAGTGAGTGAGTGGTATTTGACAAATATATAGTAGATGATAGTGTCAAGTCTTTGTTATGCTAAACTCGGTTGACAGTGCTGTGTGAGTAGTTGAGTAACTAAGGGGATTTCAAGTAAAGATCCTCTTTTTCTATACCGGTAGTGCAGAGCGGAACTGGCATCCAGTCGGCCGTGTCTCGACTTTAGCTATGTTGCCATGGAAACTATCTGGCTTGCCATTCCTTCATGAGTATATTTTATGATTTGATTAGCCTGTGCTTGAGTGCAAAAGGGCCGAAATCAGAAGAATGAGAAAGACTATCGAAAATTCATGTAGCCAGCGGTTCCTTCTGGATCCTAAACTATATGTATGCAAAATTTGGTTGAGATTGGCGGAACGGTGTAGATTTGTATACGGAACAGACCCACATACATACCCACATACATACATACAGACTTTCACTTTTATATATAAGACTAGCTGAAGTACCCGTCCTTCGCTACGCGTCATAAATAAATTAAAATATGAAGGTGACAGTTAAAACAGGGGATAGGCGAGGTGCTACGCAGAGGGAGATTAAGGATGGAACATTTTGTCCAACTACTCCGCTCGGCGTTGACCGTGTTTTATAGCACAAATTTAGGTTTTACTCGCTAACGGTTGGAGATATCTTTCGGATAGAAAATGCAATTTTTAACCTCGTATATACGCTCTATCAAAGTTCTAACGTTCACCACTAGGTATCATTGATATCTGGTGGCGAAAGTTGGAAGTACTTGAAATTAAACGGAACTTGTAGCTCACCCTTTAGGGTATCCGCTGGAAGCAGCTACAGATTCAGGCGAGCCGAACATGTCCTCGGACACTCCCGGCACTAAAAGCCATACGATAAATAAATAATAAACCATCAAAAGTTTGCTATTTCTTAGCGTTCTCTTTGTATTTGAAATGGAAATATGAAAGTTTTAAACCAAAGGGTGTAGTGAAGTCACTAAAATGGTCGCCATCTTTAAATAGTACAAAGTATTGAAATCAAAAGTAAGCTTATGTTAACCAGGTAAATCAGCTACTTCCATGTAAAATTCATGTAAATCGGACCAGTGGTACTTGCGTGATTGAGTAATACAAAGACGCACATCATCTCATTTTTAGCCTCGCTTCGCTCGCGTCATAGTCATGTCATATTGTTATTCAATGAAATGCAGGTTTACCCACGTTAACACCCCTTTAGAACCTGAATATCCAAAAAATCCCTCCTTGGTAGATGTTTTCGACACACGACAAACATATCCTCAAAATATCATTCTTCTAACATTAATAGTTTTGGTTGGTCGATGAGAGTGAACATCCAAAAATCCTTCCTTAGTGGACGTTTTTCTTCCAGAATTTCACCCCTCCCCATAGGCCCCTTAAATTGGATTTATGAAAAGACGGTCGAACACATATTTATTTTATTTATTTATTTATTTATTTATTTATTTATTTATTTATTTATTTATTTATTTTAAGCTGATTGATTTCCTCCGAGTTTCAAACTCCTCGCCTATGTCGTTTAAGAGATACACGCTCCGTTAGGAATCTTTCAACCCCCACTTTTCATCCCTCTCACCTCATAATATACACTACATCGAAAAACCATTAGACATGTGTCAGCTTATTTTTAATGATTAGTATATATGCCAAGTATCACATCCCCAAATGAAACCACTCGTGAGATATTGTTATTCAATGAAATGCACGTTTACCCCCCTTAACACCTATTTAGAACCTGAATATTCAAAACTCTTTCCTTAGTGGACGTTTTCGACATACAACGAACATATCCCCAAAATTCATGTTTCTAACTTTAATAATTTTGGCTGGGCTATGATGAGTGAGTGAGTCAGTCAGGACATTTCCTTTCATTTATTTTTGATAATTTCACCCCTCCCCATGAACCCCTTAAATTGGATTTATGAAACAAACGGTCGAACACCTATTTACTTATTTAAAGCTGTTTTCCCCCTGAGTTTGATGAGTGAGTAAGTGAGTCAATCACTTAGGACACTTTCTTTCCTGTTTTTTTTTTTTTCCTCCGGAATTTCACCTCTCTCCAAGGGCCCCTTAAATTGGATTTATGAAAAAAACAGTCGAACACCTATTTACTAGTATTTTAAGCTGTTCTTTTTCCGACGAATTTCAAACTTCTCGCCTATGTCCTTTAAGAGATACACGCTCCGTCAAGAATCCCTCAACCCCCAATTTTCACCCCTATCACCTCATAATATACACCACATCGATAAACCCTTAGACATATGTCTGGTTATTTTTAATGATTAGTTTATATACCGAATATCACATCCCCTAAGAAACAACTCATGACATATCGTTATTCAATGACATGCACGTTTACCCCCTTAACATCTCTTTAAAACCCGAATAAACAAAAATCATTCCTTAGTTGACGTTTTCGACATACAGCGAACATATTCCCAAAATTTCATTTTTCCAACTTTAATAGTTTTCGCTGGGCGTGATGAGTGAGTGAGTCAGACAGGACATTTTCTTTCAATTATTTTTACCAGAATTTCACCCCTCCCCATGTGCCCCTTAAATTGGATTGATGAATAAAAGCTTGAACACCTATTAACTTATTTTTAATGCTGTCTTTTTCCCCTGAATTTGGTGAGTGAGTGAGTTAGTCAGTTAGGACGCTTTCTCTCCTTTTTTCCCCCAGAATTTCACCCCACTCCATTGGCCCCTTAAATTAATTTATGAAAAAAAAACCGGTCGAACACCGATTTACTTATCTTTTTAGCTGATGTTTTTTCGCTGCGTTTCAAATTTCTCGCCTATGTCGTTTAAGAGGCCTACACGCTCCGTTAGGAATCCTTCAACCCCCACTTTTCACCCCTTTCACCTCATAATAATACACCACATCGAAAAACCCTTAGACACATGTCTGCTTATTTTTAATGATTAGTTTATATGCCGAGTATCACATCCACAAATGAAACCACTCGTGATATATTGTTATTCAATGAAATTCAGGTTTAACCCCCTTAAGACCCCTTTAGAGCCTGAATATCCAAAAATCCTTCCTTAGTGTACGGTTTTGACATACAACGAACATATCCCCAAAATGCCATTTTCCCAACTTCAATATTTTTGGCTGGGCTATGATGAGTGAGTGAATGAGTCAGGACATTTTCTTTCATTTTTTTTTCCTTCAGAATTTCACCCCTCCCGATGAACCCCTTCAATTTGATTGATAAAAAACTGTCGATCAGCTATTTACTTACTTTAAAGCAGTTTTTCCCCCTGAGTTTGATGAGTGAGTCAGTCAGTCAATCAGTTAGGACATTTTCTTTCCTGTCCCCCCCCCCCCCCCCCACAGAATTTCACCCCTCCCCATGGACCTCTTAAATTGGATTTATGAAAAAACGGTCAAACACATATTTACTTATTTTTATGCTGATTTTTTCCCGCTGAGTTTCAAACTCCTCGCCTATGTCGTTTAAGAGATACACGCTCCGTTAGGAATCTTTCAATCCCCACTTTTCACCCCTTTCACCTCATAATATACACCACATCGAAAAACCCTCCGACTCGTGTCTTCTTATTTTTAATGATGAGTTTATGTGCCGAGTATCACATCCCCCAATGAAACCAATCGGGAGATATTGCTGTTCAATGAAATGCAGGTCTACCCCCTTAACACCCCTTTAGAACCAGAATATCCAAAAATCCTCTCTTAGTGGACATTTGCGGCCCTTGGGGAAGCTGCATACCAAATTTCATTCCAATCCGTTTGATGGTTTCTGAGATTTCGTGATGAATGAATGAGTGAGTGAGTGAGTGGTATTTGACAAATATATAGTAGAAGATAGTGTCAAGTCTTTGTTATGCTAAACTCGGTTGACAGTGCTGTGTGAGAAGTTGAGTAACTAACGTGATTTCAAGTAAAGATCCTCATTTTCTATACCGGTAGTGCAGAGCGCAAATGGCATCCAGTCGGCCGTGTCTCGACTTGAGCTATGTTGCCATGGAAACTATCCGCCTTGCCATTCCTTCATGAGTATATTTTATGATTTGATTAGCATGTGCTGGAGTGCAAAAGGGTCGAAATCAGAAGAATGAGAAAGACTATCGAAAATGCATGTAGCCAGCGGTTTCTTCTGGGTCCTAAACTATGTGTATGCAAAATTCGGTTGAGATTGGTGGAACGGTGTAGATTTGTATACGGAACAGATCCACATACACACCCACATACATACATAAAGACTTTCACTTTTATATATAAGATGGGGTGGGAAATTATTATCCCACTGCCCATACCCGACAGTATGTTTTTGATTGCCTCACCCAAACATTTGGTAGTGATAATTAGGGTTGCCAGACGTTCCGTTTTAATCTTTAACGGAGCGAAATCTATTCCGGTTTTTTTTTGTGGTTAATATATACAATTTCGTACCATTTTTCAAATGTCCCGCTTGAACAATCCAAGCTTGACGTGATTGGCGATTGTTGCTAGTGACGTCAAACAGCATCGACACCGACACCAGCATGCCGGCCGCGTAGCTTCACTTTACTGAGTGGTAGGGTACAGGGGCAAGTTTGAAAGAGAAAATGATTTCTATGGCTGTGTCAGGTAGATGGGTACATATTAGTCCATGCGAAGTTCGTACCTGGCATTTTCCACTCCAATGCTTTTATGGAGAGAGTTTTTACTGTCATGAATATCAAATGGTCGCCTCCGTAGCGCAGCGGTCAGCATGGTTAGCTGCCGCCCCGGAGGTCCTGGGTTCGATTCCCGGCTCTGCCACGAAATTTGAAAAGTGGTATGAGGACTGGAACGGGGTCTACTCAGCCTCGGGTGGTCCAAATGAGTAGAGGGGGTTCGATTCCCACCTCAGCCGTCCTCGAAGTGGTTTTCCGTGGTTTCCCACTTCGTCTTCGGGCAAATGCCAGGATGAAACCAACCGTCTCCTTCCCGCTTCCTTGCCTAACCGTCCCACTCTTCCCATCCCTTCATCACGCCCCCCTGTTTGCTTTGCAGGTGAGGCCGCCTGGGCGTAGTGCTGGTCACACACCCCAGTTGTATCCTCGACTCAAGAGTCTCAAGCTCCAGGACATTGCCGGCGGTAGAGGTGGGATCCCTCGCTTAGTCCGTGGGAAAAGCCGACCCTGGAGGGTAAAACGATAGCGAAAAAAGCGAGCGAATATCAAATGGAGAGATAATAGTAGCTCCATTAGTTTGATTAAAAAAAAGAATTGTTCACATATTTCAATTATGACGAAAATCGTAGTGAATTTTATCAGAAGGTACTAACAGATAAAAGAAAATCCTTGCAAAGGGTCGTTCAAACGAAAAGTATTTGTAAGTTGCTGGTGTCATAGGCCTATATGATATGTCAGAATATATACACACATCAAAAAAAGTTTTGCATCACCTCGGTTCCCAGATCTCCGGCATATAGACGTTGACTGTGTATATTGTATCCAAGATACAGTCCCTTTGACTGTTCATAGATGTCACTAAAACTGCTCAAAGATGTAAACAACCATGCATGAGCAGGGCCTATTAGACGGAGGGGGTACGACAGCCGATCAGTTCCAGTCATTCCACCAGGACGAAGGTACGCTGCTCATGTTGTCTGTAGTTCTACCATGCCTAGAAGGTCAATACCGCAGTTCGATCGCGTCCGCATTGTTACTTTGTGTCAAGAAGGGCTCTCAACAAGGGAAGTTTCCAGGCGTCTCAGAGTGAACCAAAGCGATGTTGTTCGGACATGGAGGAGGTACAGAGATACAGGAACTGTCGATGACAGGCCTCGCTCAGGCCGCCCAAGGGCTACTACTGTAGTGGATGACCGCTACTTACGGATTGCCGCTCGGAGGAACCCTGACAGCAATGCCACCATGTTGAATAATGCGTTTCGTTCAGCCACAGGACGTCGTGTTTCAACTCAAACTGTGCGCAATAGGCTGCATGATGCGCAACTTCACTCCCGACGTCCATGGCGAGGTCCAGCTTTGCAACCCCGACACCATGCAGCGCGGTACAGATGGGCCCAACAACATGCTGAATGGACCCCACAGAATTGGCATCACGTTCTCTTCACCGATGAGTGTCGCATATGCCTTCAACCAGACAATCGTCGGAGACGTGTTTGGAGGCACCCTGGTCAGGCTGAACGTCTTAGACACACTGTCCAGCGAGTGCAGCAAGGTGGTGGTTCCCTGATGTTTTGGGGTGGCATTATGTGGGGCCGACGTACGCCACTGGTGGTCATGGAAGGCTCCGAAACGGCTTTACGATACCTGAATGACATCCTCCGACCCATAGTGCAACCATATCGGCAGAATATTGGAGAGGCATTTGTCTTCATGGACGACAATTCTCGACCTCATCGTGCACATCTTGTGAATGCGTTCCTTCAAGATAACGACATCGCTCGACTACAGTGGCCAGCATGTTCGCCAGACATGAACCCTATCGAACATGCCTGGGATATGTTGAAAAGGGCTGCTTATGGACGTCTTGACCCACCAACCACTCTGAGAGATTTACGCCGAATTGTCGTTGAGGAGTGGGACAATTTGGACCAACAGTGTCTTGATGAACTTGTGGATAGTATGCCACGGCGAATACAGGCATGCATCAATGCAAGAGGACGTGCTACTGGGTATTAGAGGTAGTGGTGTGTACTGCAATCTGGACCACAAATGCTGAAAGTCTAGCTGTATGATGGTACAACATGGAATGTGTGGGTCTCATGAGCAATAAAACGAGCTGAAATGTTGTTTGTGTTGATCTCTATTCCCTTTGTATTTAACGGTTCCGGAACTCTTGGAACCGAGGTGATGCAAAACTTTTTTTGATGTGTGTAGTTTTAATTTTGTGTATTTGATCATGTAATGTTTACACATGTCTATTATTTATTGAACATTTAACAACCTTGATTTTTTTTGAATGGCACGTGCGTTACCAGTTTCCATTCTTGAAATCTGGCAACTCTACCCTGCACTCGAATTCACTAGCCCGCCCGCTTTTAATCGCACGAGCCAGAACGCACTAAAGCTCCCATTATTATTACTCTTCATAAATTCGTCATCACACTGTACGTTTGCAGTGGTCGTATTTTCCGATAATCACGAATGAAGGTTTCAAAATGAGACCAAGTTTCCTGCTGTACGTTTATCCTGGGCTGAGAAAACGTTACTTCAGAAAAAGTATAAGAACGTTTTATTGGGTACTTGAAAAAAATTCAAACTTGAGATTTACACTACCAATACTTGTGCCTACAACATATAACAATTTCATTACCCTCAGCCAAGTAGTTTTCCATGTATATAGTTTTAAGTGAGTGGTTCCTAGAAAAGACGTCAAAAACCCGGACAATTTTTCATATAACCACAAATAAAAATAATAATTAATAAGCTTGAGAATAATTGGCTTATATAGTCTAACGCAGAATTAAACAAGGAAAATATTGGTATAACACATTGTTCAATAGGTATGTTGGTTTGTTGCCTAAATTCGAGTATCCATAATAAAAACTCCGATAGTAAGTGACAGGCTATGTTCAGGGTCACCAAATGTCATAAATTAACCTTGGCGGTATAGGGTGTCTGGTCTCACTTTAACGATTAATAAATAGTACTGTATAGGGATTGTCGTCTGGTTAGGGGACGGTTTCCTGACCCCTGGGATGGTCTCGTAGCGAGTGTAACGGTGCGCCAAGTGAATATCAAGCACCTGCAACAGAACCACCACACCTTTCATGCTTTACATAATATATTCTCCACATTACCATTGGAAATAACAGACCCAGACCTACCCCACCCTACTCAACCTTTTGTTCTTCACACAAAATTCTATTTTTCAAAAAAGTGAAAACCCCACTTACACAAATTAAGGAAGTAATTATCGTTTAACTTATTTTAATATTTATAGATGGCGTATATAAATTCTTTCCCAAGAGAAACACCACCCTGTCAAAGTTTGATAAATGATTTCCCCTTTCCTCCGAGGTCGTATTTTATCCTCATCAACCCGGAACGACCCCAGGGGTGGGAAAGGCAACCTTACTGAGAAGTCTAATGACGGGGTTAAGGGGGATGTCTCAAAGCAACTAACATCTGTCAGAAAACCCATATATCTTTCAAAATCACAATTAAAATTCACTATTTTATTCTTGACGGGCTGTAAAATAACATTTAAGGTACGTATTTGGATGGAATATTCACTTTTTTTATTGTTTCTACGAGGGCAAATAAAAAAATAAGTTGCACTTCCCAGTTATGGCCATTTATTACACCTCCTATACAACAGCAACACCCCTATAACGACGCACAATGTAACGTCACTTTTCCACATAGTTTCTAAGAGACTCCAAACATTTCTGCGAACGTACAACCAACTTTTCGATGCCGGATGCATAGAAAGTTCCTCCAGCGTTCTGCAACCACACGGAGACAGCGGCCTTCACCTCCTCATCAGTCTGGGAATGTCGACCACCGTTCTATCTAATGATCGCATTCACACTGTTGACATTTGCACGGGTCCTGGACGTTGCGGCCCTGCCCTGGTGATATTCATCCATGATATCCGTGCGTCCGGCTTCGAATTGCTGACACCACTTTACGATCCCTTGCCTGGAAATGGCCCGCTCTCCATACACAGCACTAATTTCACGATGAATGTCCGTGCAATTCTTCCTTTTGGCCCATAGGAAGCGGATTGTCGCACGCACCTCATATTTGGAGTGAACGTCCAGTCGACGCGCCATTGCATTTGGCCGCTATTCACACCATACAAGACGAGACACCAGAGCGACCTGCCTAACAGATGTGTGGGCAGTGTCTGTCCCTTTCTCCGCTGTGCCCACGTTTGCGACCCACAGCGCGCTGCTGCAGCGCGTTAGTGCAACTAACTTTTTGATCCACCTTCGTAGATGAAAGTTTATTTGTTCTACATTAAATAAATGCATGGTTTTTACCTGTTGCATGCATAAATAAGCGCAGATAATTGATTTAAATGGACCAGAGCACACGTGTTTAAGGGGCAGATGACAATAACTAACTAACTAACTAACTAACACGTGTTTAATCACAATTCAAATCTTGAAACTTAATTCACTCAATAACCAACAATTGTGTATTTCTACAGGCTCACACATCAATACCAAGTCAATTTGTAATTCACCTATCAACCTCAATGAAATGAAAATCCACAGCCTGCTTTCAGTCTCCGACCGGGTCAGGAATGGAATAAATGAAGCCCGCATCTAGCGGCGAGGACATGGACTGTGCCGGCTGCCGAGGCCTGACGCACTCCTCTGGGGCAATGATCAACCTCAATAATGTCTCAAATTCAAGATCATTGTTGTAGTTGTTGACATCGTGGTCATACACTGGAGTCCCGTGTATTTCTGTGTGTGGAATTTGTGTGATAACCTGTGTTATAGTGGTGGCAGTATAAGTGTTGTTGTTATTTGAGTCTTCAGTCTTTTGACTGATTTGATGCAACAGCTCCATGCCTCCCTGTCCTGAAGTAATCGTTTCATCTCTACAAAGCTACCACACCCTTCATCCAAGGCAATCTGTTTAACATATTCTAACCATGGTCTACCCATACAGTTCTTGTCCCCAACCCTTACATCCATAAATAACCTTGCTATTCCTGGGTGTCTCAGTATGTGTCCTACCAACCTATATCTTCTCTTCATTAGCAGTCGCCAGAAAAATCTCTCCTCTGCCACTAGCCTTAATACCTCTTCGTTTGTAACCCTATCTACCCATCTGATCTTCATCATTCAAACGCTTCAATTCTCCTCTTTTCTGCTGCAGCAATAGTCCAAGTTTCACTTCAATAGAGGGCCACGCTCCAGATATGTTGATAATTGTTGTTTTAAGGGGCCTAACATCTAGGTTATCGGCCCCTCATGGTTTGGGTGATCGTGAAGATGAAAATGAAAAGCGAACTTAAAACTAAAACTAACTAATAACCTACATACTAGAACAAGAAATGGAAAACTAAAGGAGAATAAGGCAAATAAAAGGACAGAAGGAAAAGAAATGCCCTCAACCCTCGGAGAAGGCGGATTGAGGGACTTGGAGGGAAGGAGAGCCATGAAAGGCATATAGGAAAGTGAAAGAGGAGAGGGTCCGCTCCAAAGGTAAGGGACAAAAGGGGAAAACGGACCCAGCTCAGGAATCCCTCGGGGTCGCCAACTCCCGAACTCACCAGCCGTGAGCCCCTGAGGGTGTAGCATTATCTAGGGTGCACCAGACACCCCCACGCTCCAGACAAAGGCTTTCAAGAATGACTTCCTAACACCTAAATCTATGGTCGATGTCAACAGATTCCTTGTGTGTAGAAACGATTTCCTTGCCTGAGCCAACCGTGTCCATTCAACTACTGAGGCGACAGTTTACGAGCTAGCTAAGGGCGAGTTTACCATCCCTGTTACAGCCTAGCTAGCGGGCGAACCTATTGCCCCAGATACAGCCAGCAGCAAACCGTTGAGTCGTGTTGAGTTAAGACTTCTGAGAAGGGTGGTTGTGTTTGGAGTTTCCCTGGAAGTGCAACTCGGCTTTTCTTTATTTCGCCTGTGAAACAGGGGGATTTGTGTTTCATGCACCTCGCCATTCTTAAATTACGTCTGACAAGAATTTGTTTCACATGCATCTCCATGATAATATAATTAATAGTCCAGTCAGTGATTTTAACCCATCATGCTGAGACGGAAGACGGATATTGGTCGTTATTCATTGACATTGAAAAAAAAAAAGGCCCTTATCACGTTATGCATTCATAACTGCTCCCGTGCGAAGCCGGGTCGGGTTGCTAGTATAAGATAATTAGGGTTATCTACACATGCTGACCAACTGAAGAATAGAAGCAACACTGAGTGAGTCACGTCCCAGAGGTCCTGAGTGCTGTAATGACGTGGGTGGAAAGGGGACGGAACAGTATTCCAGGTAATGTAAGACGTGATCTCTTTCTTACTGGACCATGCCCCAGGCACAACGCTGTGGTTCAATACCTGTCATTACCCTGCAAGAAATAATACCATCGCATTACTTTAATTCAAATACTCAGGGTTGATGGGCCAGTCTATTATCCTACATTCACTGGACTGTAACGGTACTGTATATGTGAAGAACAACAGAGCCAATCACTGCTCCTGTAGGTTAGGGTCGGGATGCTCACGGTGACCGTGACCTACCGTAAGTAGCAAAGTCCGGGTTGAAAATCGGTTGTCATCCAACAGATTAGCGGAGGTCGTGAAATCATTCTCCAAAACTACTGTGCTCATTTGGCTAGGATTTGAATAAAAAAGACGAGTAGTTCCGTGAAGAACTATACAGCCTATTTTCATACATCCGACTTATGTTAATTGCCACTATCAACATACAAAATTTCAGTTTGATTGCTGTGATAGAATCGTAGATATTGAGAACCGACTAAATATTTCGAATGGTCGCCATGTTGGATTTTCATATATGTAGGTCTTAGAGTTATGTACTGTTACATGAAGATACGTGTAGTATTCAAACTTCAATCGCATGATTAGGACACAAGAAGTAAAAACGAGAATTTAAAATTTCGCACAGCCGCCATCTTGAGGTTATGTAAACAATTGAACTAAATTAGATACCAGTGCATTACAATGTATATAAACATTTGCTGTACCAAGTTCCGTTGAGTCTGGATCATTAAATCGCGAGAAAAGTCAATTTGAAACTTTCAACTTCGCTTAGCCGCCATGTTCGATTTGTAGTTAACCAATTTTTGAAAGTCTCATAGATGAACTTCCAGTAGTGCCCTTTATCTCCGTACAAAATTTCAGGGTGATACCGGTAATAGTTTCATAGAAACAGAAGGCCGGTGAAATATTTCGCACAGCCGCCATCTTGAGGTTATGTAAACAACTGAACGAAGTTAGATGTCGGTGCATTACAATGTGTATAAACATATACTGTACCAAGTTTCATTGCGTTTGGTTGGTTAAATCGCGAGAAACGTCTATTTAAAAGTCGCAACTTCGCTTGGCCGCCATGTTAGTTTTGTAGTTACCAGGTTTACAAAGGTCACATAGGTGAACTTCTAATAGTTTCCTTTATCACCGTACAAAATTCCAGAGTGATATCGGTAATAGTTTCGGAGATATTGAAAGCTGATGAAATATTTCACACAGCCGCCATGTCGGATTGGTGAGACGTAACAAAATTTGAAGGGCATGGTCGGGGTCGTACGGAATAGTGCTATGAACTTGTTGAGTTTCATTGACATCGATCCAGCCGTTTAGATTGTATTAGGGACACACACACACACACACGAATCACACACGCACACACAGACAGACACACGTACAAAAGGTTATCTCATACAGGGGCGGTCCCAAGGGGGGGGGGGGGGGCAGCGGTGCCATGCCCCCCCCCCCCCCCCCCAAACGGTCTTCAAAATTGGAATAAAAATGAAAATAAGAAAGAGGAAGGCAGAGGAGAGAGAGGGAAGAGTACAAAGGTTCGACTTGACATTTCCAATTTTGACATTGTTCGATCAAACTTGCGGAAGAGAAGCGACGCGATGACGCATCCCTAAAAGAACAGCTTGCGTTGTCACTTTGCTACGTCCACAAAGAGATGGTGCACGAAGATTTTTTGACATTTGCAGACGCCTCCGAGTCTATTAGGGAGGACGATATTCAAGGCGGGGAACCAAAATTGTCAGGCTTTGCTCTTGGTCACGTTGTACAAGATCTCACTACAAAGCTCTCACTCGATCTTAAGCTTTGTGTTGGGGTGGGCACGGATAACTGTACGGTGATGTCATCGGAAACAAAAGGTGCAGTACAGGAACTTTTGAAAGCGGCACCTTGTGGTTCTAGGTGTCCATGCTACAATCTCGCCCTTAACAGCAGCTTAGCGAAAACTTCAAAAGTAGTGCCCACTCGTAATGGTACAGCATTGATGAAAAATACAATTAACTTTGCCAGATCATCTCCTAAAAGATACAACGTTTTTTTTTTGTCAGTTTTGGGCGAAGACTATGGCACCCTGTGTGAAACGAGGTGGAGTGAAATACACGATGGCCAATAACAGTTCGAGAGACTCTTAGTTAAGATAATTCGAGGTTTAGAAATCATAGCAGAATGGGAGGACAGCGACACATCAAGTGCAGCCGAATCCCTCATTCAATCATTGTGTGATACGCAATTTGTTGTTTCAATGTTGTGTCTGTGTGACGTCCTAGGTAAAAACCCTGCCTTTGAGCCTTCTTCTCAGGACGACTCATTGGACTTGGTGGCGGCTTCCGCGGGTGTCATGGACACCATCGAGGCGCTTTCGATTGCACGTGAGAATGCTAAACCGTACTTCGAGACAATATTTAACCGAGTGAAAACTTTTGCCCAAGAACTGGAGTTTGAGGTGGCGTTGCGCCAAAGAGCAGGCAGGAGGAAGCGGTCCAACGTTCCAGCTGACACTGACACACCCGAAGAGTTCTACCGCCGAACTGCCTTCATTACGCTAATCGAGCATGTGGTGCAGGATCTCAAGGAACGATTTCCAAATGAATCTTTGGCCGCATTCGACTTAAATTTGTTGATGCCTGCAATCTGCGTTGACATACCGGCTGAAGACCCAACAGTGGCGCAAAGTTTGGAGGCTCTTCGTATCAAGTATCAGCCTTTGCTAATTTCCGACGGGCGCCAATTGCAGGAAGAGTATGCTGTATGGAGACAGCGATGGTTGAGATTGAAGTCGGCAGGGAAGAAATTGCCATCAACTGCAATTGAGTCAAAGCTTGACACCTACAGTCAAAACTCTCCAGCAGGTTTTGGCGACGTTGCCTGTGAGTAACGCCACTCCCGAGTGCTCGTTTTCGACATTGCGACTGGCTACGGTCCCGAATGTCGGAAGAAAGGCTAACCGGACTGGCTCTGTTACATTGCCATCGGTCAACCAAAGTCAGTGTGGAGAAAGTAATTGATCGGTTTGCCAAAATTAAGAGCCGGCCGGAGTGGGAACGGCCGACCGCCAGCCCAGCACTTGTTGTAACATGGGTGAAAAGTTTGTGAAACGTTTTATAAAGAAACGGGACAAGGTAAAATTATTTTGTTCCTATAGCCCGCTGTAGTATTTTATACACTTTTCATCGGTACAAAAGCATATCGAACAGGAATACAAAGATAGTTATAAAAAGTGTAGTTAAAATCACAATTCTCCATATAAAATAGAGTTCTGAACTGCAATTTTCCAAACCTCTTCAATGCCTTCAGATGATGTTGAAAACAGAAACAAACTCCACTGCAAGACAGCTCATAGTTTTCTCTATTGTGCTACTGAATCATATTTTCAAATTAAGAACTCTGTATATGTTTAATCGTGATTTTAGAAAATGTCAGCATATTGAGTTGCTAATGCTAGCCGTGTCGAGGTGCTGGCAGTTCAGGCAGTTACCGTCAGATACCGCATCGTCGCAAAGTCATGTCCTTGAAACAGGGTGAAGTAAGACAGAGCCGGCTTCTGAGAGATGGTAATCTCATACCAGGAAGTGATGAAATCAGCTCATGTCCAGGTGCTGTCAGTCGCTTCATTACAATCAGTGCCGGATCCAGGCTTTGCGGTGTCCTGGGCGATATGATACGGTCGGGCCCTCAACAATAGAAAATATAAAAAATATCAAATCAAATGGAAAATAGTTTTGTAATAATAATAAAATAAAGAATAGTTACAATATTTTGAATACACTACGGTACATTCTTTTAATAATATGAAAGAAACCCTTAAGTCCCCTTGAAGAAGATTATGTAAACTATGAAATATTAAAATATTACTTTGCGACTCTTTTTCTCGGATGAAGTCTTCCATCATTTCACTGAAATCTATACTTGCTAAACGGTCACGGGAGGTCATAGCTGCACTGAAAAAAGAATATGAATTATAAATTAGTTTGAAAAGTATAATTAATTAATCAATTAGACTTAGACAACAGATGTTTGAGCAGACTCCCAAAGAGAGACAACCGGGAAAGAAGTGGAGGGAGGAGAGACAGAGGAAGCATAGTGTGTGTGTATGAGAGGTTTTTGGAAAAAAAAAGAAGGACCAGAATTAAACATGAAAATTGATTGTGTTATAACGCTCTCCTTATGGGGAATTAACGAATAAATAATTAATCAATTAAATTTAAAACAATCCATGACTCCCCCACCCCCCCCCCCCCGGACCGCGGGGCCCTGGGCGGTCGCCCTCCCCTAGATCCACCCCCGATTACAATCGTCTGCTTTCTAGATCATCATATTATGGTGTGTGGCCTACAGGTCTTTTGCAGTTCCAGTGTTTATTATGAGCTTTTTAGTTCTTTCTAACATGTCTGTAATATACAGTAGTATAGGCTACTTTCAAGATTATGCCATTGTTGTACTGTAAATAGAGTTGTTGTTGTTGTTGGAGGTGGTGATTCGTTTAGGAGCTTTGGGACATGGTGGTCATGTAGCCGCGTGCACTTGGGTGTGTGTATAATGTGTCTAATAACCTGTGTTATTGTGATGGTTGTATTAGGGTGTGTATTTGTATTAGGGACGGGTTTTGTATATGCGGCGGTCGTGGCCTTAAGTTAGATACCATCCCAGCATTTGCCTGAAGCATAAGTGAGGAAACAACTTCCAGGATGGCTGAAGTAACAATGTAACCCTTCTCTTCCCAGTTCTGCCTCACAAGCCTCAGTGTATCCCATTCCAGCCCTCAGCTCCTAAACCTGGACCTCTGCGTTGACAGCTAAGAAGACTAGCCACTACGCCACGAGGTGGATTGTAAATAAAATGTTGCTTTGTCAGTCTAAATATGATGTAGCGACTACTGGGCTTTTGAAGTTACAGTAATTATTATATGAGTAGCAAGCAATCACTAGTTAGTAACCATCACTAAAGTGGACCTGAATTTCATTAAATTAATTTGTTTATTTATTTATAATTATTTGTTTGTTTATTTATAGTTCTTCTAACAGGTTACAACCTAATTACGAGAAATAACAATATGAATTACACTTAATATTTTTCTTACACTAATATAAAATGATACTTATAATACGTATGACTAAATATTATTCTAGTAAGTATCGTACTTGAAATTATGTTTCAAGTCACTGATAAGGAGTGTATGATATTAAGTGATTTCTCTACAATACAAATGAACAAAAGGTGCTGTCTGATATATGGAAATGTGTGCATGTCTTTTTTCTTTTTTAGATATTGAATGTGTTCGATACAGGCGAATGTTTATATTACTCTGTATTGGTTCTTGGACAGTGGAATATTATACGTTTCGGTCTTATTGACCGCGAAGGAACATATAGTTCAAATTCAGATGACAAATAAGGTCTATCAAAGATGTTATCAAATTATTTAATGTAATAACCTGCCTACTTTTCTCTAAAGTCTTTAAAGAAAAAGTTCCATTAATAAATTATGCTTAGCATTTTTAAAGGAAATGTGTAGTTTATGTTATCGTCAATCTCGCGATCAATAGCCACGGAACCTCCTTTTTACGTGGAATCCGAACTACTGGACATGACGTTTCACTTCGAAAATCTCACATCATTGACCGGGAACCGAACCCGGTCCGCTGTGGTGAGAGGCCAACAGCTTGACCACACCACTGGGCCACCACATTCCCGCTTAGCATATTTAGGATATACATGTGTCCTTTTGTATTCCAAGAATATAGGGAATTTATTTTTTATCGATTCAACTCTATAGTTAGCATTCGCACATCTTGGGTTCCAAACTATTGAGCCAAATTCAAGTCAACTTCATACGAATGCATTATACTGTACAATCTTTAGCAATGTACAGGTTCCTAAAATAAAATGTGCATCTTCTTATAAATCCCAGCATTTTGAATATATCTCAAAAATTCGATCAATACGGTGAGAAAAGGATAACTTTTTTTTTCATAGTATAGCCTACCATAAACCTAGATGACTTGAGATGGGAACTACATAGGAAATGGTGGTGTTTTATATCAAAGTTTTCGTGTAAATGCAATCGGATGACACTTATAAATCGAAACAATTTGTTTTGTTCCAATTTATTGTTTCTTCATCTTTTGGAGCAGCATACAATCCCATAACGAATAAATGTATTTAAACGATTACACGACATTTGCAAATAATAATAATAATAATAATAATAATGATATATTGGCATCCCGGAGATGGTTAATTAAGATAAGATTACAGAGGCACAAGATTCGATCCCAGGGGAACACCAGAGGGTGAATGGAGCTTTTCTCTATGATACAAAGTGTTGCGTCTTTCATACTGTAAGTATGATCCGTAATAGGACATTTTCGTAAGTTGTAGGCTACGTCATGGTTAACTCTACCAATAATCTGTATATATTACATCGACTCGTTATCCTTTAATTTAAACCAGATGACTCCTGATTCGTGAAAATTGGTTATTGTTGATCATCGAGGGATGAATCCGTGTTATGAATCGTGAATAAAATGGCATGTATGCCTGAATAATACATTAGGCCTATGTGTTCATGAAGTGTTTGCTCGTAAAGTTAGTTTGGGGCAAACTTAGTAGCTACCGGTACTGTTCGGTAGTTAAGAATTAGTGAAATCTTACCCGACTTGTGAATATGACTGACTTTAGTAAGTTTCCATTTCTCTGGAAATATCAAAGACTTGATCGATAAATTAAATTTAATATCAAGAGGATAAGTTAAGCCTCCGTGGCTTAGGCGGCAGAACGCCGGCCTCTCACCGCTGGGTCCGTGGTTCAAATCCCGGTCACTCCATGTGAGATCTGTGCTAGACAGAACGGAGGCAGACAGGTTTTTCTCCGGGTACTCCGGTTTTCCCTGTCAAAATGTCATTCCAGCAACACTCTCCACTATCATTTCATTTCATCTGTCATTCATTTAATCATTGCCCCAGAGGAGTGCGTCAGGCCTCGGCAGCCGGCACAGTTCATATCCTCGCCGCTAGATGGAGGCTTCATTCATTCCATTCCTGACCCGGTCGGAGACTGGAAGCAGGCTGTGGATTTTCATTTTTCATCAAGAGGATAAGCTATTTTTTTCCCGGATCGTTTTTTAACAAATATGGAAGAATAACCCTCTTGTGTCCCATATATTCATCGTAAGTATCGGAGTGAGAATGTCACTACGGGTTACCTCATAATAATTAAGATGTCAATTTCGAGATGACTTTCTAGGTTATCATGCGTTAAAATGTCATAGTTGGATCCATTTTGGCAATATACTGATGAGTAAGGCTAGGATTTTAATGTAATATCTATCATCATCATAGCAAACACTCATATCGAGTAGATTGGCCTTTCAATCCGAAAGTCTCTCATTGGTGAGTTCGGAGGTGACTATACAGCCCAATGCGGGAGGCACACGATTTGCCGCAGTGATGACAGATGGTTCCACGTGGGGCATCTGCGTTCCTTCCATTTCTTCTATGTAATATTACATTAAAAAATTTGAAATATGTAACATTGATTTAATTTTTATATAAATCATATACATTACACATGATATTGCTTGTAGATTCTTCATTTTATTCATTATGTTGTTTAAGTCTTCAGTCTTTTGACTGGTTTGATGCAGCTCTCCATGCCTCCCTGTCCTGAGCTAATCGTTTCATCTCTACATAACTACCACACCCTACATCTGAGGCAATCTGTTTAACATATTCTAACCTTGGTCTACCCCTACAGTTCTTGTCCTCGACCCTTCCTTCCATAACTAAGCTTGCTATTCCTGGGTGTCTTAGTATGTGTCCTACCAACCAATCTCTTCTCTTCATTAGCAGTCGCCAGAAACTTCTCTCCTCTCCCACTCGTCTTAATACCTCTATGTTTGTAACCCTATCTACCCATCTGATCTTCATCATTCTCCTGTAACACCACATTTCAAATGCTTCTATTCTCCTCTTTTCTGCTGCACCAATAGTCCAAGTTTCACTTCCATAGAGCGCCACGCTCCAGACAAAGGCTTTCAAAAATGACTTCCTAATACCTAAATCTATATTCGATGTCAGCAGATTCCTTTTTTGTAGAAAAGCTTTCTTTGCCTGAGCCAACCTACTTTTTATATCCTCTTTGCTTCGTCCATCACAGGTTATTCTACTTCCTAAGTAACAGAAGTCTTCTACTTCCTTCAGCTTTTCACCTGTCAATTTGATGTCCATAGAGGTTTCTGATTTATTTCGGCTGCATTCCAGTATTTTTGTTTTACATTTATTAATTTTCATCATGAATTCTTTCTGTAAGACGGAGTCCATACCATTCAAAAACTCATTCAAATCCTCAGGCTTGTCGGCCAAGATGACGATGTCATCAGCAAATCTCAGAGTTGAAATTATTTCTCCTTGAATCTTCACTCCCACTTTAAATTTTTCTCTAATTTCCTTCATTGCTTGTTCAATGTAAAGATTGAAAAGTATGGGTGATAAGTTGCAGCCTTGCCTTACACCTTTCTGAATACCAGCTTCTCTCTCATGTCCTTCAACTCGAATGACTGCTGTCTGGTTTCTGTATAGATTGTATATCACCCTCCTATCCCTGTACTTTATTCCAATCGATTTCAAAATGTCAAACAATTTAGTCCAATCAACGTTATCAAAAGCCTTTTCTAAGTCTACAAAAGCCATGAACGTTCTCTTATCTTTCCTTATTCTACCTTCCAAAATCAGCCTAAGACTTAGTACAGCTTCCCTTGTTCCTACATTTCTCCTGAAACCAAACTGGTCTTCACCCAACTCCGTTTCTATCTGGCTTTCAATCCTCTTGTAAATTATCCTAGACAGGATCTTTGAAGCATGAGTAATCAAGCTGATTGTACGGTAATCTTCACATCTGTCAGCTCCCACTTTCTTTGGTATAGGGATGATTACATTCTTCTTGAAATCAGGGGGAACCTCACCTGTCTCATAAATCCTACACACCAAGTGAAATAACCTGATCAGACCTTCATCTCCTATGCAGCGTAGCAACTCAATCGGTATATCATCTATGCCTGGTGCTTTGTTCCGGCTTAAGTCTTCCAAAGCTCTATCAAATTCTGATCTCAATATTAAATCTCCCTTCGCATCCTCATCAATTTCCTCCTCCCTTTCCATTACATGATTCTCAATCTCCTTTCCCTTATACAAACTCTCTATGTAAGCTTTCCATCTCTCAACCTTTTCTTCCCTATCTGTTAGAGGCTTTCCATTTGTGTCCTTAATATTACAGCACTTAGTCTTCTTTTCCCCAAAAGTATTCTTAATCCTTCGATAAGCTGTGTCTACTTTACCTAATTTCAGACAATTTTCTATACCTGCACATTTCTCTTTCAACCATTCTTCTTTCGCTTCCTTGCACTTCCTGTTAACCTCATTTCTCAGACGTCTGTATTCTGCTTTCCCCTTCTCATCTCTTACATTCTTGTGTTTCCGCCTTTCATCCATCAATTCTAGTATATCCTGAGTGATCCACGGTTTTCTACCTATTCTTTCTGTCCTACCAATGTTTTCTTCTGCGGATTTTGTTATTTCATTCTTCAAAAGTGCCCATTCGTCTGCAATTTATTCATTATATTTTTTGCAAAATAAAGGATGGTACACTAATTAATTAATTAATTAAGCATGTTCATATTATAGCAAATTTAAATAAATTCCATGATTATGTATGCGTACGGAAGAGTACCAAGGGAAAAGAAACTGACGATTCTGAAGTACAGTATTATGGTATCCAGGGAAGGCTGCTATAGGCAATCAAAAGTTCCGTATTTGTGTTTATAATGAAGCTGCGGTAAGAGTTGATGCTAGGATGAGTTTCTGGTCTAAGTTGTTACAGGAATAGGCTGACATCTTTCACCACTACTACTGATTTTTTATATAGGCTATAATATTGTCTTTTGTAGCTTTTCAGTCGGTCAACACGACTGTGCCCAATGAATGGGCGGGGTACAAGATATAAATATGTAAATACACTCCTGGAAAAAGTTACATGTATTAGTTAATTATCACAATTGCCCCATATAATTGCACCATATTTGTTCATGAATAGTGATGTGATGATCGTGGGAAACGGATCTTAGTTTTCTTTCCCTTGAGCAACTGAATTTGTAGTTTCTGGACATTTTTTGGTTGTTGATGAGGAAAAGGCAATGCGAAAGGAAGAGCTGAAGCAACTCAGTCCTGATAATAATATGCTATAGCTTATCGTTGAAGTTAATCCTGTGTGATGAGAAATGTAATTTCAAAAAAGGTATTCTACATTTTTTTAAATATCGCCTTTGTTAAGAATAAAAGAAAAAATAACTTGTCATGGTTACTTACAAAAACACGTAAATATAATTCTAGGAAATAAACAGCAGTTTTTCAGCATACTACTAAGTTACAGGTATACTAGGAAGTAGGCTTCCTTACGTATCTTTTCCATGTTATCGTAAACACGATGAGTTATATTTTGAAATATTCAAACAGAAGTGTTGAAAATTTACTTTTCAACTCTTTTCAGGAATTAGTTTAGTCTGAAGGATTCTTTATCACAATTAAGGTTATTATGAAGATAAAACAAAAGTTCGGTGCTTTTCAGTCGGTCAACACGAATTTACCCAAAAGATTTGTAAATTTTTCAGGATTAGGGTATAATCCAACTCTTTTGGGTACATTCGTGTTGACCGACCGAAAAGCACCAAACTTTTGTTTACTAATGGAACACTGAAAAATGGCTTCAAACCCCATAATGTCAGTATGAAGATGTTTATGAAAGTAAATGATTGAATATACACAATCTAATTGAGCATGAGCAACAACAACGACGGCGTGAAACCTTATTGTGTTTCGGTTTCGAACTTCGCAACATAGGCAGTTTTATGTAAGGAAGGTCTGTAAGGAAATGGTAGAGCTTGAAGAATAACATTTTATTTCTTTCTGCGTTATCACATTCTGCATAACATACTGTTTTAAAGACCATCTCGTGGTGTAGCGTTCTTGTGTGTGACCCCCGGATGCAAGGCCTTAGAGAGTGGTGATGGGCCCTGGGGCTGGAGAATCCTGCACTCCCTCACCTCTATTGCCAAATTATGTAATATTAATTTATAATCCTCCTAAATAAGCAGAAACTGATAGTAATTTTAGAAATAATAATAATAATAATAATAATAATAATAATAGTATTAATAGAAGCCGCCGGTGGTAGAGAGTTCAACATGTGCTCCTCCCCCCCCCCCCTCCCCCCTCCCCCCACATGCAAGATCCGGAAAATATTTTAATTATTAATATTAATAATAATAATAATAATAGTAATAAGACGGCTGAGGTGGGATTCAAACCCACGCTCTCTCGATACCAGCGTGGTACGAGGTAGTGCGTTAGTGTGTATATTTGGGATTCAGATGAGGATTGTGAAGGAGTCGGCTGCATTTGTCTGGAGTAGAAGTGATGATGATAATAATAATAATAAAAATAATAATAATAATAATAATAATAATAATAGAAATAATAATAATGTTATTGCTTTACGTCCCTTTAAACATCTGCGGCTTTAGGAGAGGCCGGGGTTTTGGAAGTTTGCCCCAAAGGGGATCTTTAACCTGCCAGTAAATTCACTGACACGGCTCCCTCGCATTTGTGCTGTGCCAGGATTCGATCCTGCAATCTTGGACACAGCAAGTAAGAACGTTACCCCTGAGCCACGCAGCCAGAGTAGAAGTGAGAAACCACGGAAAACCACTTCCAAGATGGCTGAGATGGGAATCGAAACCACATCTTTTCAGTTTTGCCTCACGGGGCATTCCAGCCCTCAGACAAGAATGAATCGAATTTCTTGTCGGCGCCGGGAATCGAACCCGAACCTCTGGGGTGACAGCCAAGAATACTAGCCGCTACAACACGAGGAAGGCCAAGGATATTTCAGTCACTTGTGAATTCCGTAATCCGTAGTTTAACTATTAGCTTATCTATAGCAAAATATTTCGGCCATTCAATTGGAAGTAGCCTATACAGACTATCACTTCGAAATTTCTGGTCGCGATATTCTTGAAGCGCATTGCCACGAGATTGCATTTCCCCAGTGTTTGGACTCCGGAGCAGTTAGAACTTTCTCGCACGCGCGACCTTGAATCACCCTCACCACAGTAGTAGTAGGTAATCTGTGCTCACAGTAGGGGGTAATCCGTGCTGATACCTATGTACGGGCCATGTAACTACTAGGGGACAGCGACTACAACGAAACTAGTGGCAACGTTTTGAAATGAAAGGTGAAATAGGAACTGACTCCGGCCGCCTCTTAAGACAAGGCGATTGGATTTTGTTCTTTGATCAGATACCTACAATAAATAGATTTAAATGTTATTATGCTTTTTCTCTTTCTGGAGTCTATTCGACCCTCTCCTCTGTTTTTATAAAACTAATAGGTTAATATACGAATTTCAGTCCTTATAATAATAATAATAATAATAATATCGTATGGCCTCGGGTGCCTGGTGCAAGCTTTGTTAATTGACACCCAGAGGGTAGCTTGCATGTCGAATTTCGTCGTTCCTTTGAACGTTATGAAAGTCAAGGAGGTTAGATATCTGAACTCCTTGACACTACAGCGCTTTCAAGTAGAGAATGGAGGAACTTTGTGTTGGCGGAAAATCCCGAGATTAATTTTGCCATTGAACACGGCCTACTGAATTCAAATGGGTTCTTTAACATGCCAACAACGTATGACATGAGTATCGTGATTTTTGTCGCCTTCAAAAATCACTTACCATGGCCAGGGGCGAACCTGCAATCTTGGGGTTGGTAGTCCGACACTATAACCACTCACCCACCTTATGATATCATGCGACATGCTACCAGTAAAAATTAAATATATATAAAAATAGGACGGATGACCCCCCCCCCCCTCCTTATAGGCCTAGCCCCCCCCAAAAAAAGTTCTGGCTTCGACCACCCCTGATCTCATAAGCCTATTTTTTTTCATAAATGAAAATAGGCTAAAACGAATAAAGAAACAAGGGATTTTAGGGTGTTTTTCTGGAACTGCATTTAGCCGGAAGTGATTTTTGAAACTTGTTTTTTAGTTTGGCAGAGCTCTTCAAGACTCACAATTTGAAAACTCTCCCAGCCCTTCATCCCTTAAAATTTAGGCACAATTTAGGAAAATGCTTATTTTTACGTATACGGGATAACACTATCCCCTAAAGTAAATTAACAGCAGCAGATCAAGTGCTGAATGTGGAGCGGAGACAGAACGCCCTACCCTCGAGGATAAAAATACCTTACCTTAAAATAACAGACAGTTTATCTGCTGAACTTGTTGGGTTTGGAACAAATGGGGGCAGGGGTTTTCTTTAAATCAATTTCAATTAAATATAACACAAACGTAAATTGATCAACAGTGTTCCTTAAATTTAGTTTGGTCATTAAGCAGCTGTCCATGAATCAGTGCATTAAAACATCCTGTTCACCTAGTTTTGTACGTGTCATTAGTTTGGTGTTGCTTTATATCTAATGATGGCTATTGACTGAAATATATTCTTTATTATTAGCTTGAAGTCGCTTTCGCCTCATGTACATTATACACTGGTCAAAACAATTAGGGGATCAGGTGAGATATCATACACAAGATACATAAATGGTAACGTCATTTATTCAGATTTTGGTTACAATTGTAATTTGTGTGTGCTACAGTACAATATTTTGCTGTCTCAATTCTTTACTGGAGGTTTACATGGCGATTATTTAGAGCGAGGCACCATGGGGCTACCATAATAGTGAAAAAGTCATTCTCGTTGCCCTTTAATATGGTGTGTGATCACCTCGGATGGCCAGGACAGTTACACACCTGCGTGGCATGGACAGTATGAGGTTATCAATCAGCTCTTAGGGATATTTGGCCATTCTTCCATGAGTGCAATATCCAGCTCGGCAACCGTTGTGTGAGGTGCTGGTCTGGCTGCAATGCGTCTGCTAAGTGCATTCCAGACATAAGATGGCCAATCCATTCGTTCAATGCCCTCGTCGACAAGCATGTTGTCCAACAGTGCAGCTCTGTGGAGTCGTGCGTTATCGTCCACCAGAATGAACCCATCGCCTATGGCACCAGCGTAGGGCACAACAAACGGTCGAAGGATCTCGTCTCGATACCTTTGAGCAGTCAAAGCGCCATTCTGAACGACATAGAGGTCCGTACGTCCGCCAATACTGACTCCAGCCCACACCTTTCGTCCACCACCATGTTATGGTGCTGTTTCCTGCACATTGTTCCGAGTTCCACGTTCTCTCCAGATGAGAGAACGACGATTGTCCGCCTGAACACAATATCTTGACTCATCTGTGAACAGAACTCGGCGCCATTCGTTACGACGCCAATCCTGATGTTCCTCCGCCCAGTTTCTGCGGGATAATCGGTGGCGTGGTTTAATGGGACACACACCATAGGCCTCCGTGCGTAGAGGCCACTTTCCCGAAGGTTTTCGGACTGTTTGTGTTGATATTTCGCGTCCTGTTGCCGCCTGGAGGGTGCGTCGCAGCTGAGTTGCATTCAGCCTCCTGTCTCGACGGGCTGTTAACCGGAGATAACGGTCATCTCTTGCTGATGTTACCCGTGGACGACCTAGGCCTGGCCTTCTTTTAACGATTCCTGTTGTCTGAAATCACGTCCATGTCCTGGAAATTACACTCCAGGACACTCCAATAGCTGCAGCCCCCTTCCTCTGTGTCTGTACCGCTTCCAACCTCCCTATGGCTCTCTATGCCATTCCTTCGGGTAAGTCACGTTGTTGTTGCATTACACTATCTGCTCACTACACCATCTGAACCCAACTGCTTGTGTCATTTGTTTGGTAGAGTAAACACACGTCCACACCAACCCCCTCTGCAGCAACTTTCTGTTATTACCACTATCTCGGTTGCCGTAATGTTGATGTCTCCACTCCGTAGAACCGACAGAAAGACGTCGAACCATTTTAGGTCATTCTGCCGATGACAATACGTCAGAACCTACATACCTCAACTGATCCCCTAATTGTTTTGACCAGTGTACTTAATTCGAACATTTCTTCCTCCTCTAACAGAAGCGATATTGAAGCCGATTTCACTCTGCTTAAGGTCATTCTGGCAACGTTATATTATGTCAGACTATAATCAGCTGATTTTTAGCCCACTTTCGATTTTTGCAAAAAATGAAAGTAGACTTATGAGATCAACACAGGCCGAAAAATTGTGTGTGTGCGTGTGTGTGTGTGTACTCTGAATGTCTGACCCCCCCCCCCCCCTATCAATTCGAACACGGTTAAACCTAATTGAACGAAATTTGATACAGAGGTAGCACTAGCAAAGGGCACCTGAGTGTCATGTTTTATATCGCCGCCATCTTGACGAAAACGCAATGGCGGCCACCCAAATGTTAAAAGCTTAAATCAAATTACGACCAACCTAATCATCTGATCTCTACCAATTTTTGCAACATTATACCTTAATGTACGAAGAATCTTTTGACCTAACTACAATGTCATCAGCCCAATAATTTGTGGATGGCGGCCATGCATGTGTTCAAATCGATTCCCCCTATCTATTCAAACACGGTGAAACCGAATTGAACGAAATTTGGTACAGAAGTAGCACTAGCCAAGGACACGTCAGTGGCATGTGTTATATTGTTGCCATCTTGACGGAAACGTAATGGCGGCCACCCAAATGTTCAAAGCTTAAATCAAATTACGACCAACCTAATCATCTGATCTCTACTAAATTTCGCAACAACATACCTGTATGTGGGATGCATCTTTTGACCAAACGACAAAGTCATCAGCCCTATAGTTTGCAGATAGCAGCCATGTATTTGTGCAAATCGATCCCCCCTATCAATTCAAACAGGGCCAAACCGAATTGAACGAAATTTGGTACAGAAGTAGCACTTGCAAAAGGCAACTCAGTGTCATGTATTATATGGTCACCATCTTGACGGTAACGTAATGGCGGCCACCCAAATGTTAAAAGCTTAAATCACATTACGACCAGTCTAATCATCTGATCTCTACCAAATTTTGCAACAACATACCTTTATGCGAGAAGCGTTCTTTGACCAAGCTACAAGGTCATCTGTCCAATTGTTTGCATATGGCGGCCATGTATGTGTGCAAATCGATTCCCCCTATCAATTCAAACACGGTAAAACCGAATTGAACGAAATTTGGTACAGAGGTAACACTAGTAAAGGACACCTCAGGGTCATGTTTTATATCGCTGCCATCTTGACGGGAATGGAATGGCGGCCACCCAAATGTTAAAAGTATACATCAAATTACGACCAACCTAATCATTTGATCTCTACCAAATTTTGCAACAACATACCCTTTTGTGGGAAACATCTTTTGACTGAACTACAGGGTCATCAGCCCAATAGTTTGCAGATAGCGGCCATGTATGTGTGCAAATCGATTCACCATATCAATTCAAACACGGTGAAACCGAATTGAATGAAATGTTTTACAGAGGTAGCCCTAGCAAAGGGCACCTCATGTTCATGTTTAATATCCGTATAACACGTTGTATTTCAACAAGCTACTACAACCAACATTGAATTATACTCCTTGAAAAGGACAAAGAGTTATTACAATACCCATGCATTACTTACTTTACTTACTTTCCGTGTCCGGGAGACACACTAAATTCTTCCTTTCCAGAACTCTGCAGCTCTTATCCCTCGGTCTGTGGCCAACATAAGGTCTTCCTGGCTGCAGGTTTCATTAAGATCTTTGCACGTGAGCAGGTGTTGTGGAGTCTGGATTTCTCCACAGGCACATCGTGGATCTTCTGCATAACCCCACTTCACAAGGTTGCTACGACACTTAGGCACTCCTGTTCTCATCCGGTTTAAGGACCTCCAGGTGGTATAAGGCAAATGACTACCACTGCTCAGTTCTTCTTTATAGGTAAACCCCTCTGGTACTATTTGTTTCCAGAGTGACACACGCCGGACGTCTGGCTTGGTATGGAGGGGTACTGTTCTCTTAATAAAACTCTTCCTGGATCTTAGGCGAGGAGTGGTCACCTTGTGGTTGAACATAGAATGTCTGGGATCTGTTTCAAGCTTTTGTCTCTCTTTCTCTGCTGCCACCCTGCGTCGAATAACTGGAGGTGCAATGCCAGCGAGAGGGTAGATCTTCTGCACTGGAGTAGGTCTCAGACATCCAGTGACAATACGTGTGGACTCGTTAAGAGCTATGTCCACTTGCTTGGTATGGGCAGATGCTCCCCACACTGATGATCCGTACTCTCCTGCTGCAAAGCAAAGTCCCAATGCTGTTGAACGTAGAACCTGAGGGTTCGCTCCCCATGTTGAACCTATTAACTTCCACATTATGCTA
The DNA here is from genome assembly GCA_946902985.2 of Meconema thalassinum. Lineage (NCBI taxonomy): Eukaryota > Metazoa > Arthropoda > Insecta > Orthoptera > Tettigoniidae > Meconema > Meconema thalassinum. The sequence continues at coordinate 275,762,622 of OX336396.1, forward strand.
TTTCTTGAGCTGATCTTGCACTTCAATTCTCTACAATGTTTCCTGAAGCTGAGGGTACGATCAAGCTTGATTCTCAAATATCGAGGCGTTTCACAGCTTTCGAGTGTCACTCCTTTCCAGACAACATTCAACTTTCTCCGGGCCTCTTTGTTGCGAAGATGAAATGCGCATACTTGTGTCTTTCCAGGGTTAGGTTTCAGGTGATTCTGGGTGTAATAATTGTTTAATCTCTCAAGAGCATTGGACAGTTTTCCTTCCACCTCCTCAAAGCTCCTACCCTGTACAGCAATAGCGGTGTCATCCGCATAAATAAATCGCCTGGCCTCTAAATATTCTGGCTGGTCATTTGTATAAATGTTGAATAGTAATGGGGATAACACACTGCCTTGAGGTAACCCGTTTTTCTGGTTCCTCCATCGACTTTTATTCCCTTGAAGTGTAACATAGAACCTTCTGTTCTGGAGCATCCCACGTATGACATTTGTTAGATTCATGTCCTTAGTGATGTTGTACAGCTTGGCTATGAGCTTCTTATGGTTCACTGTATCATATGCAGCACTGAGATCTATAAAGGCGACACCAGTGATAAGTTTATTCTCATAGCCATCCTCGATATGCTGTGTCAGGTTCAGAATTTGGCTGGAACATGATTTCCCTGGTCTAAATCCAGCTTGATCTTGAATTAGCCGGTTATCAATGAATGTTGCAATTCTTTCAAGGATCAACCTTTCAAATGCCTTGTATAGGTGGCAAAGAAGAGAGACAGGACGGAAGTTCTTTGCATCTGTTGGTTCCTTGCCTGGTTTTAGCAGTGCGACCACATGAGCTTTCCTCCACAGCTTTGGTAAGTGCAGGGTCTCGATACATCTATTCATCATATTCACCAGCCACTGGATTGTTCCTGGTCCAAAGTTCTTGATTTGTTCTGTCCTGATGTCATCCGGGCCCGCAGCTTTGTTGACTTTCATCAGCTTGATGGCATGTTCTAATTCTGCTGATGTGAAAGGACGACCGAGAAAATTATTCTCATCTTCACTAGGCTTCAGCTTCACAGGCTGAGTCTTCGTGATGGTTTTCCCGTTACGGAGCAGCTGATGAGCTATTTGATTTGGTGTAACCTTGGTGAGATCCACTGGTGGACTCTTAGGGTCGTTGCTCAAGTTTTTGACCAGCTTCCATGCTCTTCTACTGTTCTGGGCCATGTCAAGGTTTGCTAGTAAGTTCATCCATCTTTCCTTTCTTCCGTCAGCGATGCTCCTCATGAGTTCTTCACCCGTCTGAATGGTGTCATCTGCAAAAGGGTCTGTCTCGTATTTCTCCTGGTAATCTTTTAACAGATCCTTAGAATCAGCATTGAGGCCAGAAATAAACTGGGTACGGCAGCCTCGGGGAATATGTCTACGAGAGATCTTCTTCACAAGGTCAACAAAGTCTTCATAATGACTTGGCTCTGGTTGTAAATTGGACAGTTCCTCATCCAGCTCAATGGAAAAACCCCTCCCAGTTTGCCTTTTTAAAATTGAAACGTCGTTTAAAAGGGACTTCCTCAGGGCTGACCACTCCTCGAACTGAACATGTGATTGGGCTATGTTGTGTCCTAGGGATGGGTTCCTCCACCGCTTTAACTACATGTTTTATCACTTGCTCACTTATGAAAATGTTGTCAGGGTCGTAACCTCTATGCCATCTACCGCTGTTGAAAGATGGTCTCAGTTTGGGGTTGTGAATCAATCTCAATTCTTCCCTCTCTGCCCATTGCTCGAGTTTCTCCCCATTCTTGTCTGTGATATTATATCCCCAACTGATGCTCTTACAATTAAAAACCCCCAGGACAATTTTGATATTCTGCTTGTCAAAGTTACTTGGCCTTTCAAAGAAGAAGAGTTCATTGGGTGGTTTGTAAATGGATGTTACAGAGCAGGATTCCAATTCTACAGTCAAGATTTCTATATTGTTCCTGAACGTCATTTGAGATGACTTGACATTAATCTCTGGTCTGACAAAAACAGCACTGCCGTATTGTTCATGGGGTCGTTCGACAACCAGTCGCATTCCTTCTATTTTGGGTCTGTTGTTGTCGATCCCTCTGTGAGTTTCTTGCATCACTAGGATGTCGATCTTTAGTCGGTTGCACATGTCAGCGAGTAAGAGTGCTTTATCTCTGGATAAGCCTTCGATGTTTATTGAAGTTATTGAAAGTCTTGAAAAAGACTGGTCGAAAATGTAATATCTCCCGGTGGTTGAAGGATCAGCCGCTTGCCTATGGCCACCGTTGCCCAGGGTACGCCCGATTGTAGTATTCATAATTTGTGCTTATCTAGCAAATATTAACAATCTTCGGGGAGGCTCCTTCAGTGTACCCATGCATTTAGGAGAAAGTAGGCTATATTGTCTTTACTGAACATCTTGTTATAATTTTAAATGATCATGTCGACTCGTCGTTACGCTGGGGTCTGGCGTTACGTTACGGTGACGGACGGACAGATGCACTAAGGTGTGTGACGTCATAGTACCGCTCGGTGAATGTGTACCCCGACAATCTCTACTTCGCACAGTGGTCCTTTTATGGTATCTGGCCGCGCAAAATACCTTTGCATATAGAAATGGTCTATAAACCTTAAAATAACTGTTCCAAATTATGTAAAACAATTTCCTTATTGTCATTTATAAGAATTTAAGTTTGACTGTCGCCCCGGAGGTCCAGGTTCGATTCCCGGCTCTGCCAAGAAATTTTAATTCTGGTGTGAAGGCTGGTACGGGGTAAACTAAGCCTCCTGAGGCAAAACTGAGAAGAGGAGGGTTCGATTCCCACTTCAACCATCCTGGAAGTGGTCCCGAAGGTCCGGGTTCGATTCCCGGTTCTGCCAAGAAATTTTACTTCTAGTGTGATGGCTGGTACGGGGTAAACTAAGCCTCCTGAGGCAAAACTGAGAAGAGGAGGGTTCGATTCCCACCCCAACCATCTTGGAAGTGGTTTTCCGTGGATTCCCCCACTTCTACTCCAGGCAAATGCTGAGATGGTTCCTAACATAGGGCTACGGCCGCCGTCTTCGCAATCCTATCTCAAATGAACAAATAGTAGTACAGGCATCACAATAACACAGGTTATCACACAAATTACACATACACATCCAAAATACATTGGACTATACGACCACGATGTCGCAGCCCCTAAAATAAGCAACAACAACAAGAATTGAGGTTAAACTTCTCTTATTAGTCTAATAATAACAATAATAATATTGTTCAACTGAATTTGGATTTTCCTTAACGCCGCTAAACTGACAGAAAATTCTGCATTGTTTTCAATAAGTTCAGTGGTGTCTCCTTCCTTCTTCCTTCCTTGACCGGCTAACGCTAGCTCCTCCCTGCTGAGTTTTTGTATTAAAGGTCGCAATTTCCTTCGTTTCGAAAATTCACTCCACTCCACGAATGACTGAGAAGGGCGACCCACATTACCTGTATTCCCTCTCCATGTTCCCTTCCAGGCTATTCTTATTTCGTAACAAACTTTCTTAAGATCCTGCGATTGGCAACCCACGTTTTCCTTAACTGCGCGAAAAAATGAATAGGATTTTTTTCAAACATTATTTTAACAGACTGTACAAGGGATTTAATATCGCTGTTTTCTATTAAATAGGTTCAAATCCTTTCGCTTTTACACCTGCATGGCGCGAAGCATCGGAAAGATCGTTCCGCGAAAATCCTCCCGACAACACTAAAAGGAGAGCAAAAGCCAAAGTTGCAAAAAGTTGCAAATAATTTTTACACAGAAAACATAATAGGGTGTAGGCTATAGGCTAATGGAAAGAAATTCACCAATGGTTGACAATAGTGAATTTCCTGGTCTCAAAACCTATAAAAGAAGAATTATTTTATAACAAAAATTCACTATTTTCAAACGCTTATCACATAAACACAGCGATTTCTATAAGATTTTGCAAATTTCATAAAGAAAGATCATATCATAGTCTGTCATATCCAATGGCAAACGATGAAGATAGCTGAACTAACAAGTCTTTACAAGCACAAGATTCAAACACAAATAATCAGCTTTGCTTCCAGCTGTGGATGCGATAAGAAACGTCCTACTTCAGCGGTCCTTCACAATCCAGGGGGTGAACAAATAAGACAATACAAGTACAGTTCTGAGGGCCTCTGACATTGCTGATACTAAAAATGTCATACAAGATGAAAATACAAGACATTTATTTTTTACATTTTGAGCGCCCAGATCGTGCAAAAGGACCACTGTGCTTCGTTAGTATAAGACAAAAATCCCCGATTCTTGGATGTCACGGGTAATCTCGAGAACCACTGGATGGATCTTGATGCGGTTTTCACCATTCTGTAAAAGATATCTCGAGGAAAGATTCTGTAGAAAATAATGTATGTATGATCAAAGGAAGCCAAGCAGTAACGATTTCAGAGAAGAAGTCGAAAACAAACTTGGCGTCCGTGCGCTTCTCAAGCTTACGCTGGGCAAACCGTTAACAATATCAATATACTATGAGCGTAAGAATTGGTCAGCATGAAAAGTTCTACAAAAAAGTCCGGGAGAGCATATCTCTATCTTCAATACATCGCCCACTATAAGTGTTTTTAGACTGGATGGAAGGGGCAAGTCCCCGCGCGCTCTGATGAGCTTGCGGCATCCCCCGCGCTGGACCTTGCTTTGCCCTTGGTTTGCACTTGCCCTTCGCGAGTAATTTGAAACAAGATAAGCAAGATAAGTATGATGTAGATAATTTTCTAACATGTCAAGAGTCTTTGGCTTCGAGTGAAGCGAGAAGCCTCCAAGCTTTCTAGCATTTTTCAGCATTTGTAGCATTTAAAATGATACAAAGTCTAGTCTTTCAGACTGACATTCACTTTTATTACTTACATGAACCTATATAAGCAAAAAGTACTGAGCTGTTGAGAAGTGACAGTGCTTCTGTTGTAGGAGGCAGTGGACTAAGGACGATGATCGCCGGCTAGGGAAACCGCTGTTCTGACTTTGTGCGCCGAGCGTTCATCGCTAGCGATGTGCGCCCGCGATCATCGCTGTAGCCAAACCGTACCATAAAATATCAGAAACGCATCTTAATATAGAAGATGAAAGTAAGTTTATGTGCACTGCAAGGTGGTGCCATCCCTTTCCCACATTAACAAGACTGCATGTTGCTAGTTGCCCCCATTAACGAGAAAAAAAAACTTAGAATTTGAATGCACCTTTTTGCACAATACAGACAGCTGGATTTTGAAGACAATGAGTGGCCTGATTATCTCATACAATATTCAATAACTTAGATACAATAAATTCACATCATCATAGTCTATTAATTAAAGAAGCTCATATTACAATAGTTAGTTTTCAGAAAGGTGCAAGGCAAGGCTGCAACTTATCACCCATACTTTTCAATCTTTACATTGAACAAGCAAAGAAGAAAATTGAAGAAAAATTTAAAGAGGGATTGAAGATTGAAGGAGAAATAATTTCAACTCTGAGATTTGCTGATGACATCGTCATCTTGGCCGACACACCAGAGTATTTCAATGAGATTTTAAATGGTATGGACTCCGTCTTGATGAAAGAATTCATGATGAAAATCGATAAATGTAAAACAAAAATAATAGAATACAGCCGAAATAAATCAGAAACCCTTATAAACATCAAATTGGCAGGTGAAAAGCTAAAGGAAGTAGGAAGCAAATTAACCAGTGATGGACGAAGCAAATACGATATAAAAAGTAGGAATGTATTTCTGCAAAAAAAAAAAAAAAAAAGGAATCTGTTGACATCGAATATAGATTTAGGTATTAGGAAGTCATTTTTGAAAGCTTTTGTCTGGAGCGTGGCGCTCTATGGAAGTGAAACTTGGACTATTGGTGCAGCAGAAAAAAGTAGAATTGAAGCGTTTGAAATGTGGTGTTACAGGAGAATGATGAAGATCAGATGGGTAGATAGGGTAACAAATGAAGACGAGTGGGACAGGAGAGATGTTTGTGGCGACTGCTAATGAAGAGAAGAGATAGGTTGGTAGGACACATACTAAGACACCCAGGAATAGCAAGCTTAGTTATGGAAGGAAGGGTCGAGGACAAGAACTGTAAGGGTAGATCAAGGTTAGAATATAGCCTATTAAACTAATAATAATAATAATAATAATATCGTACGGCCTCGGGGCCGGGTGCAAGCTTTGTAATTTGACACCCAGAGGGTAGCTTGCATGTCGAATTTCGTTGTTCCTTGAATCACTATGAAAGTCAAGGAGGTTAGATATCCAAGCTCGTTGAACACTATAGCGCTTCCTAGTAGAGAAATGAGGAACTTTGTGTTGGCGGAAACTCCCGAGATTAATTTTGCCATTATGAACACGGCCTTCTGAATTCAAATGGGTTATTTGACATTGCATCATCGTATGATATGCGTGTCGTATTTTTTCTGCCTCTCAAAAATCACTTACTACGGCCAGGAGCGAACCTGCAATCTTCGGGTTAGTAGACCGACACGATAACCACTCACCCACCGTGGTAAGCGCCTATTAAACTGATTGCTTCGGATGTAAGGTGTGATAGCTATTTAAAGATGAAACGGTTAGCTCAGGACAGGGAGTCATGGAGATCTGCATCAAACCAGTCAAAAGACTGAAGACTCAAACAACAACATAATTACAATATTATATCATAGGCTAATGACCAAGTAAGTAATTATACCAGTTAAAGATAGAATGGATCATCACATAATGTCAAGTTACAACATAAGCCGATAATAACCGCACAACCGGCCGCGGCATCGGGAGAGCGTGGGTTCAAATCCCACCTCGGCCGTCCTGAAAATGGTTTTCGTGGTTTCACATTTTCACCACCAGGCAAATGCCGGGACGGTTCCTTTCAATAGGTCCACGGCCGATCTCCTTCCAATATCCCTTCCCTGACCCGTCCTGAAAAGAAAAAAAGTGACAGTCTGAATGCTACAAATGCTGAAAAATGCTAGAAAGGTCAAGCCCAGCGTAAGCTTAAGAAGCGCACGGACGCCAAGTTTGTTTTCGACTTTTTCACTGAAATCGTTATTGCTTGGCTTCCTTTGATCATACAAAAATTATTTTCTACAGAATCGTTCGTCGAGATATCCTTTACAGAATGGTGAAAACCGCATCAAAATCCATCCACTGATTCTCGAGATTACCCGTGACATCCAAGAATCGGGGATTTTTGTCTTATACTATCGAAGTAGAGATTGTCGGGGAACACATGCACCAAGCGGTGCTATGACGTCACACACCTGAGTGCATCTGGGTACATTTCGTCCCGTCACCGTAACGTAACGCCAGACCCCAGCGTAACGACGAAGTCGACAAGATCATTTAAAATTATAAAAAGAACCTTCCACTAACTACACTTGTGGAAGCTAAAATTTGTAGGTTAGTTCGATAACGCTAATTAGTTCCAACATTCGCCTCCAGGTGCTGGCTGCGATGGCATCTAGTAGCCAAGTCTGCAGCTAGGTTTCGTGGACGGTGGCATTTGGTAGCAAAAGTAGAAACTACGATACTTGAAAAATTGATCGTCTGCAGTATTTCTACCTGAATCACAGATAACACACACTAATACAGCCATCACAATTAACACCGGCTATCAGACAAATTGTACACACGCCCAAAGTACACGGGGCTACATGACCGCGTTGTCGCAGCCCCTAAACTGAGGAACCAACCAACCAACCAGAAACAGATATGGTGGTTAATTCATGTTATGGGGACCGGATACTCGGGCATTAACCTCGTGTACCTGGGTGTGTGTTTTGTTTGTCTGATAACCCGTGTTTCTGCGGTATTGTGTTTAATAATTCTGTAGATACCTGGAGGGAGTGAGGAAAAAACGGGGAAAAACCAAATTCAGGATAGGCGCTGTGAGCGCCGGGAATCGAGCCCTGCGATCTCTGGACTTGCTACAGCTGCCCACGCAGCCGTGGTGGATGATTTAACGAGCACGGCTACGCTGCAGGAGATGAGATTGAGAAACCACGCAAAACCATTTCAAGGATGGCCTACGGCATGATTCGAATCACTCGTCTACCGTATCTGGAGACAGCTAGCCCCCGTGGCTTAGCGAGTGTAGCAACTACCGCGGGCGGTAGTTAATATACCTCACTGTAATAATAATTTCTTCGCACGTCATTCATGAGAGCCATGTAGGCAAAGAACTGCTTGTCTGCTACACGCAGCGCAGTTTTGTATGGCAGAAAGGTGAGTACCAACACTTCCTACGTTGGTGCAATGTGTGTACACACTATCAGACCAGCAGACGGCAAAAAGTAGCTGACGTGCGGGCAGTTCGAGAGTGTGTACAAGTCGGACGTTTGTTTTAGACGATTGCCCTTGACCTTGAAGCCTGTGGATGAGCCTACACTCACTCACTCTCTCACCCTATCGCTTCACACTTGTCACCACCGACTTGATGTAATGGAATTCCAGACTTGAGCAGACAGTACAGTGCGCTTCGAAGTTTTGTGTGACGCAGAAGTACACGTTACGTAGTTACGAACAGAACACCATTATATTTGCCAATGACTGTACTTCAGAAGAAGCGTGAGATTATGTCAATCATCTGACCACATGGGACAGGTGATAACAACACAGGTACAGGCCGGACGTTTGTTTTAGACGAGTGAAAAATCTTACCGGAAGCCTGGAGGCGAGTTACTGCAGTACCTGTGTTGTTATCAGCTGCCCCAAGCGGTCCGATGATTGACAAAGCTGTCTCACACTCCTACTGAAGTACAGTCATTGGCAAATATAATGACGTTCTGTTCGTAAATACGTAACGTGTACTTCCGCGTCACACAATACTTCGACGTTGACTGTACTGTCTGCAAGTCGGTGTCGCCACATGCTCAAGTCTGGAATTCCATTACATCAGATCGGTGGTGACAAGTGTGAAGCGATAGGGTGAGAGAGTGACTGTGTACAGGCTCACCCGCAGGCTTCAAGGTCAAGGGCAATCGTCTAAAACAAAGGTCCGGCCTGTACTGTAGTAACTCGCCTCCAGGCTTCCATTATAATTTTTCACTCGTCTAAAACAAACGTCCGGCCTGTAGTGCTCGAGTCCAAGCTCTATGAACTTGCGGGGTGAGGAGAAAGAGCAGGGAAGGGTCAGACGAGAAGAGAAGGATCTGTCAACAGCCCACCGTGATATCTGGTATACCTTTCTACATTCGGCCGTTGCTCAAACAACAGTGGTGTTAGGAATGACTGAGTGAGTCACTGACCAATGTATTTGGTTCTGTACTGTGCACGGACCGGGAAACTTCATCACTCGTCAACACCACCACTGATAGTCCACGATGCACATTCCTCTCAGGTTCACGCAGCTTAGACTCGAGCAGTAGGTCTGTCCGCCACCCAATTCGTTCTGCGCATACTGTCTGGCGGTCTGGCTGGAAAACCTTCAGACCAGCAGACTGCCCTTCGCCTGTCCGGTCTTGTCTGCATTGTGTGTAGCGCTGGCGGACTCCATCGCGATCTGCAACAGTTTCAGTATCTAGTCTACTGTTGAACAGAGAGGCACTACGTCTTATTAGGCTACAAGATTCTGTCGCCATGTCTGAATATTCGCAGGATACAAACAATGCGAGTGCCGATGATAATGCAGTACGGGATCATGAGAGGGATACTATCATGCAGTCCTTCTACCTGAATCACAGATAACACACACTAATACAGCCATCACAATTTGCACCGGTTATCAGACAGATTCTACACACACCCAAAGTACACGGGGCTACATGACCACGTTGTCGCAGCCCCTAATCAAAGAAAGCAACCAACTATAACTAAATAAAACAGTCTACTACTCTCATCGCATAAATACAGGTTATCAGTTAAGTTCAACATACACAGGGCTGATGACTAAGATGTCCCAAGCTCCTTGAATGAATTAAAAAGAAGAACAACTGAATTTAACGCGCACGGCTATGCTGCATGGTCCTCAGTTATGAAGGAACGACCGAGAAAAAATAGAGAGTGAACGTTTAAACACGCTTCCCTTTTCTGTAGAAGAAATGTCCTCTTTCAGTAGATTTCCATGTGGTGAGCTTTGAAGCATAAAGAACTTGTTCCTTGTACTGTACTCAATCTCGCGCGGTAACCACATAATGTAGCCTCTTGTTTTTGTGGGAGCTGTAGTGTAGTTACCGTTGTGTGCATTCGGAACAACCTGAGAGATGTTGGGATAAGCTGGCTACTCCGTCACGACCCGCTCGACTCACTCCGTGTACAATCTGAAATTGTGCGTGTGATGCTCAGATAATACTACTGTAGTCCAGTTTGCGTCTCGTTTCTCTCCCCGAGACATACACACATACACTAGCGTCCGAAAGTTGAGCATAATCACTAAACGAGGCCATACCGCCTGATAGGAATGTCAGACGGATTGCTGAACAAACGGAAACTGAATCACACACCATATGTCACACAACTTGTCCAAGAAAACAGTGTCAGAAAGGTTCTGATAGCTAAAGTACACCTTTGATAACAACTAACAAAACTTGGGAATGTCTTCCACAACAAAATATGCTGTTAATAGAGTTTATGGTTACCCCAACGGCCACACATGCTTCGCAGCGACGTGGCATGCTCTCTATCAGATGGTCCGAGAGCTCTTGTGACAGTCGAACCCATTCCTCCGAAACGGCAATGCAAATGTCTTGGAGGGTTCTTGGTGGAGGCTGACGGGATGCAATTCGCCTCCCCCAATGCATCCCAGGCATGTTCTATAGAATTCAGATCCGCAGACCTCGCTGGCCAGTCGATGCGATGAATGTCTTCCCCAGTCAGAAACTCATCCACCAGAGCAGCGCGGTGCGGTCGGGCATTATCGTCCATTAAGAAGAAGTCTGGACCAACCACACCTCTGAAGAGTCGAACATGAGGTCTCAGTACCTCATCCCTGTATCTCCGAGCGCTCACAGTGTTCCTCGAACCACCCATGAAGATGTACGGCCATGCAACATGACGCCACCACCACCATAATGGTCCCGTTCCACGATGTCCCTGTGGTTGTATCGGCTATCCGGTTCTCTCCAGATTAATGTGCGTTCTGCAAACTGAAGCGGGATTCATCTGTGAAGAGCACATGCCTCCATTCATTCATGGTCCAGTTTCGACGTTGACGGCTCCACAGTAAACGAGCCCGTCTCTGTGCCGGAGTGAGCGGGACGCACACCCCTGGGCGTCTGGCAAACAGCCCTGCTGTTCTGAGCCTCCGGTACACAGTCTGCTGAGAAACGGCAACCGCTGAGACGGCTGCAAGCTCCGCCGACAATGATTGTCATGCAGGTGCACTCCGATTTCATTGGGCGGTTAAGGCCAGATATCGGTCCTGCTGTGGCGTGGTTACTCTTGGCCGACTGGTACTGGCCTACGACTAACATCTCCTATGTCTCGAAATCATCTCCAAAGCCTGGAAATGACACTTTGTGGCACATTCAAGGATACGGCGACTTCGGTCTGTGTCTGGCCTGCTTCCAGGCGGCCGAGTATTCTACCCTGCAAATGGCGTCGTTGTGCCATTATGTTGTCACGTACCACGAGGCTACACTCCGCACATTATAACAGGGCAAACACGACTGAGGGAATATAGGGCGCGACACTGGCTGTGTTTACCTTGCGATTACGCCGCTAGTCAACGCAGGGAATACTCCTTTCCTATACAGAGCGAACACCTAAGGTTGGTAGGTGCATATGTCGTGTGATTTGCGGTCTATTTCCTGTTGCCCTGCTTATTCGTTATTCGTAACTTATGCTTAACGTTTGGACACTAGTGTACATTGGATGCCACTCCGGAGATCCGGGTTCGAATCCTGGCTCTGACAAGAAATGTAATTCTGGTCTGAGAGCTTGAACGGTGTACACTCAGCATCGTGAAACAGAACTGAGAAGAGGCGGGTTGATTCCCACCTCAGTCATCTTGGAAGTGGTTTCCCGTGGTTTCCTCACTTTTACTCCAGGCTATTGCCGGGATGGTTCCTAACTTAAGGCAACAGCCGTCTCCTTAGCAATCCTCACTTGACTTAAAAATGCACACGCCAGTACAGCCAACACAATAAGACTGGTTATCAGACAAGTTCCACACACACACACAAGTACACGGTGCTACATAACCACGATGTTACAAAATTCCTAAACAAATCAACAACAACATGTATACATACATACATACATACATACATACATACATACATACATACTGTAATATGTGTATTTTGTTATTACTACACAGAGTCATCTGGTGAACAATACTGTAATTAGAAATTACAAGAATAATATTTTGGTATTGGCTCACTGCAAATGAAAATGAAAATCAACAGCCAGCTTCCAGTCGACCTACCAGGTCAGGGATGGAATTAATGAAGCCCCCATCTAGCGGCGAGGATATGAACTGTGCCGGCTGCCGAAGCCTGTCGCACTCCCCTGGGGCAATGATTAAATGAATGACAAATGAAGTGGAATGATAGTGGAGAGTGGTGCTGGAATGCAATTGTGACAGGGAAAACCGGAGCACCCGGAGAAAAACCTGTCTGTCTCCGTTTGGTCCAGCACAAATCTCACATGGAGTGACCGGGATTTAAACCACGGACCCAGCGGTGAGAGGTCGGCTTGCTGCCACCTAAGTCACGGAGTCTTTTACTGGCTTACTGTAGATACAGTTGTTAATTCATTTGAGGGGCTTAGGACATCTTGGTCATCAGCCCCGTATGGTTGGGTGTGTGCTGAACTTTTCTGATAACCTGTATTCCTGCGATGACTGTAGTAGTGCGTGTGGTATTAGGGACAAGGATGAGGAAGGTGCTCCGGGACTTGAAGTAAGGTACTATCCCGGCATTTGCCTGGAGAGTGTGTCGAAAACACGGGGAAAAAACACACTCAGGATAGCTGCTGATAACTATAAAATATGTAAATGTTTAAATTTATCAAGTGCCCAGTTGATTGTTTTTAAGATGGTTGGTTGGTTCCTTAGTTTAGGGGCTGCAACAACGCGGTCATGTAGCCCCGTGAACTTTGGGTGTGTATAGAATCTGTCCGATAACCGGTGTTAATTGTGATGGCTGTATTAGTGTGCGTTACCTGTAATTCAGGTAAGGACTACAGATGATAATTTCAAGTAGTTCCTAATTTTGCTACCAAATGCTATCGTCCACGACACCTAGCTGTGAACTTGGCTACTACATGCCATCGGGATCGGCCAAAATGTTTCTATGACCTTACCGAGTTTCATTGAATTCGCTCCAGCCGTTTAGAATTTATTAGGGACACACACCACACACACACACACACACACACACACACACATATACACACGGACAAAAGGTGACCTCATAAGCCTATTTTTTCATAAAATGAACATAGGCTAAAATCAATTTTACGTGATAGTTTGTCTGTCTGTCCGTCTGTCTGTCTGTATGTATGTAATGTCTAATGTATGTCTCCTATGCATTCATATACCATTCATCCGATTGCGATGAAATTTGGGTGAGTTGTTGTGTGCACTCCAGGGAAGGTCTCTGGCTACAAATTATTTATGTAAAACAAAAGGGTGAGGGATTTAACAGGAAGCCTTAAATCCCACAGTAACCCAACTTATGACACCGCAATGCAAGGTGTGTGAAAGGCTTGCTGATTTATCATGCATAAGGACCGGGGCACCAGACAGAAAAAGAAAGAATGTTGTTTATCCAAATGCACTTCAGTTTCTATCTTTCTCGGGCTGGCTCTCGTCTGCTGTGACCAAGATTGCCGGATTGGATCCTGGCGCAGTCAGCTGGTATTTGAGGGTGTGCAAATGCGAGGGGGACATGTCAGTAGATTTACTGGCACGTTAAAGATCCCTTTCGGGTTAAAATTCCGTCACCCCGGAGTCTCTAAAAGCCGTTGTTGTTACAAGGGACGTAAATCCAATAACATTTAAGGTTCGGAAGTTTAAGACCTAAGGAAGTACAAAATATGCAAGCAAATATGCCCTTAAAAACTATGAAATATGACATGAATTTTTGGGATAGGTAGAGTATCACTAACATACAGTAACCGTGTTAAGTGCCAAAACGTGATCAGCGATAATACACCAGACACATTTAATCGTACTAACTGACAGAGAGCTACAGTAGGCCTACATTAAAATTTTCAACATTCTTTCAGTACCATAGCCTTGAGATGCAGTTCTTGCTCGGTTTATTTACTACACTATTCGGAAATCCTGTGTTTGAAACTCGACGCAGATAACACGTATCTTGTTAACGACGCCTCAATTTAAACAAAACTGCTGAAATTATAACCAAATATGACCTTATATGACTGAAATATGACCAAATATGACCAAAACAATAAAAATGGCCGAAATATGCATTTATAGGCAACATCAAATTGCTTTAAACGTGGTCAGGGACCTGTCATTCAAACTTATTTTTCAGATTTCGGTTAAAATGAGCCCAGGAAAAAAAATAAGACTTTTCCTTAGCATCCGAACCTTGAATCATCTTCCTTTCTATCTGTCTTTGATTGGCACAGCATCGCATGCCGGGTATAGCCAGTATGTTATATATTTTGTGTAGTTTGCCATAAGCTTAATAATAACGCCAGTTTTGATTCTCCGATCTCCGTACTTATACAACTGTCCACGCAGCCGTGGTGCACGATTTAAGGAGCACGGTTACGCCTCGGGGGTGGCTGGCTTGAAGATGTGTCAATATCTATCGAATTAATATTTTTCATACATCAACAAATCAACAATGAGCTGCACCATGCCTCTCCGGAAGCCACATGCCAATCAATCAAATTTAGCACCATGTTTAGCGACTAAACCTGGCTTAGCAACATTGAATCTAAATATTCAACAGTTGTACATCCCTGGCTACCCTCACCTGATCAGCTGATGTCGAGGGGGAGTGAGATAGAGAGAGAGAGAGAGAGAGAGAGAGAGAGAGAGAGAGAGACTCCAGTCCCTGTCAGTAGTTTTCCACTCGCTCCCCTCTTCCGTCCCTTCCCCTCTCCCTACAACCACTCACACCCAAAAAATGAAGAGTAAAAAAGAAGGCTGGCTTCTCATCTCGCTTCTCTGTGCTCGGGACTGGGGTGAGAGAAGCTCGCGCAGTGGAAAATAACCGGGGATTCTTCTCGACGAAACAAAGGAAAGCGTACAGGAATAACACACACAAAAAGAGAGAAGAATTACAAAAAGGAAAACTTGGTAAAAAGTTAGAAATAATGATATGAAAGTGGATTTTAGATACCGGTATAGGAAGGAGACAGGATTAGCCTACCACCATAGTATTTTCAAAATAATTCAAAATTGTGTCCAAATTGTATACCAATTATATTGGACAACAAATGAAGTGTTGTTGTCTTTAGGGGCTTGTGACGTCTTCTTCATGAGCCCCGTATACTTGGATGCATTTCCAATTTGTCTGACAACCTGTGTTTCTGTGGTTACTGCAGTAATATGTATCTAATTCCATGATATTCTAGTTCATTTTCAGTATTAGACTAAGTGAACCTACTATAAAAAAATATTATTACCTACTATGTTATTTAGTATTATGTTCATTGAATCTTCTTTGCCAACAAACTGCCTAATTCATTCTATAGGGTCATTGTGACATCGTGGTCATGTAGGCCCATGCACTTGGGTGTGTTTTAGTAATAATAATAATAATAATAACTAGCGGACCCATGCGAGAACTCTCGCATAATGGGTTGTCTCGCGCCACAAGTGTACAGACTACCCGCCCGGCTCTAGTGCTATGTGGGATGTACGCGACACAGTTCTGCCAGGGGCTATCGTCTTGTTTATTTGTTTAAAAGCACTTTATAAACAAATAAATATATTTCCGTTGACTTATCAAGAAATGCAAGATTTTTCCTGTACTATTGAGGCGATTTGGAAGATTTTGGTATAAACCACACCTTCTAACTCCCTCTGGTTTAGGAGCTTGCGTTTTGTGAAACACACCTTGGCGTATTATATAATACGATAATTGAAACTCAGAAAAGGTTTCGCCTAGCAACACCAAGCTGGTTCATCAGCCCGGACCCCACTCATGACACGGCATAAATCTAGTCTAAAAATTGCTAAGCTTTAATTCACTGGCCGTGAAAGCCTATATATTGACCAATCATCTAATGTTATGGGTTTTACGTTCCTTTTAACTACTGCGGCTTTTAGAGACGTCGGGGTGCCGTAATGTACTGACACGGCTCCCTCGCATTTGCGCACCCTCAAATGCCAGCTGATTGCGCCAGGATTCTATCCTGCAATGTCGGGCAAAACAGGCAAGTACGATATCGGTGAGCCTACTACTTGGTATAGTTTCATTGAGTCCTCGCAAGTCAACAGTGTTGTTGTTTATTCTTTAGGGGCTTTTCTATATTGTGGTAATGAAGCCCCGTGTATTTGGGAGTGCGTAGAATTTGTCTGATAATCTGTGTCACTGTGATGTCAGTACTACTAGTGTAACAGTCCGAATACTTCCCCTTAATTTATATGTTTTATAAGCAGCAAAATTAATTTATTATTATTATTATTATTATTATGTATATTTTAATTATCATATCGATTCTAGATTTATTCCATAATTTCTTTATATATATATATATATAAGGGGTTTAATTATTGTTTGGCGGAAGTTATAAAATGGAGATTTTAGTTAGATTCGTTATAGGTTATATTTTATACAAGACTTGATTGGGAAATATTTCGTTCAACGTGTCGTCAGTTTCGCCACGGGTAGTCCGCCAAAAATAGACTTGACTTTCGAGATATATGTACAAACATTCCGGGGACGCGAGGCTTCAAGACAAAGCAAGTTGGTCAGTTAGCGCTGACGTCACGAATTCTCGGAAGAACATCGCATCAGGACGCTGATTTAAAATTACTTCAGAAGCAACCCCACGTGGTTAACCCAACTAATGAAGAGGCATGATCAGAACTTAGGGATCTGGAGTGGGGAGCTACGTCATCAGGATACCTAATTGATTGGTCGAGAAATACTGCAGAGTGGGGAAGTTCATCTTCCATAAAAACCAATGGTCATCTACTCTCAACCCCCAATCTTCTCAGATTTTCTGAATCTTCACGTCTATCAGACATCTTCGCTGCGAGATCGCAACTTATCAGTTCAAGAAGTTTTAAAATTAATACTACTGACGTGAATATGATCGTGTCCTTGATCATATTCACAAAAGTGAATTTTGGAGCAAAGCCATTCACATATGTCAGTCGGGAGACGGGACAAATTGGTTCCCTGCCCGTATCAAGATAAGGATCTATACAATATTGAGGCAGAACCAAACAACATCCGCCAGCAAGATCAGAGGGAAAACCAGACTACCACTATGAAGAAGACGGCCGTGAGTTCCTTTACTAAATCCAATCAAGTCTCTGTAATTCTGTTTATGGCAAATTAGAATCCAGCTTTTGTTTAAATTTAATTCATATTCCATTTTGTAACTCTCGCCAATTTAATATAACTTCCAGATTTTTTTTTTTAAATTCATTTGTTTCTCTTTTTACGTCTTTTGCTGCTTTAAATTTTGATCAATTAAATTTTGTTCTTAAGTAATGGTAGGACTTTCATTTCCAGTAGCTAGCTTTAGACATAATGCATACCTTCTCCCAGTAGCGATAAGACAATTGGTTAATGGCTCAGCTATACCACGGCTTGAGAGAAAGACGTTTCGAGTGCTCTATCACTATTTTAATTAAATACTTTGGCACATCTAAAGTAAGTGTTAGGTGTCCTGGCGCCCACAAGAGCTGATTATAATCATTGCTAATGAACAGGTAAGAGGTAAGTATGCTATTGGTGGTGTGAGTAAAGCGGTGCTTGTTCTTGTTGCGATTCTTCTACTGTACTCCAGGAGAACGCAATATTGGAGCCCCGCCAGGAACGTAACCTTTGGTCACTTAGAAGGACCAGGAACGTTACATTTGACGCCCAACTGTGGAGATTTTGATATATGTATATTTACCTGCAAGGTTGGTAACGAAACGTTACATTTGTGCGCTCAGCGTGGAGCGAAAACGTTACATTTGGCGCCACAAGCGTAGGCCCGAAAACCAATTGTTTGTCGTGAAGGGAAAAGGATATATTTCAGTGCAAGAATTTTTGGGGGTGATAATAAGTTTTTTTGTGTGTGTCGGTATGGCGGATAAAGATAAGATGAAGCTGCGAAGTGGTATAGAGTTGACGGGAGATGGTAAAGAGAATGGTAGTAGCGTGAATCTGGAGAAGGAGATAGACGAAGCTAGGAATTTAGCGGAGGTAAATTCTAATGCGACTAGTGTAGAGGGTAGTTCATCGGAGATGTCAGCACAAGATAGCATTTTGAGTATATTAGTTCAAATGAGACAGGAAAATAATAATAAATTTGAGCAACTAAATAAAGAATTAAAACATGAAATGGAAAGTAATAATCAAAAATTAAATAAAGAATTAAAACATGAAATGGAAAGTAATAATCAAAAATTAAATAAAGAATTAAAACATGAAATGGAAAGTAATAATCAAAAATTAAATAAAGAATTAAAACAGGAGATGACGAAATTAAATCAGGGACTAAAGCATAATAGTCAGAAAGTAGATAAGGTCGTCAAAGAGACAGAGAGGTTAGGTAAGATGTATGAGCAGCTTGAAGTAGATATTATAACATTTAAAGAAACAGTGAAGGAAGACATTCAGAGGTACATGAAGGTGGAAGCAGGTCAAACAATGGTAGAAATTGAACAAAAGTTACAGGTGGTAGGAAATGAAATTAGGGAGCTTAACCAGCAGATAGGGGAGAAAGTTAAGGAAGTAACGGTTGAGATAAAAGAGCATAGTAAGAGAGAGGAGAAGAGAATTAATGAAAAGATAAGAGTAGAAATAACGAGGATAAGGAAAGTAGTAAATACTCAGGAGATGAAAATGCAGAAAGCCATTGATGAAGAAAATAGACGGATGAAAGAAGAATTCAATGTTAGCATAAAGGAATCACAGCAGGAGATGAGGAAGAGCTTTCAGAGAATGGTAGATGAAAGAATGAACATTAAATTAGCTGGGATGGAGAAACGTATGTTGGATCGAATGCAACAAGGGGTCTCAGACAAGCACGAAAAACAGAAGGTGGAAGGGGGGAAGGCCAGGAAGGGAAGGAAGGAGAAAAAGCAGAATATTACGGTAGAGAAGACATTAGTTGAAAATAGAATAGATGTTGAGGAGGGGCAGGAAATAGATGAGAGTAGAGAAAAAGAGCAGCAGTTAACGAAGACGTTAGAGAAAAATCGTGTAGAGGATGAAGAAATGCTGGATGTAGGAAAGAGGAGTTTAGAGGTAAGTAACGAGCAGATTATCGAAGTTAGAAGTCCTAGGAGTAGAAAGGAAGTAGAGAAACAGATTACGATGCTAGAAGAAATGGAAGGAAGATTGAAAGAAAGAGATAAAGAATATAGAATGCAATGGCTTACAGTAGTGGCTACGGTAGGTGAAACTAGGGGAGAGGGGAAGTGTAGTTTTGTGGTTGATAAGAGTAGTACTGAGGAGGGAGAAACTATCGTTCTTAGAAGAGAAGAAATAATTACAGTGAAACGAGAGAAAGAAAAAGAGGAGGATGATAAAAAGTTAGGAAGGCACGGTAGGGCATTCATGTAATGCGAGGTCAGATTTCCAGTCGTTGATATTCCCAGCCAATACTCTATTTAGTGGTTATGACCTAAATGTAAGAGATGATCTCTTGTGCGATTATGAGGAAAAGGTGACAAAACCTAGTGATATTGAAAATTTAAATTCCGTCATTAGCATAAATGTGTTGAGGGCGCGTATAGATACGCTTATAGATACAGGGTGTGTCAAGAGTTGCATTAGCTTGTCATTTTATAATAGGATGAGAGACGAAGGTGTAATATTTCAAGAAATCCCTATCAAATCAACTTTTGTAATAACAGCTGTAGGTAAAAAGTCTCATGTCATTTCTAAGCAGGTTCTGGTGGAAATTTGTATTAATAATGTAATAGGTATGCAGGTATGTTTGGTGATCCCAAACCTTGTGTTTTCCTTGATATTGGGTACTGATTGGTTGTCTGCTAATCAGGTTCAGGTGTGTTACGATGAGAGGTGTATTAGAATGAAATGGGGGAAGAAAGCTGTGATTATTGCATTTAATGAGCCAGGTAAGAGTGATTATTCTCAAAGAGTGTGCGTTATTAAAGTGATTTTGTCAGGTGACAATAAGGTGGGAAGTAGTGACGATGGTTTTAATTTTATTGGCAGTTTGCTGACTAATGACAATCTAGAGGATGCATTATGTCAGGCTGTGGAAGAAAGTTCTTTAGGCATTGATCAGAGGGATCAATTATTGGATGTTTTAGTAAGGAATAGTAGAGTTTTTGAGAATCGGATTGGCGAGGCCAATTGCTACACACACTCATTAAATGTAATTGATCGCAAAGTCTTTGTAGGTAATAGATACCCTATCCCATTTAAATACCAAGAGGCAGTACAACAGCAGATTGACGACATGTTAAGAGATAAGATCATTGAACCATCTATAAGCCCTTATGCTAACTCCCTAAGTACCGTACCTAAAGATGAGTACACCCTTTAAGAAAATACGTGGAATGAGTCAGGTAAGGACTCGTGTGTAACGGAACAACATGTGTCAATGCCCTGGTATACAATTAGTAGTTTTAAAGAGATAGGTAACTAAGTTTACAAGAGGCATATCCGACTGTTGACACATATACTGGAACGAGTGAGTTATCTGAATCAGATAAGCGAAGGGTGACCTAGTACCTTATATTTTGGAATTAATGGGGTAACTTGCACTCAAATATTATGCCTATGTATAAAACTATGCTTTCTTGTTTTATGTGATATAGGTAAAATTTTGTAAATTCATTACAGAGTACTTGCGAGGAATCAAGTATGCAGGATTATCACATGCGTGTGATGTGTCGTGTGATGAATTAGTGAAGGCAATATTTATTATAATTATTCTGGAGACAAGAAAAATAACGATTTGAATTAAAACGATACAAGTCTCTCAGAATATCTGCCTAACAAACGAGTGTTAGTATGAATGAAATCATACATATCAAGAAGAAAGAAATGAACATTGACGCTTTAAAGCATCAACAAAGTATTCATTGTTGTAAATATTGAAGGGTATATATATGTATATTTTTAATGTTGAAGGGTATAATTTTGTATGATGCTGTTAATTGCTAGGTTAAATGTGTATATAATTTGTTCGCCCAAATCTAAGATTGGACAAAAAAAATTCTAAGGGCGATGTAACAGTCCGAATACTTCCCCTTAATTTATATGTTTTATAAGCAGCAAAATTAATTTTTTATTATTATTATTATTATTATTATTATTATGTATATTTTAATTATCATATCGATTCTAGATTTATTCCATAATTTCTTTATATATATATATATATAAGGGGTTTAATTATTGTTTGGCGGAAGTTATAAAATGGAAATTTTAGTTAGATTCGTTATAGGTTATATTTTATACAAGACTTGATTGGGAAATATTTCGTTCAACGTGTCGTCAGTTTCGCCACGGGTAGTCCGCCAAAA
Source organism: Meconema thalassinum (assembly GCA_946902985.2). Classification (NCBI taxonomy): domain Eukaryota; kingdom Metazoa; phylum Arthropoda; class Insecta; order Orthoptera; family Tettigoniidae; genus Meconema; species Meconema thalassinum. The sequence goes on from OX336396.1 coordinate 275,784,222, forward strand.
ATAGACTTGACTTTCGAGATATATGTACAAACATTCCGGGGACGCGAGGCTTCAAGACAAAGCAAGTTGGTCAGTTAGCGCTGACGTCACGAATTCTCGGAAGAACATCGCATCAGGACGCTGATTTAAAATTACTTCAGAAGCAACCCCACGTGGTTAACCCAACTAATGAAGAGGCATGATCAGAACTTAGGGATCTGGAGTGGGGAGCTACGTCATCAGGATACCTAATTGATTGGTCGAGAAATACTGCCGAGTGGGGAAGTTCATCTTCCATAAAAAACAATGGTCATCTACTCTCAACCCCCAATCTTCTCAGATTTTCTGAATCTTCACGTCTATCAGACATCTTCGCTGCGAGATCGCAACTTATCAGTTCAAGAAGTTTTAAAATTAATACTACTGACGTGAATATGATCGTGTCCTTGATCATATTCACAAAAGTGAATTTTGGAGCAAAGCCATTCACATATGTCAGTCGGGAGACGGGACAAATTGGTTCCCTGCCCGTATCAAGATAAGGATCTATACAATATTGAGGCAGAACCAAACAACATCCGCCAGCAAGATCAGAGGGAAAACCAGACTACCACTATGAAGAAGACGGCCGTGAGTTCCTTTACTAAATCCAATCAAGTCTCTGTAATTCTGTTTATGGCAAATTAGAATCCAGCTTTTGTTTCTCTCGCCAATTTAATATAACTTCCAGATTTTTTTAAAATTCATTTGTTTCTCTTTTTACGTCTTTTGCTGCTTTAAATTTTGATCAATTAAATTTTGTTCTTAAGTAATGGTAGGACTTTCATTTCCAGTAGCTAGCTTTAGACATAATGCATACCTTTTCCCAGTAGCGATAAGACAATTGGTTAATGGCTCAGCTATACCACGGCTTGAGAGAAAGACGTTTCGAGTGCTCTATCACTATTTTAATTAAATACTTTGGCACATCTAAAGTAAGTGTTAGGTGTCCTGGCGCCCACAAGAGCTGATTATAATCATTGCTAATGAACAGGTAAGAGGTAAGTATGCTATTGGTGGTGTGAGTAAAGCGGTGCTTGTTCTTGTTGCGATTCTTCTACTGTACTCCAGGAGAACGCAATATTGGAGCCCCGCCAGGAACGTAACCTTTGGTCACTTAGAAGGACCAGGAACGTTACATTTGACGCCCAACTGTGGAGATTTTGATATATGTATATTTACCTGCAAGGTTGGTAACGAAACGTTACATTTGTGCGCTCAACGTGGAGCGAAAACGTTACATTAGTAGTGTGTGTATTTTAACCTACTTTTCACATTTTGTAACAAGTAGTTCCGTGACGAACTAAATAGCCTACTTTTCTTAAAATTTAAGATTTAGGCTCCTTGTTAGTAATTGAGCTAGGATTTGGATAGGAATGACGAAATTGCGAGACCAGCGCGTATACCAGATTCCCAAATTCAGCTGACCTGGAAGTGGTTTCTATGACAATTGGAAAGGTTACATGGTTAGTATCTTATTTAAGGTGACGCGGACTAGGCCTATATAACATCATGTTTGTAGTGATGGGAGGGTGAGTGGTAAGGTTACATTGATAGTAACTTATTTAAGGTTACGTGGACTAGGACAATACAACATCACGTTTGTAGTGATGGGAGTGTAAGTGGTAAGGTTACATTGTTAGTAACTTATTTAAGGATACGTGGACTATATAATATCACGTTTGTAGTGATGGGAGGGTAAATGGTAGGATTACATTGTTAGTAACTTATTTAAGGTTACGTGGACCATATAATATCACGTTTGTAGTGATGGGAGGGTAAGTGGTAAGGTTACATTGTTAGTAACTTATTTAAGGATACGTGGACTATATAATATCACGTTTGTAGTGATGGGAGGGTAAATGGTAGGGTTACATTGTTAGTAACTTATTTAAGGTTACGTGGACTAGGACAATATAACATCACGTTTGTAGTGATGGGAGGGTAAGTGGTAAGGTTACATTGTTAGTAACTTATTTAAGGTTACGTGGACTATATAATATCACGTTTGTAGTGATGGGAGGGTAAATGGTAGGGTTACATTGTTAGTAACTTATTTAAGGTTACGTGGACTATATAATATCACGTTTGTAGTGATGGGAGGGTAAATAATTAGGTTACATTATTAGGAACTTATTTAAAGTTTCGTGGACTAAACATCACGTTTGTAGTGATGGGAGTGTGAATGGTAAGGTTGCATATTTAGGTTACGTGGACTAGGCTATATAACATCACGTTTGCAGTGAAGGAGGGATAAGTGGCAAGGTTACATTGTTAGTAACTTAGTTAGGATTACGAGGACTATATAACACCACGTTTGTAGTGAAAGGGGATACGTGCTATGATTACATTGTTAATAACTTATTTAAGGTGATGTGGACTATACCTGGGACTACACAACCACGATGTAGTAAAAACCCTAAGCTAATCCCTCACAAACAAACAAACTTTTGAAAGGTAGCCTATTCTCGAAATCCGTACAGGTGTTCTCAGGCCACTCCATTTCCATGTTACATGACGTGATGATATCTGCGGCGATAATGAGATACAATTATGTAATTTATAGGCGAAGAAAAGAAAGGAAAGAGTATTAACGGCGAGCGATAAGGAAGAACAATGCTGCACTTATCGTATAAGCCAGGGATGTGTAATGAATAGCGGCCTTATATTATAGCATTACCTGAATTATAGCGAAAGTTGATTAACTTTGAGTCATACAGACCACAGCAAGAGTGGACAACTTGCTCCTTGATGATGAACATGTTCTGCATAAAATCACGCGCGATCGACTACATGCACTTAATGGAATTAATTTTAATAATACGAATATACGGCGAGAGCCTTCCCTGAACTTCACCTGCGCCGTGTGACGGACGAAGTGCGTTGAATCAGCGCCAGTTGACTAGCATCTACTGTTACACAACAGCGCGTCGGGAAGCCAAGCATGCGGTCATAGCTTGATTACATTCCCAGCAGGAAATGAACATGGTTAGGTATAGAACAAAGAAATGAACTTTTCTAGTGGAAACTTATCTTCTCAAGAAGAAATCTTCCAGTAAATGTGTTCATAAGTTTCAGCGCCATGCAATTTTTACTTGTGGGGGAATGTCAACAAAAATGTATACAGATACAATCCGCGTGCTCTGGAGACTCTCGAGAACGAAATAACTGCACTGATACGAAATATCAGTGAGGATGAATTACAGCGAGTGTACCAAAACTTCCTACGTTGGTGCGATGTGTGTTTAGAAAATGAAGGACAGCATTTCCAGCAACTACTCTGAAATTAATGTGAGTATTGATGATTATTAAATATGTTAAAAAGTGTGAATGTGTTGAACTTGTTGGGCGCTACGCTGCTGCTAGCCACAGTGTCTTGCTCGAGAGCCGGCTAGCCAGAGTGCCCCAGCCGTCACACGGCCTCCGCGAGTCTCCGTTTTATAGGGACGGTCCTCACTGTATCTATCTATAAGGTGCGTTCAAAAAGTAACGAGCCGGAGGCTGGAATGCGCAAACCGGTGACGACATCGGCTAATTGTGGCGTGTGTAACGAGGTGTGGTTCTGACCAGAGAGTGGAAGGTCACAGCCCATCGCTAGAGGGCACGCGTGCACGTCAGGTGACGATACAAAGCGAGCAGCAGTATGCATCAATCGTCCAACGCTGCCAGTAATGCTGACGTTCTTCTTTGACCAAGATGGCCCCCTTCTGATACACTTCATACCGCACGGGACAACGTGAATGCCCAGCGTTACTCGCAAACCTTGACCACCCTTCGCCAAGCGATCAAAACAAAACGACCAGGCAATCTCACCCAGGGGGTCATTCTGCTCCACGACAATGCACGACCTCATACGGCCAACACATTCGCGGCACTCCTGCAGAAATTCAAATGGGAGGTTCTCGGCCACCCTCCATACAGTCCAGAACTCTCTCCCTGTGATTACGCCATGTTTGGTCCCCTGAATAGGGCTCTGCGGGGCCAACGATTCACCTCGAACGCCGACGTCCAGCTGTACGTGAGGAACTGGTTCACATCGCAGCCCAGGGAATTTTATGAGACAGCCATTCACCGCCTCGTGTCACAGTGGGACAAGTGCCTCAACAGCCAGGGCCAATACTTCTAACATACAGGTACTGGTTTCTGTAATTATGCCTCCGGCTCGTTACTTTTTGAACGCACCTTATATATATATACACAGTATATAAAATCAATGTTACGTGATAGTTTGTCTGTCTTGCTGTCTGGCTGTCTGTATGTCCCCTATGCGTTCATATACCATTCATCCGATTGCGATGAAATTTGGGTGAGTTGTTGTGTGCACTCCAGGGAAGATTTTTTTATACAACTTATTTACGTAACACAAAAGGATGAGGGACTTAACAGGAACCCTGAAATCCCACAGTAACCCAATTGCACAATCTGTATACTTATCACTAGGGTTCGGAAGTTTAAGACCTACAGAAGTACAAAATATGCAAGCAAATATGCCCTAAAAAGTAGCTAAATATGGCTTAAAAAAACTATAAAATATGACTTAAAATTTATGAACTATGACCTGAATTTTTGGGATAGGTAGAGTATCACTAACATACAGTAAACGTATTAAGTGCCAAAACAATTTTCCAGTGTATTAGACATGTGATATTTCGATTTTACAAGTGATTTTTTAATGAACTATGCGAATTTGCAATGTATTTTATGCCCATAAGGGTTTATAATGTGTATATCTGGCTGATGAAGAACAACATTATTGTTCGAAACATGTACCAGTACTGCTAATAATATTACAAGTATTGAAAGTACGGAAATAGGAGTAAGTTATTTAGTGGAATTTAAATTCAATACGGACCATTATGGATAAAAACAATTTCCTTGTTTGCTAATTGCTTCTGAGCTAAATATATCTACTGGAGTGACATCCTGTTGAAAGGCGGAAGCACACTATCGTCATGTCCCGTGACCTCATGCGTACAGTGTCGCAACCCAACTTGCCTAGAAAGATGTGCTAAAAGACGTCCGTAGAGGAGCGCCTTCTTGGAATCAGATCTTCTGAACCTGCTATCTGCCTGTTCCGGGAAAAGAAAGAAAAATATATCTACAACACTATTCGGAAATCCTGTGTTTGAAACTCGACACAGATAACACGTACCTTGTTAACGACGCCTCAATTTAAACAAAATTGCTGATATTATAACCGAATATTACCTTATATCACTAAAATATGACCAAATATGACCAAAACAATAAAAATGGCCGAAATATGCATTTATAGGCAACATCAAATTGCTTTAAACGTGGTCAGGGACCCGTCATTTTTCAGATTTCGGGTAAAATGAGCTCAGGACAAAAATATAACTTTTCCCCAACATCCGAACCATACTTATCAGCTTATCACGCCGCAATGCCAGGTGTGAGAATAGCTCGCTGATTCATCGCGAGGTGACATGAGTGGACTGCCAGCCGCCCGCAGTGTTATCTGTTATTTCTCTCTATTCCAATACAGTTCACGCCACGGTTTTTCGATCGGGGGTTCTTAAAACTGAACTCATGCTTGACTGCCGGTTCGAATACGGCCATGGCACGCGAATCGTTTCAAGTCCCTTATGCGTTCATATACCATCAGCTAGGGCCCGGATGTTGATGACATGTCATCTTTTTACTGAGCTGTATAAAACAATGCTGAAGTACAGGGTCATCAATTTATGTCTCGCATCCGATACCGATCACGGCGCGGCAAGCTCTCGCGCTGACACCCGCTCGCTGGCCGGTAAAAAGTGCGCGACTTCTCCCCACTACTTCGCGTCAACATACAGTCATTTAATAGCAATTTCTAGTGAAAATAATTATCTACAAACTTACCTGGTTTTACAAGAAATGTTCAAAGTGTTGTCCGCCAGCTCGCAAGCATGCCTGGCACCTCGTAAACAAGCTTCCAGACACACGGCGAATTTCTCCCTGGGTGACGTTGGAGCGGGACTTTTTTACAATATCGCGTATAGTGTGCTTATATTATGGAGGACGGATACCAGGATATTTCCGAATGAAACGAAAACGGCACTCTCTAACAGAAGAATACTTCGCATAAGAAAGCACAATGAATACACGTTGTTCTATAGAAAACATCATTTCGCATAACAAAGCACAATGAATACACGTTGTTCTATAGAAAACATCACTTTAAGGCAACACATAAACTGTAAAATTGCCCCGAGACTGCACTGTATGTTAGGTCAAATCAACTAGCACTTCACGAGCTTGAATACGCCGGAGATACTGACAGCTTATTGCAACATTGCCGATCGCAGCGCACGTGTTCATTGCGGGGAGAACGCCAAGGCCACCTTGACCGGCCTGGCGGCCGCATCTGCCAAGGCCACCTTGACCGGCCTGGCGGCCGCATCTGCCAAGGCCACCTTCACCGGCCTAGCGGCGCGTACATGCGGGAAATAAAATGATGACCCGGTACATAGAAACTGCGGTCTTCAAATATGTTATTTTTATTTTGCATCTTTTTGCATTTTTTGCTATTTTTCCTTTTTAAAACCTTTTTTTAAGTTTGGTAGATTTTTTTGGTCATATTTTAGAGAAATCAGCCTTTTAAGGTCTTTTTTTTTTTTTTTTTTTTTTTTTTTTTTTTTTTTTTCAATTTAGTCATGTCACAGCTTTATATGAGGGAGTTACGTCTCTCAGAGTTTAGAAGAAGCTAGCAGCTATGAACATAAACCCTTTGACCAAGATCGCGGGTTCAAACCCGGCCGAAATCGTCGGATTTTTTAAGAGCGTTTAAAATCCCTCAGTATACCTTCCTTCGAAGGGGAAGTAAAGCCGGCGGTCCCATGTCATAGATTTATGGCATGTTAAAGAACCTTCCACTAATTGCACCTGTGTGAAGCTAAATTAGGTCAAAATGTAAACAACGCTCAGGTTCCTACGTTCGACGCCAGGAGCCGACTGCGGTGGCGTCTAGCAGCCAAGTTCTGAACTAGCAGTTGTTGACGGTGGCGTTTGGCTGCAAAAGTAGAAACTACTTGAAAAATTCAAAGTATGCAATCCTTACTTGAATTATGAAACAGAAACACACACTAATACAGTCATCACAATTAACACCGGTTATCAGACAGATTCTTCACACATCCAAAGTACACGGGACTACATGACCGCGTTGTCGCAGCCCCTAAACTGAGGAACCAACCAACCTGAACATAAATCATTTGTTAAGTGCTAGACATCTATTTTGATTGACTTTTCAATTTGAGTTTAAGATGTCATTTTTGAAATAATTGTGAGTTTATTGTTATAAGATCATTTTCTGCATTTTATAGTGCATTTTTTGAATTTTTGAAATATTGGTAATTTTTATATTATAAGATCATTTTCTGCATTTTTCGATATTTTAGGTCATTTATTACAGTCATTTTTTGAAAATTTTAAGTGCATTTTTAAACTTTTTTACGGCATCAACATTCGGGCCCTAACCACCACCGATTGCGATGAAACTTGGGTGAGTTGTTGTGTGCACTCCAGGGAAGGTTTCTGACGTAGTAAATCTATTTTACAATAGGTAGCGCACGAGTAGATTCAACAAATGTGTGACGGTGCACGAATCGTTTCAAGTCCCTTATGCGTTCATGTACCATCACCGATTGCGATGAAACATGGGTTAGTTGTTGTGTGCACTAGAGGGAAGGTTTCTGGCTTAGTAAATCCATTTTACAATAGGTAGCACACGAGTAGATTCAACAAATGTGAGACGGCGCACGAATCGTTTCAAGTCCCTTATACGTTCATATACCAACCATCACCACACATTGCGATGAAACTTGGGTGAGTTGTTGTGTGCACTCCAGGGAAGGTTTCTGTTGTAGTAAATCCATTTTACAATAGGTAGCGCACGAGTAGATTCAACAAATGTGTGATGGCGCACGAATCGTTTCAAGTCCCTTATGCGTTCATGTACCATCACCGATTGCGATGAAACATGGGTTAGTTGTTGTGTGCACTAGAGGGAAGGTTTCTGGCTTAGTAAATCCATTTTACAATAGGTAGCGCACGAGTAGATTCAACAAATGTGTGACGGTGCACGAATCGTTTCAAGTCCCTTATGCGTTCATGTACCATCACCGATTGCGATGAAACATGGGTTAGTTGTTGTGTGCACTAGAGGGAAGGTTTCTGGCTTAGTAAATCCATTTTACAATAGGTAGCACACGAGTAGATTCAACAAATGTGAGACGGCGCACGAATCGTTTCAAGTCCCTTATACGTTCATATACCAACCATCACACATTGCGATGAAACTTGGGTGAGTTGTTGTGTGCACTCCAGGGAAGGTTTCTGTTGTAGTAAATCCATTTTACAATAGGTAGCGCACGAGTAGATTCAACAAATGTGTGATGGCGCACGAATCGTTTCAAGTCCCTTATGCGTTCATGTACCATCACCGATTGCGATGAAACATGGGTTAGTTGTTGTGTGCACTAGAGGGAAGGTTTCTGGCTTAGTAAATCCATTTTGCAATAGGTAGCACACGAGTAGATTCAACAAATGTGAGACGGCGCACGAATCGTTTCAAGTCCCTTATGCGTTCATGTACCATCACCGATTGCGATGAAACATGGGTTAGTTGTTGTGTGCACTAGAGGGAAGGTTTCTGGCTTAGTAAATCCATTTTGCAATAGGTAGCACACGAGTAGATACAACAAATGTGAGACGGCGCACGAATCGTTTCAAGTCCCTTATACGTTCATATACCAACCATCACACATTGCGATGAAACTTGGGTGAGTTGTTGTGTGCACACCAGGGAAAGTTTCTGGCGTAGTAGATCCATTTTACAATAGGAGCGCACGAGTAGATTCAACAAATAAGTGACGGCGCGCGAATCGTTTCAAGACCCTTATGCGTTCATGAACCATCGCCGATTGCGATGATGGGTTGGTTGTTGTGTGCACTAGAGGGAAGGTTTCTGGCTTAGTAAATCCATTTCGCAATAGGTAGCACACGAGTAGATTCAACAAATGTGAGACGGCGCACGAATCGTTTCAAGTCCCTTATGCTTTCATATACCAACCATCACAGATTGCGATGAAACTTATGTGAGTTGTTGTGTGCACACCTGGGAAGGTTTCTGGTTTAGTATCGCTTTCTTCGCCGGTGAGTGTATGTTTGCCAATTGCCTTTGTAAAAAAACAAAAAGTTAAAATGTGTTGCCTAGTGTTATAAGCTAAATACCAGTTTCATTGTTTGCAAGTGGTCTGTAAACATGGTGAGTTTGAAAAAATGCGTGAATGCAGGCCTGATTCAACCCAACAGTTTGAAATTATGCTGTAAATTGCCATGTTTGTCGTGATTGACGACATTGTTACGGGTGACGCGGACAAGAACGTGTGAGTTGGAGAGAATTCACTGCACGTCCCATGAGGGAGCCAGTGTGAGAGAGGAACTGACCTTGAGCTCAGCATCACATCACGCGAGTATAATCTTGTCTTGTTTACATCTCCCATTGTCCAGCGCACGAAACTTATTCCAAACCAATCTCACTTTGATGAAAGCTCGTTAAGTAGATACGTGATTCCGTGTCCTGCCAGGAAACCACTGCTTTTCCACGCGATGTTTCCCGTCTGAACTTTCGATTGTTCTCTCCACTTGCTACAACTCATAACTAGGAACTAATAATAATGATAATAATAATAACTAGCGGACCCGTGCGAGAACTCTCGCACAATGGGTTGTGTGCGCCCCATGTGTACAGACTACCCACCCGGCCCTAGTGCTATGCGGGCTTTACGCGACACAGTTCTGCCAGGGACTATCGTCATGTTTATTTGTTTAAAAGCACTTTATAAACAAATAAATAATTATATTTCCGTTGACTTTTCAAGGAATGCAAGATTTTTCCTGTACTATTGAGACGATTTGGAAGATTTTGGTACAAACCACACCTTCTAACTCCCTCTGGTTTAGGAGCCTGAGTTTTGTGAAACATATACCTTAGCCTATTTTATAATAAGATAATAATAATAATAATAATAATAATAATAATGTTATTGGTTTTACGTCCCTTTTAACTACTCTGGCGTTTATAGACACCAGGGTGCCGGAATTTTGCCCCCAATGTGATTTTTAACGTGCCAGTAAATCTACTGACACGGCTGCCTCGCATTTGCGCACCCTCAAATGCCAGCTGACTGCGCCAGGATACGAACCTGCAAACTTGGGTCCAGAAAGCGAGAACATTACCCCTGAGCCACGCAGCCAGTTTAACTAGGAACTGAACTAGTCTTGAAAATAAGTAGCAAAGAAGAGTTTTGTTTTCGTAACAACATTTTAAAAATACGCGTATTGTTTTGTACGGAAAGAGATATTCGATATTTTTCTAAAGCTGTGAGTGTTTTCAAAGGCAACTAATATCATAGCTTTCAGTTGGTCAACAAAAACACATTTACACTCAATGACCAATCAGTAACGCGCCAGGGATGACACAATTACACCCAAGGGTAGCTTGCCACGGTGGGTGAGTGTTATCGTGTCGGATTACTAACCCCCCAAGCTTGCAGGTTCGCTCCTGGCCGTGGTAAGTAGTTTTTTGAAAGGCGGCAAAAATCACAATACGCATGTCATACGATGTTGGCATGTTAAAGAACCCATTCGAATTCGGTAGGCCATGTTCATAATGGCAAAATTATTCTCGGGAATTTCCGCCAAAGCAAAGTTCCTCATTCTCTACTAGAAAGCGCTATAGTGTCAAGGAGCTTAGATATCTAACCTAACTGACTTTCACAGTGCTTCAAGGAACAACAAAATTCGACATGCAAGCTGCCCTCTGGGTGTCAAATAACAAAGCTTGCACCCGGAACCGAGGCCATACGAATTATTATTATTATTATTATTATTATTATTATTATTATTATTATTATTATTATTATTATAACACAAAAATAATTCCAATCACTGGTTGGTTGGTTCCTCAGTTTAGGGGCTGCGACAACTCGGTCATGTTGCCCCGTGTACTTTGGGTGTGTGTAGAATCTGGCTGATAACCGGTGTTAATTGTGATGGCTGTATTAGTGTGTGTTATCTGTTTTAATTCAAGTAAGGACTGCTGACAATAATTTCAAGTAGATCCTACTTTTGCAACCAAATGCTACCGTCCACGACACCTAGCTTGCGGACTTGGCTACTAGATGGCATCGCAGTCAGCTGCTGGCGGCGAACGTTGGAACTAATAGAGCGTTATCAATTCTATCCGAAAAAATTTGGCTTTACACAAGCGTAGTTTGTAGAAGGTTCTTTTTCTCCGATGATGTTCAAAATGTTTAAAAAATGCAATAGAAATTGAAAATACACAATGCAATTTGGATTTAAAAAACTCCCATTTCAGATCTAAAATACTCACGAAGTGCAATTGAACGTAAGTTCACATATAGGACTTTAAATAACATGGTGATCACAAATCCAACATGGCGGCGACGCGAAGTATAAATATTCACATGGACGTTTCTCGCAATTTTACCATCCGAGTGCAGTGAGACTTGGTACAGAAAATGTAATTTAGATTGAAAATACTTACAAAATGAGGCCTCGGTTACCCTAATACCGTCGGAAAAGAACAAGAGTTGACCAAGGCAGGTCGACAGGAATGAAGGCGGAGAGGGGCCTTCACAAGTAAGTGGAAGCAATGCTGGACTCAGTTGGGGTCCCGTGGTCGCCAACCCACGCCCCACTAGATGTAATTAGAAGCTTCCCCCCCCCCCCCCCCCTCTTCTAATATAATACGGATGACCTTAGTTGTCATTCAAGTGGACACTGCTCATGTGTTGTGTGAGAAGGACCAAGGTTATGATGATTAAAATAAAGGAAAGAAGGTCTGGAGTCCGGATAATTGGGTCATTTCGAGGCTTCCTGCTGAGCTGTTAGGAATCTAACGAACCCCCAGTGGCCGGCCATCCCAACACAAAGAGACAATGTTGTACCATAAAACAAGCAGCGTGGGGAAACATTTGAGGCGCCTTGCAAAAGTTGACTTGCTTTTAACAGCTCGTGTTGCTGCTACACAAAGTATTGTCCACCGCGCACACAAAGAGGTCATCATTGGAGCACGACAGGGGAAAGGGGAGTCCAGCTACGAAATTAAAAAGGGACAGCAGAAGAAAAGAGAACGTTTTGGAACAAGTTGCAATCGAGGGGCCTGTTGGACTTACGTACAAATAAGAACGTTGTTGTTTCATTTTCAGGGATTTGCCCATCGTGGTCTTGTAGCCCCGTGTACTTGGGTGTGTACTTTGTCTGATAACCTATGTTGGCTGTTTAGTGTATATATTTGTAATCAAGTTGAGGATTGGGAAGGAGGCGGCAGTGGCCTTAATTTAGGAACCATGCCGGCAATCGCCTGGAGTTGAAGTGGGAAACTACGGAACACGTTGTCGCGAAGTGTTTCATCAACATCCCAGGTGCTTCTTCAAGTGAGGAAACGACCTTATACGCTGTTGAAGCGGTTTCGCTGAGACATCATGGACCATCCTCCCTACAACCCAGACCTCGCTCCAAGTGACTTCCACTAGTTTCCTCACTTGAATGAGCAACGATTTAATTCAGACGAGGAGGTGAAACACTTCGGGGCTGAACACACAAGGACAGGATTGTTACCACGAGGGAATATGCAAACTCATCCGACGAAGCGACAAGTGCCTAAACCGATATGGAGACTACGTAGAAACATAACCTAATGTATGTAGTCTACTAACAGTTGGCTGTATTGGTTGTTTGAAATAAAATGTACACGTTTTACTGCAGGATTTGTAACCTTAGCTTTTGATCACCCCTCGTAGACTGCAAAACCATCGAAATAGTACATTATGCAACGAGCCTATAATGGCAATAATTACCATTATAGGCGAGTTGCATACGACTGTTTATGTTCGACAATAATTATAACTTTATTATATGTTTTAACATAATTATTCATAAATATCTGTGGGATTCAGTTACTTCAGTTAGTGAACAGACCGCGCTGGCTTTGCTGACAGAACAGAGCGCATGCGTGGGTCAAAGTACTTCGAAAGCAGAGACCATTTACTTTGCTTGGCAATGCTATTGTTTACAGCCTGCATGATGACTAGTGCCGTCCAGCTCTAGCATTCACTAATATTGTCACCGAAGTCGTTTGAAAGCAATTCGCTGTGTAGAAATTGGGGTTGGGGATATTAAGGTACATTGCTATTTCTTGTTTCGTATTCGCCTGTTTATTTACGCGAACATATGGACGGTGCACTTTCCATGTCGGTAATTTATATAGAAGGATGCTGTGTTGCTAACTGCTGGACGTAGATTCATAAATTTCTTGCATACGTCATAGTATTTTCTTGTTACCGTAAAGGTTTGTGCTGATTTTGTCTTTGTGTTTGGGATTGTAACTAGAATGCTTGATCCGATATCCAATTTGAACTTTCAAATCATGTAATTCATGTCTAACATGTTGGATTTTGAGCGCATGCGTGAAGGTATCCTTACCTAATTGGTCAATGAATGAGCTCTGATTGGCTGGAGAAACTGTCTCATAATGAAACAAGTAGTTCCGTGAAGAACTATAGAGCCTATTTTCATATAACATACAAATGTTAATTGCCTCTATCTACATACAAAATTTCAGTTTGATTGCTGTAATAGATTCGTAGATATTGAGAACCGACTAAATATTTCGGATGGTCGCCATGTTGGATTTTATATATGTAGGTACTAGAGTAATGTATTGTTACATGAAGATTATTGTGTACGTGTAGCATTCAAACTTCAATCGCATGATTAGGACACAGGAAGTAACAAGGAGATTTTAAAATTTCGCACAGCTGCCATCTTGTGGTTATGGAAACAATTGAAGCAAATGAGATGCCAGTGAATTATCATTCGTATAAGGATTTTCTGTACCAAGTTTCACTGCACTCGGATGGTAAAATTGCAAGAAACGTCCATGTGAATATTTATACTTCGCGTCGCCGCCATGTTGGATTTGTGATCACCATGTTATTTAAAGTCATATAGGTGAACTTACGTTCATAGCCCCTATGAACAATAAAAAATTCAGTTTGATTGCTATAATAGATTCGTAGATATGCAGAGCCGTCTAAATATTTCGGATGGTCGCCATGTTGGATTGTTAAATGTATAGACCATAAAGTCATGTACCATTAAAGGAAAATTATTGCGTAGGTTCATTATTCAAACTTTCACGTCCATCGCATGATTACGACACAGGAAATAAAAACTTAATTTTAAAATTCGCAAAGCCGCCATCTTGAGGTTATGTAAACAATTGAACTAAATTAGATACCAGTGCATTACAATGTGTATAAAAATTTTCTGTACCAGATTTCATTGCGTTTGGAAGATTAAATCGCGAGAAAGGTCTATTTAAAATTTTCAAATTCGCTTGGCCGCCATGTTCGTTTTGTAGTTAACCGGTTTTCCAGTAGTGCCCTTTATCTCCGTCCATAATTTCAGGGTGATACCGCTAACAGTTTCAGAGATATAGAATGCCGGTGAAATATTTCACACATCCGCCATCTTGTGGTTATGTAAACAATTGAACCAAGTTAGATGTCGGTGCATTACAATGTGTATAAACATATACTGTACCAAGTTTTATTGCGTTTGGTTGGTTAAATCGCGAGAAACGTCTATTTCAAAGTCGCAAATTCGCGTGGCCGCCATGTTGGTTTTGTAGTTACCAGTTTTTCAAAAGTTACATAGGTGAACTTCTAGTAGTTCCCTTTATCACCGTAAAAAAATCCAGGGAGATATCGCGAATAGTTTCGGAGATATTGGATGCTGGTGAAATATTTTGCACAGCCGCCATGTTGGATTGGTGAGAGGTAACAAAATTTGAAGGACACGATCGGGGTCGTCCGGAATAGTGCTATGAACGTACCGAGTTTCATTGAAATCGCTCCAGCCATTTTGATTTTATTAGGGGGGTGGGGACACACACACGCACACACACACGGACAAAAGGTGATCTCATAAGCCTATTTTTTCAAAATTGAAAATAGGCTAAGAAAAACAGTAGGCCTACTATACAGTAATGACCATCATTATGATACAGTTCTCTGACGGATAATATTTACATTTCGACATCGTCGAACATAAATATATTGATTGATGTAAAAGTGTGTCTTATTCGTTATTCTGCGAGTAGGCTAACTGCAATTTAGTTTGCTTGGTGAGATTGAAAACTACATATTTATGTGACGCATTTATTCGTTTTGATTGCTGTTATTGTTGATTCATTTAGGGGCTTTGCGACATCGTGTTTATGTAGCCCCGTGTACTTGGGTGAGTGTGTAATTTGTCTGATAACCCGTGTCATTGTGATGGCTGTATTCGTGTGTGTAGTTGTAATACGGATGGGGATTGGGAAGGAGACGGCCGTGGCCTTAAGTTATAAACCATCCCGACATTCGCCTGGAGTAGAAATGGGAAACCACGGAAAACCACATCCAGGGTGGCTGAGGTGGGAATCGAACCCGTCTCTTCTCAGTTTTGCCTCACGAGGCTAAGCATGATGATGATGATGATGATAATTGTTGTTTTAAGAGGCCTAACATCGAGGTTATCAGCCCCTTTCACGAGGCTAAGCATACCCCGTTCCAGCCCTCAGAGCAGAATTAAATTTCTTGGCTGAGCCGGGAATCGAACCCGTGCCTCCGCGGTGCCAAGAGTTGGTAAGACTGTGAGCATAGTTGCAACGAGATATTGCATTATAATATTAAAGTACTTGATATACACATTCAAATTCATTCCATTTGCAAAACCCGACATTATATGAATTAAAACTGGTGATTACAGTAGTTCTTTTTAATAAATAAAAAAGAAAAACAAGCCATCCAACCCTTCCCCCGTGGTGTGGAAGTTTCCACTTGCTGCTCTCATCTCGCTGCCATGGCAACAGCCAGTCCAGAGTTAACCCTCCCCGCCTGTCTGTCGCGGCGTTGCGGCATTTGAAAGCGTCTCTCAAAGCTACAGTTCAAAGCTACTTTAGTAACAGACGATAGTTTAAAAACTTTCGAAATATCCTTAGTCGACGATATTGAAGACTTTTCTGTAGGAGCACGAATGAATTTAAAAACAAGTAGTTCCGTGAAGAATTATACAGCCTATTTTCATATAACCTACTTATGGTAATTGCCTCTATCAACACACAAAATTTCAGTTTGATTGCTGTAATAGATTCGTAGATATTGAGAACCGACTAAATATTTCGGATGTTCGCCATGTTGGATTTTATATATGTAGGTCCTAGAGGTATGTACTGTTACATGAAGATTATTGTGTAGGTGTAGCATTCAAACTTCAATCGCATGATTAGGACACAAGAAGTAACAAGGAGATTTTAAAATTTAGCTCAGCTGCCATCTTGTGGTTATGGAAACAATTGAAATAAATTAGATACCAGTGCATTACAATGAGTATAAACATTTCCTGTGCCAGATTTCATTGCGTTTGGAACATTAAATCGCGAGAAAGGTCTATTTAAAATTTTCAAATTCGCTTGGCAGCCATGTTCGTTTTGTAGTTAACCGGTTTTTGATAGTCTTATAGATGAACTTCCAGTAGTACCCTTTATCTCCGAACAAAATTTCAGGGTGATCCCGCTAATAGTTTCGGAGATATAGAATGCCGGTTAAATATTTCGCACATCCGCCATCTTGTGGTTATGTAAACAATTGAACGAAGTTAGATGTCGGTGCATTACAATGCGTATAAACATATACTGTACCAAGTTTTTTTTTGCGTTTGGTTGGTTAAATCGCGAGAAACGTCTATTTAAACGTCGCAAATGCGCGTGGGGGCCATGTTGGTTATGTAGTTACCAGTTTTTCTAAAGTCACATAGGTGAACTTCAAGTAGTTCCCTTTATCACGTAAAAAATTCCAGGGTGATATCGGTAATAGTTTCTGAGATATTGAATGCTGGTGAAATATTTCGCACAGCCGTCATGTTTTTTTTAGCGTATGGCTTTTAGTGCCGGGAGTGTCCGAGGACATGTTCGGCTCGCCAGTTTTGTAGCTGCTTCGAGACGGACACCCAATGGGTGAGCTACAAGTACCGTTGGGGAGGGAAGGAGGGAAGTTGGAATGTAAGGACGAGGAGTTGGAAGGTAGCGGCTGTGGCCTATAGTTAGGGACCAACCCCGGCATTTGCCTGGAAGGAAGATGGGAAACCACAGAAGACCATCTTCAAGGTTGCCGGCGGGGGGATTCGAACCTCCTCGCCTCCCGGATGTGAGCGACTGCCATCAGTCATGCCGTAACCACCACGGCTAACTCACAGCCGTCATGTTGAATTGGTGAGACGTAACAAAATTTGAAGGGCACGGTCGGGGTCGTCCGGAATAGTGCTATGAACTTACCGAGTTTCATTGAAATCGCTCCGGTCGTTTAGAAGTTATTAGGGACACACACACACACACACACACACACACACACGAACAAAAGGTGATATCATAAGCCTATTTTTTCAAAATTGAAAATAGGCTAAAAAAAAACAAGTACAGCATTAACCGTGCGCTATCCGCGCTAACAATGTTACACCAATGCCCACGCACGGACTCAGAGACCGCGTTTTCTCTTCATTGTTAAAATTGGGTTATAATGAACAAATGTTGGTATTTTTGGCAAACTCTAATTTACATAAGAAGTATAGAAGTATGCTAGTGGTAATTACCTGTTGTACGTAAGTACAAGCCTACGATAATAAGTGTGATTCTGATTATAAACTAAAAACGTATAACTAAAGAACTAATAACTGAAAAACCTTTTTACTGGAAATAACTTATCAAACAACATTGCTTTTAAAATGACATATTCGGAAACGTAAATGTAAAGAAATCTGTTTGGTTAGCATAATGTCAACTCTGTTAACATCTGACACTTTTTAGTCTGAATCCGTTTCTTCCAGAAAATCGTCAAACATCTCAGATTCACTTGATACTTCATTTAGTAGACGAAGAATACTATTCTCCTCATTATGATCCATTTTGTTTGGGATTTAGACATAACAGTCTATACTAAAAAGTTGAAAAAGCACAAACACATTTACTCACGCACGGAATGACAAACCGGGCTTGGAGAAAACAGGACTGTTACAACTCAAGGTCACACCATAGACTGAACAAAAGAGTAGGGGTGGGGTTGGGGAGTTGGAAACGGAAGCTATACCGGCTCGCCACACTTTTAGCCAACTTATAGCTATGTAATAACAAAACTAACCTACACCCGGACCATGAGACCGTGCGCGAGTAACGCAGGGTTAATCTTTGCACTGTAATGATAGACTTCATCTTTGGACCACGTTACTTCAACCGTTTGCACCCTAGAGCTTTAACTCTTCCACAATATTCTTATCAGTCCACTTCTTGCCGGTTTTCTATTTTGGCCTTTCTTGGAAGCTCAGGTATGCTTTGGAGAGATGCACGTTCCTGGATGTCTTCAAGTGTGATTCTTACTTCTCGAAGATGTTTTACAACTTCGATGAACCAGGGTCCCTTGGTTTTCTATTTAACAAAGTAGGAAAAAGTCTTGTTGGTCTGTCTCTGCGAGCTCATGGTTTATCATGTATTTACTTACTAGCAACCCGCCGCGGCTTCGCCCGGGAACAGTTATGAATGCATTACGTGATAAGCGCCTTTACTACGACCAATATCCGTCTTCCGTGTCGGCAAGATGGGTTAAAATCACTGACTGGACTATTAATTATATTATCATGGAGATAGCATGTGCAACGAATTCTTGTCAGACGTAATTTAAGAATGGCGAGGTGCATGAAACACAAATCCTCTTTCAATCCAATCTTAGCTTGACTGTGTATTTTGCGGAAGGACAAGTTCACAGGCGAAATGAAGAAAAGCCGAGTTGCACTTCCAGGGAAACTACAAACACAGCCACTCTTCTCTGAAGTCTTAACTCTACTCGACTCGACAGCTTGCTGATGGCTGTATCTGGAGTTATAGGCTCACCCGCTAGCTAGGCTGTAACTGGGGTGATAGGCTTGCCCCTAGCTAGCTCGTAAACTGTCGCCTCAGTAATTGAATGGAGATTGTTGGAAGAAATGAAACACACATATAGTGGGCTATGTATTGAAGATAGAGATATGCTCTCGCGGACTTTTTTGTAGAACTTTTCATGCTGAACAATTCTTACACTCATAGTATATTGATATTTTTAACGGTTTGCCCAGCGTAAGCGTAAAAAGCTCACGGATGCCAGTTTTCTTTTTCGACTTTTTTCACTGAAATCGTTACTGCTTGGCTTCCTTTGATCATAAATAAATTATTTTCTACAGAAACCTTCCTCGAGATATCCTTTACAGAATGGTGACAATCGCATCAAAATCCATCCGGTGGTTCTTAAGATTACCCGTGACATCCAAGAATCGGGGACATTGTTTTATACTAAGTAGAGATGTGTTTCTTTGTTTATTTATTCCTTCCTTCTTCGTTATGCTCATTCACAGAGCGCGTTTGAACTTGTTAGTTGGCTTGATGACTTTAGTCTTCACTTCTCCCAAAATCTCTTCATGAACTCACTTTGCATGTTTCCTGATTCAAAAGAACAGGTACATTAATTTGTAATTTAAAAAAAATGAATTAGCTGTCGTTATAATGTTCTTGTGTTATTGCACTTCATGACCCCAAGATCACGGGTTCGATTCCCAATCAAGAAAATTTGTGTTTTGGAGGGCGGAAAAGATCTCGTGTGTCACATATGGTGTTTACAAGACAAATAAGTTAGGGTTTCACTGTCAGATGTTGATACTAAATTGAATTTCTACAGTATGCTCAAAATTGAATAATTCTACAATACTACTTACTACTACTACTGAAAATGAAAATCCACAGCCTGCTTCCAGTCTCCGACCGGGTCAGGAATGGAATGAATGAAGCCCCCATCTAGCGGCGAGGATATGGACTGTGCCGGCTGCCGAGGCCTGAAGCACTCCTCTGGAGCAATGATTAAATGAATGACAGATGAAATGAAATGAGTGGAGAGTGTTGCTGGAATGAAATTTTGACAGGGAAAACCGGAGTACCCGGAGAAAAACCTGTCTGCCTCCGTTTTGTCCAGCAGAGATCTCACATGGAGTGACCGGGACTTGAACCACGGACCCAGCGGTGAGAGTCCGGCGTGCTGCCGCCTTAGCCACGGAGGCTAATACTACGACGACGACGACGACGACGACGACGACGACTACTACTACTACTACTACTACTACTACTAACTACTAATATTAATAATAATAATAGGCCTAATAATGTGTCGAGGGTGTGGAAATAAATAAATAAATACATATATAAATAATTTAGATAAATACATAAATAAATAAATTACAAAATTAATTTAAAAAATATAAATAAATACATTAAAATAAATTAAAGATAAATAAAATAAATTAATTAATTAAAAATACATAAATAAATCAATAATTAAACAAATAAATAATTAAACAAAGTAACAAAAATGAATAAATAAATAAATAAATACATAATTGCAGGTCACTGTCCATAAACAAAACTCGCCTCAAGACATACTTGTGTTTCCACTTTTCAAATAATGCACTTGTTAAACCATCAATATTGTGCAATAACGAAGAGGGCTTGTGTCGTGTAACGCAGCTGACAATGGGCGTTACCATGAAGACGTGGCGGAGAAATTTCGGATACAGTGATATGAGCGGTATAATTATCATGGCGTGCGCGTCATTTCCTTTGTGTTCCGGCACACGCTGGTAACCAACACTGCTGCTGACGTAGCAGTGAATTATCCACGATAACCACTGAAATCAATGATTCAAAGCCAGAGATATCGTGAAAATGAGCCCCAATCCGCCCGCAACACGCCCCCATACAAGTTGCTCAATACCCACAATTTGTCTTCAGTCTTCTTATTAGAATGATTGCTTCTTGTCGTCGGTTGGTTGGTTCCTTAGTTAAGGGGCTGAGACAACGCGGTCATGTAGCCCCGTATACTTTGTGTGTGTGTAGAATTTTTCTGATAACCGGTGTTAATTGTGATGGCTGTATTAGTGTTTTTTTTGGTGTTTTTTTTCGTGAAGCCTCCTGAGAGGCCGAGTGCAGGTCTTTCTAGTTGACGCCCGTGGGCGACCTGCGCGTCGGGATGAGAGATGGAATGGATGAAGATGAATGAAACTGGGTAAGGATGTGGAAGGAAGCGGCCGTGGCCTGTCAGAAGGTACTGTCCCAGCATTTGCCTGGTGTTGAAAATGGGAAACCACGGAAAACCATTTCAAGGACAGCCGACGGTGGGGCTCGAACCCACGCGTCTACCGAGTCAGCAGAGAGCTTGGCCCCTTAACCTAACGCAGCGCTTTAGCCCGCGTAGCAACTACTGTCGGTTGTATTAGTGTAGAAGGACTGCAAACGATCTTTTTTTTCAAGTATTTCCTACTTTTGCTTCCAAATGCTACCATCCACGACACATAGCTGCGGACGTGGCTACTAAATGCCATCGCAGTCAGCACCTGGCGGGGACCGTTGGAACTAATATAGTGTTATCAAACTAACCTAGAAATTTTAGCTTCCACAAGTGTAGTTAGTGGAAGGATCATTTACATGCCATAAATCTATGACATGGGACCGCAGGCATTACTTCCCCTCCGAAGGAAGGCATACTGAGAGATTTTTAACGCTCTTAAAAATCCGACGACATCGGCCCCCCTTTCTTTTTTGTCGTTAAACAACGTGAAGTTGTAATGGACAAAGTCATTCACATGGTTCATGCACAATTTACATCCCCAGGTGTAACCAAGCACGCTACGTGGCGCAAATGATGCAAAGATAACAATATTCCTACTACTCTCAGGCAGCGACAAGCATATCACCTTGACAGGTGAATGCAGGACGAAATTAAGAGTCTGGTGCCCGTAAACCGGGCTCCTTTCACTCTACTGTCGACCAAAGTATTATGTGTACTCGAGTTTGAAGGTTGTTTGTTAAGTAACCAATAGACCTACATAAAATCCAATACCATCAACAATTTTGTCGTTCTATTTTACGTTAGTTCATGTAGGTTTGGATTTTTTAATTTATATTTTAATATTTTTTTATCGCAGTTGGAACACAAAAAGTGCACGTTTTTAAGCATGTTTCAACCATGCGTCACATTTAAGAATTATTATCTCAGAAGCCCGTCATCAGATTGAATCCAAATTTTAACACAATATACATAGGAATATTGTATAACTGGTATATTAATTTCACAATTTTGTGTGACCAAGAAACAAAGTTGTTATCATTGTTGTAAGGTAACTTTTTCTCGGCTCGGGGTGGTTGGAAAATGTAGTTCTTGGTTGCGTTGTAATCGTTATACATCAAAAAGTTATGCTGTATGACTGTGAAATACGTAAATTAATTCACTTATTTTATATCGGCTTGTATTTGTACCAGGAAATAACACCCGGTTCACCTGCTAGCCGCTCCGGGAATTGCTGTACAACGTTGCTGATATGGAGCCCATCACTTCCGAGCGAGACGCGCCATGATGCGTGTGGGCACTATTTCGGCAACGCTGTACAGTTTTTTTCCGGAGCGGCTAGCAGGTGAACCATGTGTTATTTCCTCGTACAAATACAAACCGATATAAAATAAGTGAATTAATTTACGTATATCACAGTCATACAGCATAACTTTTTGATATATAACGATTACAACGCAAGAACTACATTTTCCAACCACCCCGAGCCGAGAAAAAGTTACCTTACAAAAATGATAACAACTTTGTTTCTTGGACACACACAATTTTGAAATTAATAAACCAGTTATACAACATTCCAATGTATATTGTGTTAAAATTTGGATTCGATCTGATGACAGGTTTTTGAGATAATAATTCTTAAATGTGACGCATGGTTGAAACACGCTTAAAAACGTGCACGGTTTGTGTTCCAACTGCGATAAAAAAAATATTAAAATATAAATTAAAAATTCCAAACCTACATGAACTAACGTAAAATAGAACGACGAAAATGGTGATGTTATTGGATTTTATGTAGGTCTATTGGTTACTTCACAACCTTCAAACTCGAGTGCACATAATACTTTGGTCGACAGTAGTTTGAAGGTAAAATGTTTGGAGGGTAATAATAATAATAATAATAGTGAATTGAGAAAGTTACCTCTGGCTATAGTCTAATGAATGACTTATAGCCAGAGTATTTACAGTGCATGGTTTTAATTAATTACTGGTGCAATTAATTAATTAATTAATTAGGGGCAGTGTAAAATGAAAAAGAGAGTAGCAGTCCATTTCAGCTTAAGGTCGGGTCAGGATGTGCCTGTTGGCCGGTGCTGAAGTTGTTATTATTCTCGTTTCGCTCACCATGGTTTAGCTGTGTGTGATTTTGCAGTGTGCGTATGGTTTTAATTTATGCAGCAGCTTCGTAATTTAATGTGGAAATATAGCAGACCTTGAGTAGTAACAATATTCCCAACACTAGAAAGCTTGTTATATGGGTGTCATGTAAATCGCGCCCAGTGTAAATCGCGTCCAGCACGGTCCTTACCTGGAACAGGTTATTTGTGGCTAACACGGACGAAACCATTGGTCGCTACTTGGTTAGATGACTGTTTGAACGAAAGTTACTGATTGCACTAAACGGCTTCGGTGGCGTAGTTGGTAGCATGCCGGACTGCTGTGTCCAAGATAGCGGGTTCAAACCCAGCCAAAGTCGTTAGATTTTTTTTGAGAGCGTTAGAATCTTTCAGTATGCCTTCGTTGGAGGGGAAGTAAAGCCGGCGGTCCCATGTCATAGATTTATGGCATGTTAAAGATCCTTCCACTAACTAAACTTGTGTGAAGCTAAATTTCTAGGTTATATTTCGTTGAAACGCTCTATCATAGTTCCAACGTTCACCACTAGATATCAGTGACATCTGGTAGCGAAAGTTGGAACTACTTGAAATTGAACGGAACTTGTAGCTCTCCCCATGGGTGTCCGCAGCTACAGCCTCTGGTGAGCCGAACATGTCCTCGGACACTCCCGGCACTAAAAGCCATACGATGAATAAAATAAATAAACTCAAGTTATGAGAAGGGAAGATAATGGAGGATTAAACTGAAAATCCTCTAATGCAATGCATTATTGAATGCATTTTGTATATTTTTAAAATAAAAATACTCATGAAAAGTATTTTGATACAGATACAAAATACTGTACATGTTTCAAAATGTATTTTACAGTATATACAAGATACAAAAATATCGAAAATACGTATTTTAAATACTCTTCAACTTGGTTCCTATATTCGTGGTGTGTGTGTTTAGGTACAACATACTTAAAACATCATTTGTCTACTTCAAACCTCCAAGTAGTTTTAATGTTCAGTCTTGTAACAGGTTTGGTGCTACCCGTTTCATCTCTCCATAGTTAACACATCCTACATCCGAAACGATGTGCTTAACATATTCTAACCTTCTGTTCTTGTTCTCTACCCTTCCTTCCATAACTTAACCCAATGAGTTACAATTTTTTTTGTGGAAAAAATTGTCCAGAGATTACGATTTAATTTTGCTTAAAAAATCAACGCTTTTGTTACAACGTGTTAATTTTACATTCACATGATAACCTTCTAACAATAGATGAGCACAGTGTGTGAGAATATGACACAGTCATTTAGTCATCTATAAGGTGCGTTCAAAAAGTAACGAGCACGAGGCTGGAATGCGCAAACCGGTGACGACATCGGCCAATCGTGGCGTGTGTAACGAGGTGTGGTTCCGACCAGAGCGTGGAAT
Organism: Meconema thalassinum; assembly: GCA_946902985.2. Taxonomy (NCBI): domain Eukaryota; kingdom Metazoa; phylum Arthropoda; class Insecta; order Orthoptera; family Tettigoniidae; genus Meconema; species Meconema thalassinum. The sequence goes on from OX336396.1 coordinate 275,809,046, forward strand.
GTCACAGCCCGTCACAACAGGGCACGCGTGTACGTCACGTGACGATACAAAGCGAGCAGCAGCATGCATCAATCGTCCAACGCTGGCAGTCGCATTGCAAACAGTGACATGGAGGCGTCAACCGAAGAGTAATGAGGTGTTGTTCGGTTTCTGACAGCGGAAGGAGTAGGGGGAACAAGCATTCATCGCCAAATGTCACAAGTGTACGGCGAACACTGCATGTCCCTTGCAAGGGTCAAGGCGTGTCACAAGCGCTTCAGGGAAGGACGGGTGCCGTTAGCCGATGATGCCCGGTCTGGGCCACCCCCCTGCATTACCGATGACGACGTCCAGCTGGTTGATGCACTCATTACCCAGGACCGCCGAGTGACAGTGAACGCCATAGCCGCCGTGGTCGCTCCACAACAATGCACGACCTCATACGGCCAACACAGTCGCGGCACTCCTGCAGAAATTCAAATGGTAGGTTCTCGGCCACTCCCCATACAGTCCAGACCTCTCTCCCTGTGATTACGCCATGTTTGGTCCCCTGAAAAGGGCTCTTCTGGGCCAACGATTCACCTCGGACGCCGACATCCAGCTGTACGTGCGGAACTGGTTCACATCGCAGTTTAAGGAATTTTATGAGAAAGCCATTCACCGCCTAGTGTCACAGTGGGATAAGTGTCTCAACAGCCAGGGCCAATACTTCTAACACACAGGTACTGGTTTCTGTAATTATGATTCCGGCCCACTTTTTTTTTAACGCAGCTTATACATTCAGTGCCACCTTGCATTTATGGCATTCATAGTGGGATTCACCCCTATTTTTAGACTATTTTCATCACATAAAAATGGGCTTATGAGAACACCCTTTGTCCGTGTCTTGAAGTAAAGACATTTTATCTGAGACATCAAAATACACAAATCAAAATGAGCGTTTAGTTCATCTTTAGTATAGCTTTACTTTTTGTTGGGATTATTTTCAATTTGCTGTATTGGAGTTCGTATCATTGATGATATGCTCCCAAAATTCTTCCGTGAGAAACTCATCCAGTACTTCGGTCATCTCTGGAGTCTCGCCTATTCTTCGTGCTACAACAGCATCTCTATTACACGGCGCATTATTCGGTACGTTGTTCGCTAGTGTCCACTTCCAACTTCGCGGTTATGCGCACTCATGCGCGCCTGCAACTTCTTCCTCTTCTTCAATGGCATCTGATTCTTCAGATGATACACTACTTATATAATTCTTCAGACAAACTCTCGCTAAAATCATCATATTCTTAAAACGCAATATTCAAGTACGATCAGCTTCATCCGAAATAGCCATGATTCTGTGTTTACATTTTCGCGGCAGGTTTTCTTTTTGATATAATTCTTACACCAAGCGAGCCGTTGAAGCTAGATAGGGGCTTCACCTGCTCACTTCGTTGTACAAATTATGTTGTTGTTTGAGTCATCAGTCTTTTGACAGGTTCGATGCAGCTTCCATGCCCCTGTCCTGAGCTAATCGTTTCATCTCTACATATTTGCCACACCCTACATCTGAGGCAATCTGTTTAACATATTCTAACCTTGGTCTACCCCTACAGTTCTTGCCCTCAACCCTTCCTTCCATAACTAAGCTTGCTATTCCTGGGTGTCTTAGTATGTGTCCTACCAACCTATCTCTTCGCTTCATTAGCAGTCGCCAGAAACATCTCTCCTCTCACACTAGTCTTAATACCTCTTCGTTTGTAACCCTATCTACCCATCTGATCTTCATCATTCTCCTGTATCACCACATTTCAAATTCTTCAATTCTCCTCTTTTCTGCTGCACCAATAGTCCAAGTTTCACTTCCATAGAGCGCCACGCTCCAGACAAAGGCCTTCAAAATGACTTCCTAATACGTAAATCTATATTCGATGTCAACAGATTCCTTTTCGGTAGAAATGCTTTCCTTCCCTGAGCTAACCTACTTTTTATATCCTCTTTGCTTCGTCCATCACTGGTTATTTTGCTTCCTAAGTAACAAAAGTCTCCTAAGTTACTTCCTTTAGTTCTTCACCTGCCAATTTGATGTCCATAAAGGTTTCTGATTTATTTTGGCTGCATTCCAGTATTTTTGTTTTACATTTATTAATTTTCATCGTGAGTTCTTTCCTCAAAACGGAGTCCATACCATTCAAAAGCTCATTCAAATCCTCAGGCGTGTCGGCCAAGATGACTATGTCATCGGCAAATCTCCGAGTTGAAAATATTTCTCCTTGAATCTTCACTCCCACTTTAAACTTTTCTCCAATTTCCTTCATTGCTTGTTCAATGTAAAGATTGAAAAGTATGGGTGATAAGTTGCAGACTTGCCTTACAAATTATGACAGGAAGAAAAAGACACACTTCAGTGGTATTTTCTTCTAAAACGAAAAAAAAGTGAAATGTTGTAAAACACTACAAACGTGTCCTTGATACTTGAGAGAAAAAAAAGTTCTCATTATGCCACAGACATCATGTATCAGGAACAAACACGAGAAGCAAGTCATGTCTTGTAGAGCCTTCTTTATGCTATGCCAATGTTTTTATTTTAAAGTCATAACTACTAAAGAATTGTGATATGCCAATATGATACGGGTTGCATATCTGACCGGCAAAGTAAACCGATCACTTGAAACATTCAACATTATTTTCATTTAAATCGTAAATATGAACGCAGGCCTAGTACATAAGTTACTGTTTATTGCATGGAAGTAAGGTTAATTGTTTCCCTGGATGTATTACCATTCCTCATGTCATTGTTTCGCTTATCAATAGTGATTCATTGACATGATGCTGTTTCCCGCGGAAAGATGCGCGCGCCACCATTTTCGATCAGAGCCACTGCCCTGGCAACATCTTCAGGCCTCAAGCACACATTCGTTTCTGAATTGCTCAAGAACAACTAAGGATATGACTGTATTGATCTGTTCCTATGCCAACAAGCGGCAAAAGAAAACACAATAAAACATTGCATTGTTGACGATAGCGATGGCGCGCACAACTTTCCGCGGGAAACAGCATCATGTCAAAGAATCGCTATTGTTAAGCGAAACAATGACATGAGGAATGGTAATGCGTCCAGGAAACCAATTAACCTTACTTCCATGCTATAACTACACTATGTACTCTACTAGGCCTATACCGTTCATATTTATGATTTGAATGAAAGTAATGTTGAATTTTTCAAGGAGCCGTCTTTTTTTGCCGGTCAGTGTAGTTCATTCCCTCAAAAGTTGAAGGCCACAGAAGCATTTTGAGAAAATGGCAAGTGGTCCTAAACTTAAGATTGATACTGTACGAATCCTGGGTATAACAATGTCAGTGATGCATACTACTATATTTTGCTTTCAGGTGCTGGCTGAAGTTACTTAGATTTCAACACTATCCGCAGATTTGCTCGATAGATACAAAGCAACATAACATACAGAACTACTCACAGTAAAAGTGGATCAGACGACTTCTGCATTACCTGCAAGAGAGAAAAATCGTGTCACAAATGTTATTCAAAACATTATACCAAGTTACATCAATAAATTTAAAAAAATACGAGCCTTACAGTAGTCGCATATGATGTGTAACATCTGCCATAGAAGAAACCTCACGTGAAATTGTTGATACACCGGTATTTTATACTATTATTGGCACAAATATTGTAAAAGGGAGTGTTTTACAGATATTGTAGTTTATAATACGGAACTCATTTTATTAGATGATTTGTAGCTTCCACCAGTACTAGCCTAAGTAAAGAATACGATATGGATCAACTAGATTAATAGAAGCGACACCGCTCATAACCTTAAATTCCTTTTAAACAGTCCCTCTTCATTCACAGACCAACACGTAATTTCATATGCATTCTGTTAAAATGAGTCATATTGATATGATAAATATCGTTTAAAATGATAATCTGGTAGGAAAAAATATCTACCCCGTCCGGGATTTGAACCCAAGATCTCTAGATTCACAGTCATAAGCACTAACCCCACGGCTATTTCGACTACGCAAACGTTGTGCACAAGATGGTGACTTATTTCCACGTTCCAATAATACTGCATTATGGAATTAAGTTTCATTTATATTTTGCTTGCTTCGATAATGGTGTGGTGTTTGTACACCATACCCAAAACAATTTAACTAAGAGTACTATATTGATGTGCAATTGCAACGATAGTGCATGTATATATTTATTGTGTTTAAGGGTAATATAAAATCATATGTTCATTTTCATCCATTCTTGTAATTAGACGTCGACCCGAGATTTCAAACCGTAAATTTACAACCCCTCCCCCAATAAATATATTTCTTGAGCTCACTTGCGGAACTAACAACTGACAATAGATACCGCTCGAGCCGTCATAGACAGCTTATGAAGAGGCAGGAAGAATGGAAAGGGAGCCACAACCAGGAGAGACCCTCGATAGCCAGCAGACAAATTCTAAAAGATGTCAGAACAATGTACTCCCCAGCTTTTTAGAATAAATTGTTTTACGACGAGAAAACTGCAACCTTGTGATTTTTAAGGAAGATACCGCTACATGACACCAATATAGAAGTGTGTCACTGGGGGAGAGACCTTCACCCCAATATAGCCACTTGGTGCGTGATAAAGAACTTACTTCAGCCAATAAGGTCGGAGCGTCACTTTCTGTAGACAATACTTTGATATTGCAATTGGCAGATCCCCTACTGCTGGTGGGAGATATAATTGCCATATATAAGCCGGGACAGAGCTGTATGGAGAAGAAGAATAGTATTATGTTTTCACTTGAAAGCACTTCAAATTCTAAACTTGGACGTCACTTGTTGAGATTCAACTACAAAATTTCATAAAGTTCAACTAGTAAACCCAGTGGAGATCTAGCTACTGTAGGATATTTCCGGCATTGCGCTGAATATCGAAGACGAGTGAAACCATTCCATTCACTCAGCTAGGCGACAGCATCTGTGCAATTAGTGAGCAGATAGCTTTATCAGGGAGGATTGGTACTTCGAACCATGGAAGACCACGCGAGATGTCTACTTCAGGAACGAGATACCTCCGCCAACATCGCCCATGAAGATCTACAACCCGGTGAGCTCATGCATATTTGTCAATTGCAAGTCGGACGTAAATACTATTAACTTCAATAATTTAAAGAAATAACTTCCCCTCTTTATTTTACCTGTTTGAAAGGTCGCAAGACGTCATTCATCTCATCCTGTTTTCTTAATAAATTATTTTTACAATCTATGACTTTCTGTCAAGATTTACCCCATGCTAGACTTCCCAGAGGTCAAAATAAATAGAATAAGGTGTTTTTCAGCTAGCCTCTGTTGCCCCTACCCCGAAAGTAAAGAATCTCAATTTAATAAATATAAATTTATCTCACAACCGTCTGTTGTAGATTGGCGCCCTATTAACCGAGCTATTTACTGCACTCATTTTCTATCACGAGCCATGAAACGTTACATGTCACCCAAACATGGGGCAAGCTGTGCACTAGACGGTGAGAAAAGCATTTTATTAAACGCACAAATCTGTAAGAAACGTTACAATGTTCCTGCGTGAAATTGAGTTTAAAATGTCTTATGAATAGGCCCTCTTGTGAGTAAAGAGAATGTATTCAGTAATAGTTCATGAAGGCTTGCTCAATTCTCGTATGACCACAACGATTATATTATATTGATGACTGTATTACCGTTATGTGGGTTAATCTTTGAATAGCCATTGTGCAGAAACATAATACCGGCAATGCCGACTACTTACAATGTTTGATATTAAGGCATTTTGCCATTTAAATACTGATACGAAGACTTCGAACATGTACCATGTAATTTGTTTTGGCCGATAACCTAGATGTTAGGCCCCTTAAAACAACAATTATCATCATCATCATTTGTTTCAATCACTTGACGACAGAGTTCGCATGAGCGTTTTCCGTTCAGTATGTCATATACATTCCACATGGCCGAGAGTACGTCATGGTATCAATTTCCGACACCGCGCGCTCATTGTTTCTCGTACCACTGCCAGCTGGGTCTTACCACTGCCCACTGGATCGATCGATCCACTGCCAGTTAGTACACTTCCGTTCGATCGATCGAGCGGGCAGTGCATACTTCCGTTTTCCACCACTGCCAGCTAGTACACTTCCGTTCGATTGATCGAGCGGGCAGTGCATACTTCCGTTCGATCCACAACTGCCAGCTTGATCGACTTCCGTCCCCAATTTTCAAAATCACTCCCACAAAAATATCCAGCAACCGAGCGGAAAGATGTTACACATCCAAACTGGAACAAAAGGAAACTAAATAATGCATTTTAAAGTGAGTACAATGCTTGTTTCACACAACTTCGATCTGTGGGCCTTGATCTGGAATTGTAAATAATAAAATAATCAATATCCTTTACCATTTACATTAACATATCAGAAACTACATAATCTAGAAAGCTGTGGTTTTGATCACAAGCTTATCATAAAATTATAGCTCATGCATTGGCGCTCTGACTGTGATTGTCATTTGTTTAACATGCCGGTAAAACATTGCAAACAAGGCAAATAGTCTGACATTTCCAGTTTTCTCTGAACCTTTTGTAGACAGCCATTGTAGTGACTTTATTCTCACCTTTTGTATCTTTTCTTTATATGAGACTAGTAACCCGCCCAGGCTTCACCCGGTATCTTTAACAGTTTACCCAGCGTAAGCTTAAAAAGCGCACGGGCTGCAGGACCCAGACACAATTCAGAAAAGCCGAGGTGAACAGCGAAACTCCAAGCACATAATACTCTTCCCTGAAGTCCTAACTCGACAGTTTGATGCTGGCCGAAGCTGAGGTGAGAGGTTCGCTCGCTAACTCGTAAACTCGCTCCGAAGCTGGTAATTTAAATTACCAATGAATGGAGATTGTTGGAAGAAATGAAAACGTAAAAACACTTATAGTGGGCGATGCGTTAAAGATAGAGATATGTTGTCACAGGATCTTTTTATAGAACTTCCCATGCTGACCAATTCCTACACTCATGGTATATTTATAGACAGCTTGCCACGGTGGCTGAGTGGTTATTGTGCCGGTTCGCTCCTGGTTATGGTGAGTGACTTTTGAAAGGCAACAAATATCACGACATACATGTCATAAGTTGTTGGCATGTTAAAGAACCCATTTGAATTCAGTAGGCCGTGTTCATAATGCCAAAATTAATCTCGGGATTTTCCGCCAACACAAAAGTTCCTCCTTTCACTACCAGAAAGCACTATAGTGTCAAGGAGCTTAGATATCTAACCTCCTTGGCTTTCATAGCGTTCCATGGAACAACAAAAATTCGACAGGCAAGCTGCCCTCTGGGCGTCAAATAACAAAGCTTGCACCCGGCACCGGGGGCCATACGATATTATTATTACTATAGATATTTTTACCGGTTTACCCTGCGTGAGCTTAAAAGGCGCACGGAGGCAGGTTGTACTTCAACTCGATTCACTGAAATCGTTTCTGCTTGGCTTCCTTTGGTCTTAAATGAATGTTTTCCGACACAAACCTTCCTCGAGAAATCCTTTACAGAATGCTGAAAACTGTATCAAAATCCATTCAGCGATTCTCGAGATTACCCGTTACATCCATTTGGTTTATAGATATTGGGGAAAGGCAAATCATTTCCCTGGGTAAAGTTGCAATTTTTAGCGCTCAGCTGTTTGAAAGAATATTTAGTGAAAATAAGTTAATGAGTCCCATAATTGAGCAGATCTGTATTTCCCTTCATCTCCAGTTGGGAGTGGGGGCGAGTGAAAGGCAACTTCCCCTGATATACCTCCATACCAAACGTCAGGTCAAGTGCTGAGGAAAATATCCTTCCGCGTATCTCTTCTCTCTGTTCTTTATTTTTTTCCGACATGGAAACTCGAAATTGTCTTCTCTTAACCTACTACAGGGCGCCAGGAAAAGTTCTCCGCAGTGCCTGCAAGCGTCTGCGAAAGATAGCATCAGTAGTTACGTTGGCAGCACTACTGACGCTCACCTTAAAACAAACAGTAAACTTGGTACTCACCACAGCCATTCATAACAGATGCTGGAAGTGCTGATGACACACACGCTCGCTTATTCCAATACACACTGACGATTTCGACAGTCTACAGCCCACACGTGTGGGATTCACCCAGTCAAGGACACAGTGCTGCCAACTAAACTGATGGCAGAAGCTGGCAATCACTGCGGAGAGCATTTCCTGGCGCCCTGTATTATAGGTACTGTATATACATTCAAAACCATTTGTCTGCACCTTTGACTCAACTTATCTCCACTTTTATTAAGTATTTTATTGGTGATTCAAGCTTTATAGCTGCAGTCAGGGACATATATTGGGGGGGTGGGGTGCAGAGGGGGCTCCAGCCCCCCCCCCCCGAAAAAAGCCAATAAAATTAAGAAAGTGTTGCTTTGGTAAGAGCATAAAATAATTGTACATTTTGTTGTACCCTAAACTTAACTTATTGGCTAAGTTATAAACCATATTAAGATGAAATTAGACTACCTCGTGGTGTAGTGGCTAGCATTCTTGGCTGCCGTCCCGGAGGTCTGAATTCGATTCCCGGCTCTGCCAAGAAATTTTAATTCTAGTTTGAGGTCGGGGTACACTTAGCCTAGTGAGACAAAACTGGGAATTCCACGGTACGGTAGCGTACTTTTGAGAAATAAATGATCAACTTGTACAGAAAAATAACTGTTTACCTTTCGGCTTAGTAAATTGACAAATATTAAGATATTTGCCATTCATACTCCATAGCCCATATTAGAAAATTCATTAAGTATAAAATTTGATTTGTGTGTAGTATTTTGCAACTTCTTTTGTTTTTGCCAGTAATTGTAGGCTGTATAAACTTTGAAATTTATCTAAAATAATTACACAAAGTTATATGCTCTAAAATATTGGTTGATATTTCTGGGTATTTTGCGGTGACAATCCCCTGAGAATATTACAATTTTTCAGGATAGCCAGCCCCCCCCCCGAAAATAAATTGTATATACGCCCCTGGCTGCAGTTTGAACACTTTGTCTATTTGAGGGACTTGATGCAATCGTAACAGTGTTGCCGGCCTTTGAGCCTGATTCGCCATAAAATGGAATTACTCGGGTGCTCTTTTGCCGCTCAAACAAGGTTTGTACAAAACAATATGTAATACAATATCAAATTAGAACTGAATTACTCTGCCTATCGTTCCAAATACCACTAAAACTAGAGTATATTCACGCTCACTATTCATCACATAAAAAGCAAAGTGGGTAAAGCACCCAATTAACGTGAAAATTAACGTGTAGATGTGTTTTAACAACAGAGTCCATACGGAAGGTTGGTACCGCAAGTAACCCATGACCACTATCACAAGCGTCTTCCCAGAAGGGCTGGCAGAATTTTCCCAGGCTGGACTGCCCAACCTTTTCGCAGGGGGACTAACAGCTTAAAGTGTTCTTGGGACAATTAGCACAGCGCAGGTGTTCATTGTGAAATATTGTTGCTTGTATAGCTTGCGATATCTTGAATCTTCACACACCGGGGTAGAACCAATGTTAACCTCGTGTATCGATTCTTGAAATCGGTACATTTCCATAACCTGGCTACCAGTGGCGGATCCAGGCCTTGCGGGGCCCTGGGCGATATGATAAGGTGGGGCCCACAACAATAGGAAATAACAAAATATCAAATCAAATGGAGAATAGTTTGGTAATAATAATAATAATAAAATAAAGAATAGTTACAATATTTTGAATACATTTATTTAATAATATGAAAGAAACCTTTACGTCCCCCTTGACTTTTTCCCCGGCAGATGTCTTCTATTATTTCACTGAAATCTAAACTTGCTAAACGGTCACGGTAGGTCACAGCTGCACTGAAAAAAGGAATATGAATTATATATTAATTTTGAAAAATATAATTAATTAAATTTAAAGAAATCCATGGCGCGGGGCCTCCGGACCGCGAGGCCCTGGGCGGTCGTCCCCCTCGCCCTCACCTAGATCCGCCACTGCTGGCTACGCTACTTTTCAGAATCTATGAATCTTCTTATTATTATTATTAGCGTGTTCCCGTTGGAACGGGGTCCGCTTTTCGGGTCAATGCACGCCATTTCTTTCGATGAAGCGCTTCGTGTGCTTCTAGGCTTCTTGATCTTAGATCGGAGTTTATAGTGTCTAGCCATCTTAGCTTAGGTCTCCCACGGTGTCTCTGGCCTTCAACAGGGAGACGATGCAGTGCTTGTACGACATGGCCATACCAACGAAGTATCCATTCCTGCATTTTCTTGGAATCTATGAATAATATTTTAATTTTAAAATTAATTTAAATTTTATTTGGAAGCTTCACCAAATGTGCTTTCCATGTGATGAATTGTGTGTGTATATATATTTTTGATGGTATTTGGTACGATAGGCAGAGTAATTCAGTACGGTACGAATTACATACAGTATAATAAAAATAAATAAATAACCCCTGGCACTACAGCCCATGAGGGCCTAGGCCTACCAAGCGACCGCTGCCCAGCCATGTGGCCTGCAGATAAAGTGGTGACGCGTGGTGAGCGCGTCGGGTCCCCTCGGCCGTTAATCTTGGTTTTTCGTGATCGGGGCGTTGCCTCATTGTCAGACAGCTAGAATTGTCCTCACGAGGCTATGTGCACCCACTTCCAGCCCCCACGTCAGTTTCTAAAATCCCTGACGGAGCCGGGAATCGAACCCGGGGCCTCCAGGTGAGAGGTAGGCATGCTACCCAAACACCACGGGGCCGGCACGAATAGGATATTATATTACAATTTGCCGTGGATAAACGTTGTTTGAACGGCAAAAGAGCAACCGAGTAATTCAATTTTATGGCAAATTAGGCTCAAAGGTTGGCAACACTGTTACGATTGCACGAAGTCAACATGGTTTCCTCAAATAGATAAAGTATTCAAACTGCGGTTGTAAAGCTTGATTCACCAATACAATACCTCAAAGGTATTAAATTGGAGAGAAGTTGAGTAAAAGGCACAAACAAATGATTTTAAATGTATACTGTAGTAGGTTGAGGGATGACAATAAAGAGTAGACAATGTACTGTAGAATTTTCATGCTGGAAACACAAGAAGTGAAAGGAAGGAAATGATGGAAGCTGTTAGTTTTACGTGACCATTAATCATGCGGTCATGAGCCACTGGACCTCCTTTTTACGTGGAATCCGAACCACAGGACATGCCATTTCACTTCGAAAATCTCACATGCATTGACCGGGAATCGAACCAGGTCCACCTTGTCGAGAGGCCAACAGCTTGACCGCTGCGCCACCACGCCCCCCCCCCCCCCCCCCCACACACACACACAAGAAATGACAGAGAGAGACAAGCGGAGTGATAGTTTCCTCAGGACTTGATCTGACGTTTGGTATAGCCTTTTGCTAATTGACAGCTTACCAAGGTGGGTGAGTGGTCAACGTGTCGGTCTACTAACCCAAGCTCGCAGGTTCGCTCCTGGCCGTCGTAAGTAATTTTTGAAAGGCGGCAAAAATCACGACACCTTGTCATACGATGTTGGCATGTCAAAGAACCCATTTGAATTCAGTAGGCGGTGTACATAATGGCAAAATTAATCTCGGGAGTTTCCGTCAACACAAAGTTCCTCATTTCTCTACTAGAAAGCGCTATAGTGTTCAAGGAGCTTAGATATCTAACCTCCTTGACTTTCATAGTGTTTCAAGGAACAACGAAATTCGACATGCAAGCTACTCTTTGGGTGTCAAATAACAAAGCTTGCACCCGGCACCGAGGCCATACGATATTATTATTATTATTATTATTATTATTACTAATTGATCCCCGTGGATAAAACCTATTAGTGCAGGGCTAAACAAGCCGCGGTCCGCCGGCCGTTTGCGGCCCTCAAAGCTACTCTTTGGGTGTCAAATAACAAATCTTGCACCCGGCATCCGAGGCCATACGATATTATTATTATTATTACTAATTGATCCCCGTGGATAAAACCTATTAGTGCAGGGCTAAACAAGCCGCGGTCTGCCGGCCGTTTGCGGTCCTCAAAGTCCGTTTATGCGGCCCGCGGATAAATATTTTATACTATTGAAAACGTGAATATATGAATGATGAGATTTTTCCCATTATAGTAGGCCCCAGCTGAAATTAGAAAATTATAAAAATGTTTGACGATATATTGGTTTTCATTTTTATATAGCCTACTTTGATGTTTTGATGTTCTGTTTTTTGTAAAAAAAATTACAACCTTGTGATAGTACAGTATTATTTTATTTTATATCATCATCATCATTTATTGCATTAAACTGGCCTTTGAGTCCTACATCAGAAGGACAATAGGAAAAGATAAATATCACAAATATTACCACAAAAAATATAACAAAGGACAAAAATATTACAAAACACAAAAAAGATCCAATAAAAGAAAAGTCAGTCAATCATAAGAGGAGGTATTTGTTGCAGATGGCACTCCATCTTTTCCGGTCTCTAGCATTGTCCTCCACGGCTGTCGGTTCCACTTCTTGAAGGATCGTCGTCACTCGATCTTTCCATCGTGTTCTCGGGCGTTTTCCCGTGGGTTGAGATAGGAGGACTCTCTTAGGAAGGGATCCGTCCGCACGTAAGATGTGTCCAAACCATTGTAGTCGCCTCTGTCCCAAATTTTTCGAATTAGGAGTAAGTTGATTGTAAATCAGTATTTTGATAATTTAATAACGCAATTTGCCAAAAAAAACTTCAAAAATGGATTTAAACCATTTAGAGGGCACAAAAAATGATTTTGAAACACTTTTTTTTTGTCTGAGATTGAAATTTATTTATTTTACGTTAATTACAATTAGGACTAAAAGTCCCTTTAGCTGCAACTAACTGTCACTACTATACATGCTTCTTTTATACATACAGTAGTCTTAAATTAACCTAATTAAACTAAATACTACGGAAAGAAAGAAATATTATACAAAACTGTTTTAACCCACTTAATTAATATGAAGTCGGTCGGCTCGTCCGGCCGTTTGCCTTGGTGACTCTGAATAACTTTGGGCTGATCGCACGGTCCTGGAACCGGCGACGCATCTTTCAAATGTCTGCCTTATCAACTGTCGATGGTAGGTTCTGCGCCTACCATGGTTGTAACGGGTAACGGGGAATCAGGGTTCGATTCCGGAGAGGGAGCCTGAGAAACGGCTACCACATCCAAGGAAGGCAGCAGGCGCGCAAATTACCCACTCCCGGCACGGGGAGGTAGTGACGAAAAATAACGATACGGGACTCATCCGAGGCCCCGTAATCGGAATGAGTACACTTTAAATCCTTTAACGAGTATCCATTGGAGGGCAAGTCTGGTGCCAGCAGCCGCGGTAATTCCAGCTCCAATTCCTGACCCGGTCGGAGACTGGAAGCAGGCTGTGGATTTTCATTTTCAATTAATATGAAGTAATACTACAATGTTACAATTTTATCATAAACTTACACCCTTTGTTTTAATAATTACACAGATAATAGGAGTAAATATGCGATTTCTGAGCCGTACTTCGCCCAGTCTTAAATTCTTATATATTTTGAGGCATTTACCACAAACGATTTATTACCTTTCATTGTACGATGCTGAGGGATCTGCAGAGTTGTAGCTGTGAATCTATTGTTCCGGTCATGCACTTGACTCATTTGAACAAAGTATTTAGCCAGGTAAGGGGGTGTATTAGTTTCTAAAATTCTCAATAGTAGGCAAGAAGTCCAGTACGACCGTCTTTCCCTAAGCTTTAGCCAGCCAATGGTTATAGAAAATGGTGTAACATGACATTGTTTACGAATGTTGAAGACAAAACATAGACATGCATTCTGTATTCGCTGCAGCTTCATGTTGTATTTATCTGCAGGGCTTCCATCCACTCACTCGTCCAAAAATAGTGATATAGTGAGTGGTTTTTTTCTTGAAAAAAAAAAAAAAAGTTAAAAAGAGGTGAGTTTTTGTATGAAAAAGTAAGTAAATAGTGAGTAAATTCGTAGAATTTCTCACATTTATGGCCGTATATCTGGTTCATAATTTTAACGTTTGTTGATATCTGTAGGCGCAATTAGGGGGGGGGGGGGTCTTTGGTGGCTAAGCTCCTCAAAACCAACCATGGCCTCCCAAAAATGTGACAAAACTGTATTGAAAATTTTTAAGAATGTGTATCTGAAAAACAAATTAGCCCCCCAATAATGCCAACCAAATTGCGCCTATGTTAATATCTCTGAGTACCGTACTGTTGGTGATTTTTCATGTAATTAGAGGACACTTGGAAATAATGAATAGGAAAATCAATGCAACACTCAAGAAATTTAAATCGTAAAACAAAAATATAAATTTGAACTTTTGTTAAAATTTTCGGCGATCACTGCACGGCTCCCGGCTGATGTATTGCACTAAGGGAGCTCTTCTTGCTTTCTGGCCGCCTGGCTCGCTGCCGGCAGCGCGCTCAGGCACCGGTGGCAGAAAAATTAACTACCCACAAGGGTATATTTTGGGTCGTTTCTAGCAATCTGATTGTGCATGAGACCATTTTTAACGCAGAATATGACCAGTTTTGTAAAAATGTGAGAATAGTGAGTAATTTTTATCAAATAGTGAGAAAAGTGAGGCTGCTTTGAAAACAGTGAGAAAAGTGAGTCGCTGGAAGCCCTGTTTTTCTGAAATATCGCTGTATACTACTGATAAAATAGGTTATTCAGATAATAGTAAAATTAGCTTTAGCGGTAGGGTTTGGCAAGTGCTATGTGGAAAGGTAACTTGCGGCCCGCCACTTATTATGTAAAAGTAAACTTGCCCCCAATTATAAAAGGGTTGTGCACCCCTGCATTAGAGCACTTTGGTATCAGCCGAGATTCAGACCTACCGTTTCTCCTCAACAAGTGAATAACGCAAGAAGAAAGAAGCCGCCTGCTACTGAACAAGGAAGCACCTAGCAACACAGTAGCTGGGCGACGAACAGGTGGATAGAAACAGCTCAAAAGAGTTTTATAACCGAGATAGGGGAGAGCGGGACATTGATCCAAGGCCGAGGCTTTGTAAGCGAGCTCGACGCTCATGTAAATGTATATCGTGTTTATAAGGAACAGCCAACAAAGGAAGGGGGCTGCTGATAAATGTGGGACGAACAAAAGCAGTCAGATGTATCGAACCTTACCTTATGGTATTAAATTATGTACGTAAACCATATATTTTGTGGTTTAACATAATAGGGAGAGTATACACTTGGAAGAGGTAGCAATTATGTTAACAATAAAATCGTTCACTTGAAGAACCTCTTGTTCTCTCTTTCACAAGGGTAGGAATAGTAATATTAGTTATAGAATGCATTATTAACATCCTCGGAAACATATCTCTGCCTTGTATGGTAACCCTTAAAGGTACGGTTTGGCTACAGCGATGATCGCCGGCGCACATCGCTGGCGATGATTGTTCGGCGCACAAAGTCAGGAAAGCGTTTTTCCTAGCCGGCGATCATCGTCCTTCATCCAATGCCTCCTACAACAGGATCACTTTCACTTCTCAACACCTCAGTAGCCTACTCTTTGCTTATACAGGTTCATGGGGGGTAAATAATAATCAGCTGATCATAGTCTGAAATAATATAACGTTGCCAGAATGACCTAAGCAGAATTACATCAGCGTTAATATTGCTTCTTTTCAAGGAGGAAGAAGAGATGCTGATCGAATTAAGTATATGTAGGCTACATGGAGCGAAAAAGACTACAAACTAATAGTGGTGAGCGATGTTTGTAGAGGGTAGTCCCCCCTTGAGCTACATTCTGTACCCAACAAATAAATAATAACATGTAGAAAACTAGGCGTACAGAAGCATGTTTAAATGCACTGATTCAAAGACACCCGCTTAGTGACCAAATAAAATTTTAAATATTAAACTTATGAAGTTTTTAAGTTTGAATAGAACCAACCTTTGGATTGATGACGTCTATGAATAAGGGCTATGAACTCATCATACCATGTGTTACATGATAACCTATGTTACCGTGTGTCTGTCCTAAATAACATGTATTAAAATACAGGTGAACAAATAAGCACACTTACTACCACGTCTCTGTGACATGCAATATAATTTATTAAAAGATTAAAAATTACAAAATACTGTCTGTATGGAAGCCATGATACTGTTTCCCAAAGAGATGAGAGCTTTATCGTTATTCTTTTGTTCACGAAATGGCCAACGATCATCGCTGCCCAAATGCAATGAATTGACGCCAGCGCAGATCGCTGTAGGGAAACCAGTCCCATTTGTTTACAAGCGTTCATAAAGCAACGAAGATCGCCAGTGATGTGCGCCCGGCGATCATCGCCGTAGCCAAACCGTACCCTTAATTAGCCGGTACCAAACGACACTCGGTAGCATGGAAGCTTTTACCATACCTGCTGGTATAGGCGCGTCTAGCACCGTGTGATGTGTACCTTCCATGCTAGGTTCTGCCTTCCATGATAGCTTACATACAACTCACGAAATTGAACAGGTGCCATTTCCCCGGCAGTTTGCTTGGAAGATTGAGTACAAGAGCCTACACACATACCGTACAGTAAACACAGAACGTGTCATATTAATATTATTATTATTATTATTATTATTATGGATTAAATACCGAGCTATTAAAATTCTAATAGCTATCACGAATAGTATCCATCCATGGTTTTGAGCAGGAAGTGGGCAAAATACAAATTTATATGAGATAAGAAATAATTTTCCTACTAACATTTATCATTTAAATCGTTCTCGTAGATCATGTGAATAACATTCAGTCAAAAACTTGCTGTACAGGTAGGGAGAATATAACAAAATAATTAAAAAGACTAAAACTATGAAATATGAACTAAAAACTATGAAATATGCCCTAACACTATGAAATATGCCCTGAAAACTATAAAATATGACCTAAAACTATGAAATATGCCCTAAAAACTATGAAATATGATCTAAAACTATGAAATATGCCTTAAAAACTATGAAATATGCCCTAAAACTCTAAAATATGACCTATGCCGTGAAAACTATGAAATATGACCTAAAAACTTTGAAATCTGCAATAAAGCAATAAAGAAATTAGAGAAAGGCGCGATAACACTCGCTCATTGTTACACAATGTGTTAACGCTTCTGGTTAAATATCCAACTACGAGTATTAGAGTTAGATCTTAAATACTGATTGGAATGCATTCATTCAGTACCTGGCATGTTTTCAAATTTACTTAAAGCAAGTTTCAAGACCGCTTTGCGATAATAATACGAATCAAGTGCAAATATTACCCTCAAACGACAACCGTCCTCCATGTTTTACATACCGTATTACAACTTGGCGTACGATATGCTAGCGTGTGATATTCTTCCGTCATACAAGCAGGTGTACTGACGAGGATGAACAGAATTATAAAGGATTTTGTACCAGCCACCACAACAGCTTCCTTGCCAGCGAGTATCGTGTGATACGGGCTTAATTACTGGACGATTATGTAAACCATCATTTCTAACCTCACTAATTTTAGTGTCACTATGAAGGCTCACATTAAAAGAATTATTGATGTTAAGCAAACATTTTGTTAGTTCATTTTAGAGGCTTGGGACATATTGGTCATCAGCCCTGTGAAAACTGAAAAAGTACTGAAATAAAGAACAGAGATTGGAGGGTGATCTACAATCTGTACAAATTCCAGACGGCAGTTATTCGACCCAAAGGACATGAGAGAGAAGCTGGTACTCAGAAGGTGTAAGGCAAGGCTGCAAATTATCACACACATTTTTCAATTTGTACACTGAAAAAGCAATAAAAGAAATTAGAGAAAAAAATAAATAATAATAATAATGTTATTGGTTTTACGTCCCTTTTAACTACTCTGGCTTTTAGAGACGCCGCCCTTCGGGGTGCCGGAATTTTGCCACGAAGGGGATCTGATGATGATGATAATAATTGTTGTTTCAAGGGGCCTAACATCTAGGTTATCGACCCCTAATGGTCTGGGTGATAGCGAAAATGACAATGAAATGGAAACCAGAACGAAAATTAAGTGAGACAGAAGAAACCTTATAAAATGGAACTCAGATTGAAACAACTAACAAAATGGAGAGTGGAAATACTTACAAAAGGGAATTCAGAAGGAAAAAAGAGACAGCCAGTCTGAAAGACTAGACTTTATATCATTTTAAATGCTACAAATGCTGAAAAATGCTAGAAATTCTTGACATGTTAGATGATCAAGAAACAATCAGAACGCTAGAAAGTTACAAGTCATGAGGGAGCTGGAGCGCGCGGTGAAAGGAGGGAGCTAGCTGGATGACATCACGCTCGCCGTGTCGTTGCCGTCTCGTAACGCCAGAGCTCACCAGTCAACTCAGTACACATGCACCAAGCGGTACTATGACGTCACACACCTCAGTGCATTCTCGGTACATTTCGTGACGTCACCGTAACGTAATGATGAAGTCGACTAAATCATTTAAAATGATTAAATACTGTACTCACAAAAGGACGCACAAAATGTAGTTTAGGTACAAAATGCAATGTACAGTCGAATTACTGACAAAATGCAATTGAAATTGAAAATACACAATGCAAGTTAGATTGAAAAAGGCCGGTTCAGATTCAAAATACTCACAAAGTGAAATGGGGGGGGGATCTTAAACGCGCAAAAATTTAAACTAGGAGTAAAGATTCAAGGAGAAATAATTTCAACTCTGAGATTTGCTGTTGACATTGTCATCTTGGCAGATTCACCAGAGGATTTGAATGAATTTCTAAATGGTATGGACTGTGTCTTGAGGAAAGAATTCATGATGAAAATCGATAAATTTAAACAAAAATAATGGAATGCAGCTAAACGAAATCAGAAACTCCTATTGGCGTCACATTGGCAGGTGAAAAGCTAAAGTAGGAAGCAAATTAACCAGTGATGGACGAGGCAAAGATAATATAAAAAGCACAGTAGGTTGGCTCAGCCAAGGAAAGCATTTCTACAGAAAAGAAATCTGTTGACTTAAAATGTAGATTTAGGTATTACGAAGTCATTTTTGAAAGCCTTTGTCTGGGGCGTGGCGCTCTATGGAAGTGAAACTTGGACTGTTGGCGCAGCAGAGAAAATGAGAATCGAAGCATTTGAAATGTGGTGTTACAGTAGAATGAATAGGAACAGATGGATAGATTGAGTAACAAAGAAGAGGTATTAAGACGAGTGGGAGAGGAGAGATGTTTCTGGCGATTGTTAATGAAAGGAAGAGATAGGTTGGTAGGAAGCTTAGTAAAACACCCAGGAATATCAAACTTATTTATGGAAGGAAGGGTCGACGACAAAATCTGTAGGGGCAGACCTAGGCTAGAATATGTTTAAACAGAATGGTGTGGTAGCTATATAGAGATGAAAAGATTAGCTCAGGACAGGGAGGCATGGAGGGCTGCATCAAACCAGTCAAGAAACTTAAGACTCAAACAACAACATTCCATAGTACTTGAAGTTGTAATGATTTTAATAAAATTTTAACATTTATAAGTTCAACTGTCGAACTGTAACACCCTTAACAATGGAAATCATACCAACAGCAGTGGCTACGCTGGCTAAAGCGCAGCGTTAGGTCATGAGGCCAAGCACTCTGCTGATGGTTTTCAGTGGTTTCCCCATTTTCAACACCAGGCAAATGCTGGGACGGTACCTTCTGACAGGCCACGACCGCTTCCCTCCACATCCTTAAGTAGGGGGGTGATACGGGTTCTGCTTCACTTGACACTCCTGTGCCCAATAAACCAACATGGCCGCCGCGCGAAGTTGAAACATTTAAATAGACTTTTCTCTCGAACCCATGGTCGGAGTTTCACGAATGAGGTGTTCATAGGACTTGAGGTGACGCCCCTTTGCTATGGACCACTCGTTATACTTTTGAAAAAAAAAAATGAAAATTTTTGTTTTTGAAACTAGGTGATAGTTTGAAAACTAAACATGATAGAACGTTGTGCCATAGCTCAAACGAATGGTCTTTATGCCCTTTATTTTCTATAATGAAACTTTTTTATTTTTTATATTTTTTTGAAAACACTCGAATTTTGAAAATCCTATATTTTGGAAACTAGGAACTCTACAAAAAAAATTGTTTAACGTAAATCAATGGTCCCTACCCCCTCTACCCCCAAAATAAATTTCAAGTCTCTAGGATGAAAACCTGCAGTAGTGGGATGGTGGGGGAGCTGCTTATAAAAGCAAGTGGTGAGCCCCTGCGACCTTGGAATGGAACGAGCCATGCTAGGAGGGCGTGCTTGGATTCGTTTTTTTCGTCTCGTCGTGCTCTTTACGGGAATGTCGGTGTCGAAAATGTGAAAATCTGGAAACACAGTCTTTTTGGGGTAAAAACGTGATTTTAGACTTTTTGCTATATCTCACGAACCAATAACGCTAGAGGCGTGTTCGACAGGTCCAAGGACTCGGGGTAACGTCCTCTCTCCTATGGACCACTCGTTATAATTTTTAATAAAATTGGAAACTCGATTTTGGGGTAAACACATGTTTTTTTGTGATTTTGCCGATATCTCACGAAGCAATAACGCTAGAGGCATGTACGATGGGTCCAAGGACTCGGAGTGACGTCCTTTTTGCTATGAACTACTCGTTGTAATTTTAAAAAATTTTGGAAACGCGATTTTGGGGTAAACACGTGTTTTTTGTGATTTTTGCCGATATCTCACGAACCAATAACGCTAGAGACGTGTAGGAGGTGTCCTAGGACTCGGGGTAACGCCCCCTTTCGAGTGTGGTAGATATTTTTTCCAAAAATAATTCACAAAGGGCCTAACGCCATACATGTTGAAAAAACGTTTTCTTTTTCTTTACCTGTTTATAATGTCCATGAAGCGTGGTGGTTGAGAGAGACGATACGGCTGGGTGTGTGTGCGTTTCAACGAACCTGTCGCTGACCACGGTGGCTGTGCTCAATAGATCAATCGCTATTTCGGCGGGTCGGTGTATGACAGAGCGAGGGTGCGTTTTCTGATATTTTACCTTTAACGTGTAAACGGTGATGAGAACTAGGTTCTATGTTGGTCGAAGCGAGTACAGAAAACAAACTTACAGGAGGTGAAGGTCATTTGAGATTATTGGAAGGCATTGATCTGACTTGACAACAGGTGACGCTTGAAGGTGAAATAATCTGACCATCGTGGTGGCAGGGGAGTGTGAAAGGCATGCACACACACATTTGTGAAACCACATGTAGGCTAAACCAGTGACATCCTGTCTTGCTTCGTACGTGACAAAATGCAAGTTCATGTGAAATTTGATCTTTCACAGGTGTTCGCTTGGGTGTTAGCTGTCCACGTGCGCGATAACTGTTAACAAGTTACATCCTGTCTTGCTTCGTACGTGACAAAATGCAAGTTCAGGTGAAATTTGATCCGGCACAGGTGTTCGCGTGGGTGTTATCTGTCCACGTGCACGATAAGAGAATGTTCAAAGCGTGGGAATCGCTGAATCAGTAAAAAGTATAATGCAACTTGTCGGAATAATGTCACAACCAATAGATAGGCAAGAGCTGCAAACAGCAGTGGTGGGAGGTGAAGGGAGGGAGAGGGGAGGGGGTGATGTATGAGAGAACACAGGAGGAAAGGGAAAGACAAACATGTATGAACATGCATGAAGCGCGGAGCGCTGTACACATAGAGCTATAGGTGGTGTACAACATGTGTGAATAAATAAAAAGTACACAGGTTCACACAACATGTAATTTATTGATCCAGGAATTAAACGTAGAGTTAAACCCTAACCATTTGACGTAGAGTTTATTTCCTTTTTGTTTCAACACTTTTTCCACAAGATAATGCTGAGGAAATGCTGTTTTCTGAAGTTCATGGAGATAAAATCTACCTTTTATGGGTTGATGGTTGAGGTCCTCGAGTAAATAGGTGACTGGAGTGTCCAAGTTGACTCGACGAATTCGAAATAGTTCAGTCCCCCACTGAGGCGTGTAGCCCTTATTGAAGACAGACTTAAATTTGCTCACACGAACAAAATCCCCAATGTTCAGTCGGTGACGTTTAGGATCAGCTGTTTTTATGGGGTTAAACAGTTTATCCAATCGCTGAATATTTTTAGTTACGAGACGTGGCTTGGTCCCAATCGTTCTATGTTTGGTGTCATTGTAACGTGATACTAGCTCAGGTAACATGTCCAACCAGCGATACGTGCCCTGAGCGGTAAACGCTTTCCACATATGGGTTTTCAATGTTCGGTTGAACCGCTCGACCACACTGGCTTTCAGATTGCTGTACGTGGTGTAATGGTGAATATCCTTAGATTTGAGAAAACTGGAGAAATCCTTGTTGAAAAATTCTTTCCCCTGGTCGGTTTGTAGCAGCTGAGGTTGACGTTTGGAGTGTTGAATAATATGTTGAAAGGCCTTGGTAACTAGTGGGCCAGACTTGCGACGCACAGGTTCAACAAAGGCCATTTTGGAATAGACATCAATGACGGTCAACATATAGCGTACACCGTCGTTAACGCCAGCATAGGGTATCATTTCAACCAAGTCAGCCTGCCAAAGTTCATCCACACCTCGTGAAATCACCTTGAGTCGCGGATAGTGACGCCTAGCTGGGCGATGCAACTCGTGAGCAATACCCATTTTAATGGGTGAGGGCTTAAACAATAATTTTGGCATTTCGAAGTTCTTGTTCAATTTCTTGAATTTCCCAATCGTGACCGGTATGGCCAGCTTGACGTGAGGCATGCAACAACTGTAGCCGCTGGACGAGCTTATTGGGATTGTGCCAGTAGGTAACATTCACAAGGGGTTTTAATGGTTTAAAAGTCACTCCCGAAGCGGACACTTTACGACGAGTACTTTGACTGGTGGGAAACATTTTTGCAATGATGGTTTTATATTTTTGAGATATATTGGCATTCACTTGTTGCGTGGGATCATACTGTCTTTTGTGAGCATGGGTATCCAATAAAATGGATTTATATTTGTCAAGATCCTCTGACGTATAATCATGGGAAGAGGGGGTCCGAGAAAAGAGCAGCTTTAACAGTCCTGGCGTTAATTTATAGTTGATGTTTTTAATGACAGCTTTAGTACGAGCAAATTTAATGGATGAATCGCCAATTTTAAAACTATCATCCTCATAGCGAACACCATACGTGGTATCTGTGTTTCCAATAAATAGATCGGTGAAATAGGGTTCCAATGTTGATCCATAATATTTTATTAAAATGGTTTTCAGTTGAGCTTTATGTTGAGGGGTGGCCAAGAGTTGTGAAAACGGAGACGCCCTGGAAGGGCAAGGTGTTTCGACCATGGCCAAGGATTTCTTTTTTCTCAAAAACTCTGCAAGGGGTGCGGCCTTTTTTTGAGGCGTAAACACTTGTTCCTCCTCATCCTCAACTTCACTAACACTAGTCAAATCTTCCTCTTCCTCTTCCTCAGGGTCCTCGTGCAGCGTTTGCGTGGCTTGTGAAACGGTGGGTAGCGTTTCAGATGGCTTGAAAGAGGGTTTCAACATGGCTTTTAGTGGAGGTGCTAAATGTTGCTGAATAAACAAAGCATGATTGGCACGTGATTGTTTCAATTGACGAAACTTTTGGCGAATAGTATTTTTTGCTCTAATAATATGCTTTTTCAATTGACTCTCTGCTAACGCCATGGTGTCTTGACAAATGACTTGCCGGGGAATGAGACAAGGCCTTAAATAGCAATAAAATGATCAAACCCTAAGCGATACCGTCCTTGGTTGAGTTCACTTTGTTTGTCAATCACTAAACAGGCATGACGTTGAGTGTTCCAGCACTTGGCACACAATTCTGTAAACATTTGAAAGGTCATATCCGGATTCACATGTTCATTATAAATGTGACGACTGTTCCTCTCGTCCTGACGAAATAAAACAATGACATTGGCATTGTCACGAATCAACTGTTTGGACATTTTAGAATACGTTTGCCCAAGATAGAAGCAATCGATATGTTTGTGTCGACCCATGCTGAAATAGCTTTGAATGATGCCTTGACGTTCAGTGGATACATCATCGAAAATCATGAGTGAATCAGGCTTTACCTCATCCGGTGAAATCACATTTTCTTGCATGGAAAATGTAAAATAACCCATATTCTCTTTTTGTAATCCAGACATGACTTGATCCAGAAACACGTAAAGGGGTTGGTAGAGAGATTTTGCAAAAATATAAATATTTTGAAAACGCAGACCATTGGGCGCTGTGATGAGCGTTAGCAAAAGATTTGTCTTTCCACAGCCGGAAGGCCCCACAATGATGCAGCGAATGGAAGATGGAAACAGTGAACCATGGCGTTGTTCACGTGATGTGGGACAGAGATGGGAAACCATGTCCCCCACGGGGAATGACTCTTGCTGCTTAATAATCTTCATGTCAACTAAGGCTTAGAAAGGCTAGCAGGCTGTCTATATACAGGACACCGAGCCTTGTCATAGAAACAGTAGACTGGTACTACAGGTTGACGATGGATGTCTTTGGACGTGCGTTGATGGCCAAAGCTAGGCCTGTCCCCATACATGATCCTAAACAGGAAACAGATCCTGCTAATAAACACTATGTGGATAGGTCAGTAGTGCCACGCACAAAACAGGGAGATTATGACTTTAAGGGAAAGCGGTTAACCCATGTAAAACATCCTCAAGTGTCTACAGACGTTACTACGAAAAAGTATGTGGATAACAAAGTGTATGAGTTTTATGACAAAGTGCCCCAGCTTATGGTGAATGGCTATAGCGCTAATCACCATCGGATTATTCACGTGGAAGACCCACAAGACGAAGACGATGTTTGTACCAAGCGTTACGTGACCCATGAAATGAAAAGGCTTTATAAATTTATCCCATCTGTGTTTTTAGTGTATCTGACAAATGAAAAACCTGTGAATGACAGAAACCATTTACCGCTAGTCCATGATCAGCACTTGACCTATGCGCTTGCTTCGGGTTTAAGCCACTATCGATTACACTATGATGGAACCATTCACATCAAATATGCCATACCTGATGAGAACCATTTACAAATAAAGATAAATGGTCATAGGATGTTGCTTCATAACCATGAAATGGTCAATGCAGGTGACGAATTATCCTTTTATCTCATGTTGACATGGGATGAAAAGCAAGCGGGAAAAACCATAAACGACTTCCCACTTTATGTGGAATTGGAATATACAGCCATGAAATAACCATCTGACGTTAGTTGTGATTTAAACTTTCTTGTGAAAGGTTGTGGGTCATTATCATCATGGTGAAACAAAGGTATGCAGTGAGAAAGACTAAAAAAAGGACTTTGTCCTTGGCAAAGCCAGGGCTTACAACATTCGAGGACAAGCCCTTGCGAAAGAAAAAAAGAAAAAATAATGTATTGACCATAAGGAAAGCCCTTCGAGCAGCACAGAGACAGGTTATTCCAAAACGTCGGCGACAGGTTTCAAACCAAGGGCGAGTGATTCCCGTTCCCAAACGAGCGGGATTTTTACCTGCATTATTTGCTGGTTTGGCTGCTCTGGGCTCACTTTTGGGCGGTGCCAGTGCAGTGGCGAAAACCATTAAAGCCGCGCAGCAGGGCAAGCAACAACTCAAAGAAAGTCAGCGACACAATGAAACGATGGAAGCGATTGCCATGGGGGCTAGAAATGCCAATTTAAAGCCAGCCTTTTATCAACAAGGATTTGGGATTTCACCATTTCGAAATATTAAAAAAAAAAAAATTTAACCTCAGCCATAGCGAGACATGCCCTGACGCATCAACAAGTGGAAAGCTATGCTAAACAACTAAAGCTTTCTCATTTTCGAGGTGTGTTTATGCGAAACCAATTACCCCCACGACCCTGGAAACAGGAATGTGCTGTTGTCAATTTGGATGATCACCGAGGACCAGGAACGCATTATGTAGCTTATGTCAAAGAGGGATCCACGGTATGGTACTTTGACAGTTTTGGGAATTTGCCCCCGCCCATGGAACTAGTGACCTATTTTGGAAACAGGATCAAGATATATTATAATGTGAAACGTGAGCAAACGTTTAACAGCCAACAGTGTGGACGTTTGTGTTTAATTTTTTTATATAAGACGCAGCATAAGCAAAAACGCCACCAGTATGTCGGTAGAAAGTAAAACGTTTACAGTGCATGGACGTGGACCTGAAGTCAGCCTAGACTTTTACCCGCCTATCGAATTGAGTGAAAAACCCTATGGTTTAGGACTTGTTTCTCTTGAAACGTACAATCGAATATACAACATACGTGAAAATGTGAACAACAAGTTTTACTATGATGATTCTGTGCTCACCCTGAACTCTGGTGGATACACGATCGATGATATTTATGAACACATTTATGTGGTGTTGATCAATCAGTATGGTTTAAAGTCATTTCTCGACGGAACGCACAAGTTTGAACTTGTAGGCAATACTAACACTCATCGCTGCAGTATTTTCTCTACCTTCAACATTGACTTTAAAACACACCCCGATTCCATTGGCCCATTACTCGGATTTAAACCACGTGTGTTGGAGCCCAACAAAAAACATGAATCGGACCATGAAGTGAAATTCATTGAGGACCATCATGTGTCGGTGACGTGTAATATTATTAGCCAAGTGTACACCAATCAAGAACCATCGCATTCGCTTTATGACTTTATTGTGACATCGCCCAATGGGTATATTATTCGTGAAAACCCTCCAGTGGTGCTTTTTCATGCTGTGGCTGTTGATAGTATTAGTAATATAACATTAAGACTGATCAATAGAGATCAACAACTCATTGATCTAGATTCCACTACACCAGTGACTTACAAGTTGGTGCTAAAGCCACTATGAAATTTGTGTATAAAGCAACAACACCGTCTAGGAACAGTGTTAGTTGTTTGCCACGTGAATACACGTTAACATCTCAAGGCAAGCAGATTTTACAGCATTTGGGTTACCACGTCAACCCTTATAATGAATTCTATCCTAGAGATAGCGAACCACATCGAGGAGCAACCAGGAGTGGTAAGAATTGATCTCCATTCCTATCAAGCTCAAACACCTGGACTCAATAACAATGATGAAATTCAATTTGTTATCAACAACCAAGATATTTACACCCTACCGCATGAAAGTGTTATTCAGATTGAAGGTCGGCTCACCAAAGCCGATGGCTCTACACCCACTACATCCAAGTTGGCCAACCATGGTTTAGCCTTTCTGTTTTCTGAAGTACGTTATGTCATTAACGATATCGTGGTGGATAGCACTCGAAATGTGGGTATTTCCAGTGTCATGAAACTATACCCCTCTTATAGTGAGGAAGAAGGTAAAACACTTTGCATGGCAGCTTGGTGCCCTGACTCGACCAATGACTGGATGGTACACACCGATGGGACCTTTACTGGATATTTACCTCTTAAACTGGTTCTAGGCTTTGCCGAAGATCACCAACGCATTGTGGTTAACGCAAGGCAAGTGCTTTATCTAGTGAGAGACAGGAGTGATAACAATGCACTCAAGGGGGCCGACAATGCCTCCATCGATTCAAAAATTCAACTACAACGCTTGCTATGGAAAGTGCCTCATGTGACCCTTAACGATAGCAAAAAACTGGACATACTCAAAATGGTAAAGAGAGATATGCCTCTACCCATGGAATTTAGAAGCTGGGCACTCCATGAGTATCCGCTATTGCCCACCACCAACACACACAGTTGGTCTGTAAAAACAGCTCGCTATACAGAGAGACCTCTCTACCTGATCGTGGGTTTTCAAACGAATCGCAAGTATCAACAAACCAAAGATGCCACGCAATTTGATCACCTGCAATTGAGAAATGCACGTCTTTTCCTCAACGGAGCTGTGTTTCCCTATGAAGGACTGGATTTGGATTTTTCAAAAAATAAGTTTGGCCCCCTGTACGACTTGTTTTCTAAATTTCGATGGTCGTATTATCAAAAAGAGAACGCTCCCATGCTACTACCCCAAGCGTTTAAGGCAAGAGCACCACTGATTGTTTTTGACTGTTCTTACCTGGAAGAGTCTGTCAAGCCATCCAATATCGACATTCGACTAGATTTTGAAACGCATGACAATGTACCAGCCAATACGACAGCCTACTGTTTAATTATTCATCACAAACAAGTCAACTATTATCCACTGTCCAACCAAGTGACGAGTGTATAAATAACAGCTCAACCCACGTCAAGTCGCTCAGTCATGTCTTGCTTTAAAGCCTCAAGAGACGTTACATCCATGAATTTAAACTCTGAGGAACAACGTTTCAAGACTTTTGCCACATGGCCAGTGCCTTTCATAAACCCTCAAGCCTTGGCGGCTGCTGGATTCTACTATTTAAAAACAAGAGATGAAGTGAAATGTGCCTTTTGTCCCATCATCATAGACCAATGGCAGGAGGGCGATGAACCCATGCAGGAACATCAGCGCTGGTCACCCACCTGCCCCTACCTGTGCAGAATGAAAGTGGGAAATATACCCTGTCATTCAAGCTATCCCTCACTTGTGTCTCTGGGTGATGAAAAAAATACAAGTTATGATACATGTGGGCCGTATGGTATCCATGGTGCTTCGGTGAGCAGCTCACCATCAAAAACGCCTAGTTTAGAGACATTGGGACATCATCGGTGTTATGGACGTTACAAACACAAGAGACTATATTGTTGTATCAGTTGCTATCGTCCTTATCCTAAAATGAGAAAAGCCTGTAAGACGTGTTATGATAATAAAATGATGTAATTCTTAAATTCTAATTTTTGCAGGTCCCCCTGTCCTACCCTAACCTTCTTTTTTGAAACTAGCATGGCAGGTAAGTCCATGTCATGATCACACCTGATCGTCAGTCAGTCGTCAGTTGAACTTGGTCCAGGCAAGCGTCAACATGTTGCGCACACTCATTGTGGATTGCCAAGGGTTTAAAATTGGTGACAACAAATTTATATTTAAACAAGTGGCCATGATCGATTGTACCACGTTTTGGATATCGCAAGCTACGCATTTGCTATTTAAACCACCCCATGCTTTTGATTTGTTGTGTGAAAAAGACCGTAAACAAACCCAGTGGATTGAAAATCATATGCAACTAGACTGGAATCAGGGAACCATTTCCTATAAATATTTGGACGTGGTCATGAAAGCACACTTGTCCTCGGCCAATGTGGTATTTGTGAAAGGTAATGAAAAACGTCAATGGTTGCAACCATTTTTGGCGTCTTACTGCCAATGTATCGACCTCATGGAGTTGGGCTGCCCCTCCCTGCAAACGCTCATGGATACTTGTTCCTGTGGCAACATTACCCATACAGCCCTATCGCATGCGTGGCATCTCTTTCATTGGTTAACCACTCATGCCTGCTGGGAGTTGTTGAACAAAATTATAACTCAAGATTTACCTGTGAATGACGTCAGTGAGATTTCTACAAGCGACGTGTAAACATCTACAGCACGTGATACCATGGAGAAAGGCAATGCTACGGACAAAGCCATCGGCAAGTTCTTTGTGTGCAAAAAGAAACTAGACAGTTTTACCAAAGAGGAACTCTTGGCGCTGCCCAAGTCGTTCATTTATTATGTGGCCGCCAATGCAGTGAAAGAAATCTGGCAACATGTACCAAAATCATGGACTCAAGACCCTGTGTTGAGTGAATTGCAACCCTGTACGGATTACGATCACCATAAGCAAGTGGCCATGGCAAAAATACCGTCTATGCGTCAGTGTGCGACTTGCCAGCTAGTGAAACTGTATCACGGTCATAAAAGTCCATGTAAAGACTTTGTTGAATCATTCCATGGGTGTCATGGCGAGAAAAAGCAACAACAACAACAACAACAACAAACACAAACATCGTCCACAGAGGAGGAGGAAGACCAAACCTTTTTACCATCGATGGAAAAGGATATGCCAGACCTGTACTGGCAATGGCGTCATTGACAAAGTGATTCAATACCTACCTTTCGAAATCCATCTTCCAGGTTATCGTTTTTGCGGCCCTGGAACTCGTCTCGAAAAACGTTTACAACGTGGTGATGTACCCATTAATCTTTTGGATCAAGCATGCAAGGAACATGACCTTTCTTATCGCCATAGTCATCCTGGTTTAAGACATGTGGCAGATAAATTGTTATTAAAGAAAGCTAAACAACGTTTCACATCCAGTGATGCCTCAGTGGGTGAAAGAATGGCAGCCCTAATTGTCATGAGTGCTATGAAAGGAAAGTTGATGATGCATGGACATAAACATTGAGGAGTGAGGAATTGGGATGTGTTTGTATTCTATTTTTCTTTTGTCAATTCACTATGACTATGAAATAAAAACAAAGGTTTACCAGAGCACAATGATTTGTTATTTTTAATTTTAAGAAATCGTGATGTTGATGGCTGATTTTTTCATTTTACACATTTCACACATAATGAATTCCACACACTGTCATTTGCCAATTTGCAATTTACAGTTTTTGAAAACGTTCATTTCAAGTCTAACGTTTTTGATGAAATGGATTTTTCCATTTTGTTGATGACACATTTTAAACAATGTCTGTTTGAAGTTTTTAAATTTTCAAATTTCACACGTGGCCATTTCCAGTTTTTAAAAATGTCCGTTTTAAGTTTTCCTGTTTTTGGTGATATGGAAACATGGATTTTTCATTTTGCTGTTTTCACATTTTTTCCATTTGGTGTATGTCGAAAGTTGAGATTTGACAATGATGTTGATGCGAGTGCTTGACCTTGATAATACTGCAATGTGTTAATGTGTGTTTGGAGAAACGTCGAGGTCTACGACTACTGCAGGTAAGACTGTTTTTACAAAAATAATGTCTTTTGACTGCCACATTTCAATGAAAAAACGAAACTATTTAAAACAAAATGAGTATATAAGTGACCATTTACCCCCTCCCCACCCACCCACCCTACCTCACCGTGTTTGCTCTGGTCAACCATATACATCAGTTTTCTCTCTCCACTCATACATTCACACCTGTCTTTGGGAACAAACACAACCACTTTATTTATTCCCAAAAGCACATTCTCGACATGCACACTCATCCCAAAAGAACTTTTTAGTTTATCATTTACATTACGAAAATAATTAAATACTAGTTATTAAAGTTACTAAAAATCTTACTTATTTCATATTTACAAAAAAACTCAACTTTGTACAGCGTTAAAATAATCACACTATTAACCAATCAAAAAAAAAATTAAAAAATAAGGTTGCATAGAACATTTTAAAGAGCAAAAGGTCCAAGTGGGTTGTCACTATTTACAAAATCTACTATTTACAATGACGGAAACCAATATTTACAAAATACTAAATCTACAAGTTACATAAAGCTATGTCCCATAAACGATTAAACAATGAAATCACACCTCCTCCTCGTTGCGATCATAACCCCAGGGCAGGCTGGTGAGCAGGTCATTAGCCCACACACGTTTGTTATCCATGGAGGCGAGGGTGCGTTTTCTCTGTTCCACAAGATACAAATGATGGTTGCTGGATTGTATCCTGCACTGTGTATGAGACATAGCTTTGCCCGTGCGTAAAACCGCTAGGTAATCGTCTACACGTAGCGATTTTACCACTGCCCTACCTACACCTTTTGCTCTTTTGGCTTCCTTACAGTCGAGTGTGCGGTAAGCATACATTTTTGAGGCCAAACCTACGAATTCCGTCATAATGGAATCACCGCATTCATCTTTTAAAACGCCCATTTTCTTTTTGTTTTTTATGGGCAGCTGAAACACGTTGTCAGCGCTATAGCAAGAGGTGTCGAACCAGTCACTATGTTGCCTCATGACGTCATAGGGGTTGCAGTGGCGAATGTGGTAAATGAATGAGTCCGTGTCCATATACAAAAGAGAGACGTCCTCAAAATGGCGTTTGGCAAACTCATAGTGGAATCGATACATGACCGATTTAGAAAAGTCTAAAATGACTTGACCCAAGTAAATGGGCTTATCCATGGTCACGCTGGTCTTACTCATTTCAATAGTAGCCAAATCCTCATCGATAATTTTGATCGATTTAAAATTTGGCTTGGCAATGTACCGCCGGGCACCCCACTGCCCCTCCCAGACATTCACTAATTTAATGTCACGGTATTTGCGGACATTCTCCATGGACTTGCCATAGATGCAGTTGTTCATTAATTTAAAAAAATTAATTTCAAACTGCTGTGTTGCCATTTGTCGGTGCTCTGTGTTGAGTCGCATGTATGGCTCAAGCCATGCTTTTTGAGCAAAAGAAATACCCCTGTGGACTTTCTTCAACACCAAGCCTTGGGCGAGGCATTGCACCAACATTTGTATATGTAGCACATACCGATTTTTGTTGTAAAGTGTGCCCATGAGTTTTTCAATCTTCACTTTACTGTCAGGGGGAACCATTTGCTCAAGGCAGAATGGGAAATCGGCATGTTCATCATACAAGGATGAGGGATATTCAATATCCACTTCTAACACATATCCACAGCCTGTTTCTTGGCTAGCCTTCATTACATCAAATTCTGACACTTGTTTCTCTGTCAGCCAAGCAAACTTTCCATAGGGCAAAGGCTGACTCATGGCGTAACCGTACAAATTATTCACGTCATAGTACATTAAGTACGATTCTGGTTTGTCTGGTGAATAATCAGGCATGTAGACATTGTTCGCTTCAGCATGGCGCTGGTTAAGTGACACAAAGCCGCCACGAATGCCCTTTTCAAAAAATAGAACCATGTCTACATCAGTGAGTAAATCCAATTCCACTTGAGTGTATTTCAAAGCGGCATCAAACGAGAGCCCAGGACTCGTATAATAGTGAGCCGGGTCAAGACCGTAAATGTGTTGACACAAGTTACGGAATTTTTCAAACACATCAGTGAGCAGCAATACATCCAGTTTTAGGTAATGCAAAGCATATTCACTTAGCGTGTTCATGCCAAACACTCGCCAAACTTGACATGCATGTGCATAGTCTTCATCGGAAACGGTACTGCGTGTTAGTTTCGAGTAAAATTTCTCTTGTGGAGGGAGTTTTCTTTGCTTTAACACGTCCCAGCTGTTGCAGAAATCATACGGGAATATACCTTTCCGAATGCACAACTGAAATTGCTCAGGATCATTAAAATGCATTCTAGTATTTTTTAATTCCTCCTCATTCAAGCCATTCACAAGGCTGTCTAGCGAGGATGCCATAAACTTAAAGGAATCCAAAAATCGAATGCTAAAGTTGCTCAACCTCCATGTCAGGGCCGTAAAACGCTCATGGTTTTGGGGAATAATGGTAAACGAGCCCTTGTTGACATGGCCCAATTCACGAATCAAAAACTGAATGTCATAATTTGCCAGATTGTGGAAAAAGACACCGATGAAACGAGGAGCTGGAAAGTTCAAATTGCATTTACTATGCGCAGCTCCACGAAACTCCCCTGTAAAATGCGAGTGGTCTCTGACTTTTTCCTCTCCACTTAAAATAGGCTTTTCGCAGATATGGCATGTCATGGCATGCTCATACTGCTGCTGTTGTTCTGGAGATAGGCTCATGGGTACTGGGTGGTCCAGTAATTCCTGTACATGGTCGGCCAACTTGACAAGTTCATCCAAGAACCATTTGGCACAATCTGGCCCCTCACGATATTTGTAAACGGATTGTGTGGGGTCGTAGGCACACACCACATTAAATCCTATGGCAAAGGGTTCATGTTTTTGAATGGGTGTGGTTGAGCTAACGGTGGGATCTGGTTCACATCCCGCCATGGGTGTGGTGAGTGCTTCGAAATCTGCATATACCACATAGGGAACAGTGTCACGCTTATGAATGTCTTTAAAGTTTAACACAGCCTTGTCCCCTTGTGGCAATATCAGTCTCACCGCTTCCTGAGTAACACAATCTACCCTATGACGTTCTAAGAGCATGGAGGTTGTAAAATATTGCAAGCAACGGTCACAAATATGTTTTGCACACTTGTCCTTTGACATTTGACTGCTTAGCAATCTACTTAGGCTCTTAATAAGGCAATAGTGATTCACCTCTCCCTCAGACAGATATAAAAGATGAATGTGGTGTCGTTTCGGTTCTTTTGTGGCATAAAGAGGACCCACAATCTCATCACCATCAAGGCCATACACCATGAACGAAAAGTCCTGGTTGTCTTGTTCAAACCTATGGATCTCGGTTAAGTCCATAGGGAACGACACTCGAGTTAAATTTAACGTTTGTTTCAATTCATCAAACTTGGCCTTGTACTTTCCTGGTCGAGAACCATTACGGTCTTGTGCTGGCTGCAAATACGCGGCCATGGACCACAGAAAGCAATCATTGTCATAATTCTTAATATTTACCACAGCCTTTTTCAATGCTATTGCTGGTGGTGTTTTAATAAAGCTAGACCCAGCATTCAACGGGTTGAAATGACAAATGTTGATTTGTAAATGGTGAATTTTGTCTAAGGCAAGGCCACTCGATCCTTGTTGCAGTTTATCAAATTTTGATAGCAAGGCATTCACCACGTGGGTTTCATACCACTGTTCCAAATTATGGGCTATGAATAGCTCTTGCATTTTACTGCAAATATAAAATGTCTCTTTATGCTCTACGTCCTTCTTTTTATATATGAAATCGCACACTAGTTCTGTATTCACCTTTAAAGCCGTATGCAACCTTTGAGCTGTGCAAATTTCAATTTTAAAAATTTCAAAACAAGATTGTAAAAATTCTTTGGGAATCAAACTTTTTCTAACATTGACTACGCGGCCAGAGCACACACGTGATTTGAAACAACTGTTTAGAGGTTCCCAAGTTAGGCTATCGGTAGCAGTAGCAAATGACATTATTTTAGAAAGAACACTCTCACCTGAGTTTTCAGCTGTAGACTGCTTGACAATGGTTCCACTCTAAAGCCACTTGGTTTTCAACTGTATTTGCTGTAGCAGTGAACCCTTTTTTTTTCTCCAAATATCTAAAAAGAAATAAAATAAACCACCATAAGTATATCCATTCCATATAGTTTATGTATTTCATAAACAAAACAAAATCAAACAGGTTATATTATATAATAAAACAAATCTCACCTTGACGTATAATGCTTTGCTATATTCCCGTCTCGTGGGCTAGTGTGGAAATGGTTTTCTTTTCTGTCTTTCTCTCTTTCTTTAATATATATTTCCCACAGACACACGACAGGTAGGCTATACACGTTATCTGCAAACAAATAAATAAATAAAAATCATTAATTACCTAATCAATAAATAATTGCATGTATTTATATAAAAATCAATAAATATATAAATAAATATATACCTACCCCACAACAAGGTTAAGTATTTTCTACCAACACCAAAACTGATAAACAAGACCAGGGGTTTCTTGCAACGCAGTGTGTTCAAAGGTAGTCACTTAAGTGAGCGTGGAAATGATAACGACATGTCTTTATATATGCTATGTTGCATGTATAATCATTTTTCCCACGCTTTGAAGATTCTCTTATCGTGCACTTGGACAGATAACACCCAAGCGAACACCTGTGCCGGATCAAATTTCACCTGAACTTGCATTTTGTCACGTACGAAGCAAGACAGGATGTAACTTGTTAACAGTTATCATGCACGTGGACAGCTAACACCCAAGCGAACACCTGTGAAAGATCAAATTTCACATGAACTTGCATTTTGTCACGTACGAAGCAAGACAGGATGTCACTGGTTTAGCCTACATGTGGTTTCACAAATGTGTGTGTGCATGCCTTTCACACTCCCCTGCCACCACGATGGTCAGATTATTTCACCTTCAAGCGTCACCTGTTGTCAAGTCAGATCAATGCCTTCCAATAATCTCAAATGACCTTCACCTCCTGTAAGTTTGTTTTCTGTACTCGCTTCGACCAACATAGAACCTAGTTCTCATCACCGTTTACACGTTAAAGGTAAAATATCAGAAAACGCACCCTCGCTCTGTCATACACCGACCCGCCGAAATAGCGATTGATCTATTGAGCACAGCCACCGTGGTCAGCGACAGGTTCGTTGAAACGCACACACACCCAGCCGTATCGTCTCTCTCAACCACCACGCTTCATGGACATTATAAACAGGTAAAGAAAAAGAAAACGTTTTTTCAACATGTATGGCGTTAGGCCCTTTGTGAATTATTTTTGGAAAAAATATCTACCACACTCGAAAGGGGGCGTTACCCCGAGTCCTAGGACACCTCCTACACGTCTCTAGCGTTATTGGTTCGTGAGATATCGGCAAAAATCACAAAAAACACGTGTTTACCCCAAAATCGCGTTTCCAAAATTTTTTAAAATTACAACGAGTAGTTCATAGCAAAAAGGACGTCACTCCGAGTCCTTGGACCCATCGTACATGCCTCTAGCGTTATTGCTTCGTGAGATATCGGCAAAATCACAAAAAAACATGTGTTTACCCCAAAATCGAGTTTCCAATTTTATTAAAAATTATAACGAGTGGTCCATAGGAGAGAGGACGTTACCCCGAGTCCTTGGACCTGTCGAACACGCCTCTAGCGTTATTGGTTCGTGAGATATAGCAAAAAGTCTAAAATCACGTTTTTACCCCAAAAAGACTGTGTTTCCAGATTTTCACATTTTCGACACCGACATTCCCGTAAAGAGCACGACGAGACGAAAAAAACGAATCCAAGCACGCCCTCCTAGCATGGCTCGTTCCATTCCAAGGTCGCAGGGGCTCACCACTTGCTTTTATAAGCAGCTCCCCCACCATCCCACTACTGCAGGTTTTCATCCTAGAGACTTGAAATTTATTTTGGGGGTAGAGGGGGTAGGGACCATTGATTTACGTTAAACAATTTTTTTTGTAGAGTTCCTAGTTTCCAAAATATAGGATTTTCAAAATTCGAGTGTTTTCAAAAAAATATAAAAAATAAAAAAGTTTCATTATAGAAAATAAAGGGCATAAAGACCATTCGTTTGAGCTATGGCACAACGTTCTATCATGTTTAGTTTTCAAACTATCACCTAGTTTCAAAAACAAAAATTTTCATTTTTTTTTTTCAAAAGTATAACGAGTGGTCCATAGCAAAGGGGCGTCACCTCAAGTCCTATGAACACCTCATTCGTGAAACTCCGACCATGGGTTCGAGAGAAAAGTCTATTTAAATGTTTCAACTTCGCGCGGCGGCCATGTTGGTTTATTGGGCACAGGAGTGTCAAGTGAAGCAGAACCCGTATCACCCCCCTACTTCCTTACCCAGTTTCATTCATCTTCATCCATTCCATCTCTAATCCCGACGCGCAGGTCGCCCACGGGCGTCAACTACAGTATAAAGACAGGCACTCGGCTTCTCTAGAGGCCACACGACAAACAAATACAAAAATGGAAATAGAGAGAAGCAATTTTATATACCGCTCTAAAAGAACGCGATGATATCCGTAACGGTTTTGTATTGAATTTTGGCAAACTTGACGAATTGGTCATTAACCTTGATAGTTGCGAATCAGTACATCTCAACACTCACGATTTCCATCGAAGACTATCGAGTGTTTTTCTTTAGAAATCGCTCCTACTCAGCGCGGTATGAAATTAGCCAAGTGGTACTTCCAAATCTTTTGACATCAATAGGAGGTCCGCCTTGCCGACTTCGGTCACACCTCATAGCCCTTGAGGGCTCCACCCACACTTGGACACAACATTTCATATCCGGGGTCAGCAATAATTACACAGCCAGGGGGTCCCGTTACATCAAACACGAACTCTCAGCACTGAAGAACTTTCTGGCCAGTGATTTTTATTTCCCATTTCCATTTTACCCAATTCTAATCACTGCACCTAAGGGCGGAACCAGTCGTTTCTCGAGTAGGGTGGCCTAATTCCCATCGTGTAATTATTTTTATCAATTGTTCGTTACGGCCGCCTATGGATCACGTTTAAATGTTCCTCTTAATCTTCAAGGGTCTTTCAAACGAAACGACGCGACGTCTAGAAATGAACACAGTATATATTGGACATTAGACAAGGAGTGAATATTAAGTAATGAGACTGATTTTTAGCCTACTTTTCACATTTTGCAAAAATGAGGAAAAAGTAATCTTATGAGATCGATCCGGGAAAATGTGTGTGTCTGTCTGTCTGTCCTTCTGTCTGTCTGGCTGTGTGTGTGTCCCCCCACCCTATCAACTCCTAAACGGATGGAGCAATCGAAATAAAATTTGGTAGGAGTAAACATCTATACTTGAATATCTCACGGCCATATTTGAAAATGATGTCAGTGCTACCAACTGCTGAAAAATCGCAATTGAAATTTGAGCTCCATGTTGGATATCTTGGAAGGTATGAATGGGAGCTATTTCAAAATCGGCACACATATAGATAATAATATTGCAGTTTAATTTCCAGAAGGCTATACATGGCAGTGTTGCCAAAATGATTATAAGCCTACTGATAGGTCCAATATTTAAATGCATATAACTTCTACACTATCAATTGGAATTCAACCAAATTTCGTATGTTGTATGTGTACATAACCAGATATGACTGAACGTATTCTTATGAACCACCAGTGCTGCCAACTGTTAAAAAATGCTCTTAATTTATTTTATCCAAATACCAATATATATGAGAAAGTATGCAAGCCGACAGCTTTAAACTATGCACACGTATAGTACATGACATTCTATATTAATTTGGAGTAACTTATATACGTCAGTGCTACCAACATGATTCTAAGCCTGCTGAGAGGACCAACTTTAAATACATGTAACTTCCATACTATCATTTGGATTTCAACCAAATGTCGTATGTGCTATGTGTACCACAACAGCTATGACTATGCGTATTCTTAAGAGCAACCAGGGCTGCCAACTGTTAATAAATGCTGTCTCTATTTATTTTTGTTACCCTAATATCAATATATCAGAAATAATGCAAGCCAATAGCTCTAAACTTTGCACACGTATAGTACCTGGCATTCTAGATTACTTTGGAGTAACTAATATACGTCAGTGCTGCCAACATGATTCTAAGCCTGCTGATAGGTCCAATTTTAAAATGCATTTAACTTCTATACTAACTAATGGATTTCATTCAAAA
Source organism: Meconema thalassinum (assembly GCA_946902985.2). Classification (NCBI taxonomy): domain Eukaryota; kingdom Metazoa; phylum Arthropoda; class Insecta; order Orthoptera; family Tettigoniidae; genus Meconema; species Meconema thalassinum. Next base: position 275,848,094 of record OX336396.1, read on the forward strand.
TTGGCACAACAATAGATCATATTATTTCAGATTATTTCTGACCAATACATGCACGACACTGTTGCCAACATGATTTTACGCGCGCTGTTAGATCCAATGTTTAACTGCATGTAACGTCCATGCTATTCATTGGACTCCAACCAAATTTTGTATTCTGTACCTTAGGAGATGGAACTAAGAATATATTCAGTCACCAGGGCTGCCAACTGTAGTTCTCTATTAGGCTACATTATGCCAGGTATACAGTATTTCGAACTAATTAGAAATTTCGATATTACCAATTTAATTTCGTCATTATTCTAGATAGATCCATATCGATTAATCATTGGCATTAATCTTACATTTTAAGAAAAGTAGGCTCTTTAGTTCGTCACGGAACTTCTTGTTAATGATTGAAGACATGTTTAAATGTCACTAAGAGCACTCAGGGTTCAGTTTAGGAAGAACATTAAGTTAAGCTATTTTGACAATTGTGCCAAAATTTGAAAAGCTAGAAGACCCGGAAAAGTGTCAAAGTTCGTATTTTAAAAAGCTCTATCATATTTCAAAATAAAATTTTGAAAATTACTTCCGACTTAAATGATATTTAAAAAAACATGCTTAAAGCGCTTGTTTTTAAATTGGAACTTGTTCCACAGATTTAAATGAAATTAAAGTTTGATTGTTTTAATATATTCTTTGGTTTTTTAATTTCAATTTGTGGGAAGGAGAATTTTTGAATTTCTGAAAACGGAAGTAGAAATTTTTATTTTTATTTGACCACGTAAGAGTCAACACTAGCGCTCTTAGTGATAAGATTTAGTGAACTACATACGACAAAGGATGTGGTCTAACGCTTGGTGTCCATAACTTGTCAGTTTACTGTGTGTCACCAACTCGCAAGTGGTGTTTGGTTAATACACAAAATATTCAAAAGTGGAAAAATAGAATTAATAATAATAATAATAATAATATCGTATGGCCTCGGGTGCCGGGTGCAAGCTTTGTTATTTGACACCCAAAGGGTAGCTTGCATGTCGAATTTCATTGTTCCTTGAAGCACTATGAAAGTCAAGGAGGTTAGATATCTTACCTCCTTGAACACTATAGCGCTTTCTAGTAGAGAAATGAGGAACTTTGTGTTGGCGGAAACTCCCGTGATTGATTTCGCGATTATGAACACGGCCTACTGAATTCAAATGGGTTCTTTGACATGCCAACATCGTATGACATGGTGTCGATATTTTTGCCGCCTTTCAAAAATTGCTTACCATGGCCAGGAGCGAACCTGCAAGCTTGGGGGTTAGTAGACAGACACGTTGACCACTCACCCACCGTGGCAAGCTATAATAAAATTAAAAAGCAGAAAGTTGTAAGATTCAGAGACGAACCTGGAACGAGTCGGCAGACGCTTGTTTTTAAAACGAACTTGTTCTACAGATTTAAGTGTCATTGTTTTAATTCATCCTATAATTCCTTATCTTTCATTATCCTAAAATCTCAATTCCGAAGTCATGTTTTTCAACATGAAGTTCCTAGCCTGAAGGACTAGAACTGTGCCTCTATTTTACCTGGTTTCATTTGAATAGGCGGCTTCGGTGTCGTAGTTGGCAGCTGGCTGAGTCTATGCCCAAGGTGGTGGGTTCAAACCCGGCACAAGTCATCGGAGTTTTTAAAGAGCGTTAAAAATCCTTCAGTATGTCTTCCTTCGGAGGAGAAGTAAAGCCGGCGGACCCATATCATAGATTTATGGCATGAAAAAGAACCTTCCACTAATTAAACTTGTGTAAAACCAAAATTTGTAGGTTAGGTTTGGTTATTACTCCTAAGTTCCAACGTTTACAACATTCGAAAATAAAAGCGAAAGCAGAAAACAAAACAAAAACAAAAAAACCACAAAGCAAAATTCTAAAAACAAAAGCAAAAGCAGATAAACACAAAACTAAAAGAAAAAACAAGAGCGTAAACAAAAAACAGAAAGCAAAATTCATAAACAAAACACAAAACCAAAAATGCAAATAGTTGAGATTTGACTCCGCTCATCCCCCTCCCGAAGTAAATCCTAGTTACACCACTGGTTACTATAAAATGGACAAAATCCTCAGTGTACATAAATCCGAGCTGAAGTGTTCCTCTCTCCCTCGAGCAGTGATATTTAATGCCCATATTCCCACCTCGTCAATTGGCTGATTCTAGTCGGTCGATGCTGTCGGAGCGCATATAAACGAGCTTTCATTGTCCGCATAGCCCCCGTGGTGCAGGGCTGGCTTTACGACCGATCAGCCAATGGCAATGGAGGGGGAACTACCCTGCACAGTGGGGAGTTGGCGGCCTGTCCCTCAACTGGCAGATTAACACCTACAGAACACAGAACAAAGGACACTGTACTCGGAGGAGCTAAACACTTTATATTCCTGGAATTGTAATAATGAGAAAACTGGAACCAGAAAGTAACGGAGCAATAAGGAATCATAACATGTTTTGCTTGAATATGCTGGTCATATTTGCAACTCCATCTGATGTGCCATATAAAGGTGAAAATAAAAACCTTACTTATAAGGAGACGTCGCCATGTGGTTTACTAGAAAAACGTTCAAATTTGGAGGGTTTGCTCTTCATAATAAAATAATTTGCCCCTGTTTGAGCGGTTTTGCCAATGAGCCTTAGTGTGTTCAAAATTGAACGTTTAAAATCAGTCCTCAAACTTTTGTAGTCCTATTCCCGCACACGTTCATAAACAAAAAACAAAAAACACAAAGAAAATTCTGAAACAAAAGCAAAAGCAGATTCACGAAGAATCTAAATGTACAATGTTTGTAAAAATGTCAATTTAAATGTGTAAATGGTGTGTAACATAATGACGTATCCAATTCTGTATTCTGGGAATAAAGATGCTGATTATGATAATTGTTGTTTTAAGGGGCCTAACATCTAGGTTATCGGCTCCTAATGGTTTGGGTGATCGTGAAAGATGAGATGAGAATGAAAACTATAACTAATACTAACTACAGACTTACATACTGGGAGAGGTAATGGTAAACAAATAAAGGAAAAGTCAAATAGAGGACAGGAAGAAAAGAAATGCCCTCAATCCTCGAAGAATGAGGATTGAGGGACTTGGAAGGAAGGAGAGCCATGAAAGGCAGACAGGAAAGTGAAAGAGGAGAGGGCCCGCCCCAAAGCCCGAGGAAAAAGGGGACACAACGGACCCAGCTCAGGAATCCCTCGGGTCACCAACTTCCAAACTCACCAGCCGTGAGCCCTTGAGGGTGTAACACTATCCAGCGTATACCAGAAGTGGTGGGGCTACATACACCCTGCCTCCTTGAGGGCATTGTGCAAAAGGCAGGAGATAATATGAAAAGAAAAAGAAGGCTGATCCCTCGAAGAATGAGGGTATCAGGAAAGATTTTTTTTTTGTCGTGTAGCCTCCTGAGAGGCCGAGTGCAGGTCTTTCTAGTCGACGCCCGTGGGCGACCTGCGCGTCGGGATGAGAGATGGAATGGATGAAGATGAATGAAACTGGGCAAGGATTTGGAAGGAAGCGGCCGTGGCCTGTCAGAAGGTACTGTCCCAGCATTTGCCTGGTGTTGAAAATGGGAAACCACGGAAAACCATCTCAAGGACAGCCGACGGTGGGGCTCGAACCCACGCGTCTACCGAGTCAGCAGAGAGCTTGGCCCCTTGACCTAACGCAGCGCTTTAGCCCGCGTAGCCACTACTGTCGGTATCAGGAAAGATGAGACAAGGGCAATTAAGGCGGGAAATTGAAACACTCCCCAGGCCTCGGATACCCTAATACGGTCGGGGTCGGAAGAGAACAAGCGTTGACCAAGAGAGGTCGACAGGAAAGAAGACTGAGAGGAGCCCGGCACAAGTAAGTGGAAGCAATGCCGGACTCAGCTTGGGTCCTATGGTCGCCAACCCACGTCCCACTAGATGTGAGCCCCTGGGGGAAGGAGGTGAATAAAGAGTATTGAAGCCAAGAATTCTCTTGTTTGTGTACCTATGGAGAGCTTGACTTTCCGGAGATAGACGGTCTGAAGTCCATAATTATGTCTTCTTTTTGTGAGTTATCTATGGACACTGAGGATAGACAGTCTGAAGTCAAGAATTCTCTCTTGTTAGTGTAAGTTACTAAGTTATCTATCTTTGTGTTCCTCCCTCGGCATTATTCGTTGAGTATAAACGTCACATTCTCCAACCGTGATGGCATACAAAATAACACCATCAGATTGTTATCTTAATTATAGTTAATCACGAAGTGTATTGGTAACAGTTCTAAGAATTAATCACTGATTTTCCCAAGCCAATTAGTAAGAGAAACTTGTTTTTACCGGATTTATCATCTTGCTGTTCAAGACAAAACATAGCCAGCAGCCAGGTTTGCATCATTATCGTTTAATATCTACAGAATAAGAGATTTGATGTTACTCCGGAGAGGAGGAATTTCCACATCTGGTCAGTGTGCGGTGTTACCAACTTCATTAAAGTGTAAAAACAAGGATTAAAGAATATTCTAGACACAGCAGATGACAACAAATAGACAAATCTGTTGTAGTGTAAAGAGATCTCGGAATCGCATTCAAAGACACAGAAATACTCTCTAGAACAGTGGTTCACAAACTAAGGGGGTGTTCGACATTTATAAAGAAACATGTAATCTGATGAAGATAAATCCAGAAATGAATATAGCCTGCCCTATAGGATTATTCCAAAATAAAGAGCAGATTTCAAATACATATTTCAAATAAACTGTAAGATAGAAATCGTTTTACAGGTTCTTGATGTTCCCCTCGAGAAACCAAGAAATCAGCGCAACGTATAGTAATAGTACTACGGCTACATCCTCCTTGGTCACATGTTGGGCGACCGTCTGTATGTTTCAATTAGTACCTTAAATGATTGAGAGTCGTTTTCACCAAGTCTTTACTAACGATTAGTTAGTTAATTCCTATTTAACTTAAATACAAGAGTTAATGCGTAATTATCGTGTATGCATTTCACATTAAAGGCTCGGTCACACAGAAAGCGGTCTGTCGCGGCGGTCAGGCGGTCAGGCGGTCCAGTTGTATTACCCAAAGTTGCATCAACCCTGGCACACAGAACGCGGTCTACCGTCACCCGCTAGTCTTTGTCGCGACGACGAGCGATTCGGTTGTACAAATTTAAGGCTCGGTCAAACAGGAAGCGGGCTGCCCACGCGAACCAGCCCGCCCGACCGCTGCGAACTCTGTATCGTGTAATATTGCATCATCCTGGTCAAACAGAAGGCGGTCTACCGCGGCGGACCAATGTTGTTCACGGCGGGCAAGTGAACAGTTGTGATTTTCCACAAAGACCGCGCGGGCTGGAAGCATGGCCGACGAAACGGAGAAGTTATTGACCTTGTGCACAAGTGCGTTCTACAGTTACCGTATTGGAAAATATACGAAAAGACGGTCTGGAAATGACCTCGACTCGCAGCATAGTTTGTGATACTCGCCCAACTCCTGTCTTTTTTCATTAGTATCATGCACCCATTTTCTTTTTTCTTTTCGTCTCGCTTGACTCAAAGCGAACAGAAGAAGCAATTCTTCTTCGTCCGAGGAACTGCTGGACATGTTGAATTAACAGAAAACACCGTGATATGCACTTGATGGCGATCGCTTTCATACTGGTTTGCCTTGATTTGCCCGCATTCAGTTTGACCACTCCAGTCCGCGACGGGCTGCGGTCGTTGCGTCCGCGCGGGCAGCCCGCTTACTGTTTATAGGTTGCCCGCCTGCCCACCGTGCCGCCTTCGATTGTGACGAGTGACCAAACTCAAATATATATTGAAACTGTGCGTTAATACACATATTTTTTCGACAGTTCACACGAACATTATATAAATGTGTTAAAGAAGGCTGAAGCATGTAATCGTGCAATTCCTCGAAACATTCTCGCGACATACAAAAATACTCGAAAACCCTATCTTCATGTGACTCCAGTTCGATACATAAGCGGTGGTATTCTCCTAATTGTTCTCTTCTTATTGATGTCATGCGCCCAACATAGCCTTTTCTTCTTTGTGTTTTGCAAAGCAAATAGGAGAAGGGGTTGTTCTTCGTCCAAGCTCATACTCAATAATAATATCAAACAATACTTAATATGAAAACACACTACATATTCTCGAGAAGGAAGCGACCAGACTGGACCGCTCACACAAAGGTATTGCGTCCTATGTGACGTCGCCATATCGCAGACCGCCACGACGACCGCTGGATCGCATCCCGCCGCGACAGACCGCTTTCTGTGTGGCCGAGCCTTAAATCCGCATTACGACTCTCGCGCATGCGTAGACTCGGTTACACCCTGGAGAAACATGGCGGACAGAACAAAAATCGTGTAGCACTGATCGTTGCTTGAGATGCTTCCTTGAGATTTTCTGGAACATAATTATGAAGAAAGGGAAATACAGAAGACCTTATTCGTGGGAAAAGCTTAAAATGATATGAACAAAGTATTTAGCAGAACTGGCAGTTGTGCTTAATTAGTTAAATAAGACACGTTCTCCCCGTTGTCTTCGTAGCACGCTGTTGGCTTACAATGTGCAGATGTCAACGACAGGGAAAAGTGGAGAATATGTAGTAGAACAGCGGATCCCGTACTGAGATAAACGCTAGGAAAGAAGATGATGATGATAATTGTTGTTTTAAGGGGCCTAACATCTAGGTTATCGGCCCCGAATGGTTTGGGTGATCGTGAAGATGATAATGAAATGTAAACTATAACTAAAACTAACTACTAACTTATATACTAGAAGAAGAAATGGAAAACAAAAGGAGAATAAGTCAAATAGAGGACAGGAGGAAAAATGCCATCAACCCTCGAAGAATGCGGATCGAGGGACTTGGAAGGAAGGAGAGCCATGGAAGGCAGATAGGAAAGTGAAAGAGGAGAGGGTCCGCCCCACAGGTAATGGATAAAAGGGGGAAAACCAGGCGGGGCTCAGGAATCCCTCGGGGTTGCCAACTCCCGAAATTACCAGCCGTGAGCCCCTGAGGGTGTAGTAATATCCAGGGTGCACTAGAAGTGGTGGGGCTACGTACACCCTGCCTCCTTGAGGGCCTTGAGCAGAAGGCAGGAGATACATACATACATACATACATTCATACATACATATTTATTGACGGCTTCCACCATTTTATTTTATACAGGATAAAAGACATTAAGAGTAATACGAAGTACGGTACCCCACTATTACAATCAACTATATTCTAATGAAGAGGAAAACAGATCGGTATTGAACAAGTCTATGCTGACCCCATTTGAGATTCGCATCATTCTGTCAATGGGACTATTTAGACCATAATTAGTCGGATGCCAGTTTGTTTCAAAGACATGATGCTTGCGCATCGAACGGGGTGGCACATATATATTGATTTCATTTAGTAATTCTGGGCAGTTTATGCGAGAGTTCACAATTTTGTATATATTAAGAATATAACAAGAAGTTCCGTGAGGAACTAAAGAGCCTACCTTTCTTAAAGTTTAAGAATCATGCCAATGATTAATCTATATTATGGATCTGTCTAGAATAATGACGAAATTAAGTTGGTAATATCGAAATTTCTAATTAGTTCCAAATACTGTATACCTGGCATAACGTGGCCTAATAGAGAACTACAGTTCTGGTGACTGAATATATTCTCAGTTCCATCTCTTAAGGTATAGAATACAAAATGTGGTTGAAGTCCAATGGATAGCATGGAGGTTAGGCCTACATGCAGTTAAACATTGGATCTAACAGCGCGCGTAAAATCATGTTGGCAACAATGACATACATGCATTGGTCAGAAATAATCTGAAATAATATGATCTATTGTTGTGTCAATTTTGAATGAAATCCATTAGTTAGTATAGCATTTACATGCATTTTAAAATTGAACCTATCAGCAGGCTTAGAATCATGTTGGTAGCACTGGCGTAGGCCTATATTAGTTACTCCAAATTAATCTAGAATGCCAGGTACTATACGTATGCAAAGTTTAGAGCTATTGGCTTGCATACTTTCTGATATATTGATATTAGGGTAACAAAACTAGAGACAGTATTTATTAACAGTTGGCAGCCCTGATTACTCTTAAGGTTCGGCATAGTCATATCTGTTATGGTACACATAGCACACACAACATTTGGTTGAAATCCAAATGATAGTATAGAAGTTACATGTATTTAAATTTGGACTTCTCAGTAGGCTTAGAATCATGTTGGTAGCACTGACGTATATAACTTACTCCAAATTAATATAGAATGTCAGATACTGTACGTGTACATAGTTTAAAGCTGTCGGCTTGCATACTTTCTGATATATGGGTATTTGGATTTTAAAAATTGAGAGCATTTATTAACAGTTGGCAGCCCTGGTGGCTCGTAAGAATACGCTCAGTAATATCGGTTTATGTACACATAGCACATACGAAATTTGGTTGAAATCCAATTGATAGTGTAGAAGTTATATGCATTTAAAATTTGGACCTATCAGCAGGCTTATAATCATTTTGGCAACACTGCCATGTATGGCCTCCTGGAAATTAAACTGCAATATTATTATCTATACGTGTGCCATTTTTGAAATAGCTCCCATTCATACCTTCCAAGATATCCAACATGGAGCTCAAATTTCAATTGCGATTTTTCAGCAGTTGGTAGCACTGACATCATTTTCAAATATGGGGGTGAGATATTCAGGTATCGATCTTTACTCCTACCAAATTTTGTTTCGATTGCTGCAGCCGTTTAGGAGTTGATAGGGGGGACACACACACAGCCAGCCAGACAGACAGAAGGACAGACAGACAGACAGACAGACAGACAGAAGGACAGTCAGACAGACACACATTTGCCCGATAAGTCTACTTTTTCCTCATTTTTGCAAAATGTGAAAAGTAGGCTGAAAATTATCACGACGGGATTTAAGAGTTGGCACCTTCAATTACATCATTACTTCAATGTAGTTATGATTCGTTATTGGGTGTAGGAAGCGATACGCATGAATTCGTAGGAATTTGTGTTGTATTTTCTCTAAACTCTCGGTTTGTGTTTTATTGAAAGGGCTAACATGAGATAACATGAAAAGGAAAAGAAGTCAGACCCCTCGCAGAAGAAGGGTATCAGTAAAGATGAGACAAGGGCCAATTAAGGCGGGAAAGGAAGAGACTCCCTAGGCCTCGGATACCCTAATACCGTCGGGGTCGGAAGAGAACAAGAGTTGACCAAGTGAGGTCGACAGGAAAGAAGACGGAGAGGAGCCCGGCTCAAGCAATGCCAGACTCAGCTGGGGCCCCGTGGTCGCCAACCCACGTCCCACTAGATGTGAGCCCCTGGGGGGTAGTAAAAAAGAAGTTCAGAATATGCAATAAATCCAATATACCCTCAGAATATGCATTTGCATATGCGCATATGCACTTTAAAAACATGTCCCTAGTGATATTGTTTAGTTTAGCCTAGTTGAGAGCGCACTACAGATACGGTGCCGTAGGTTATGTAAGCCAGGCGAGGCGAGGCGGACAGGGGCAGCGGTGTGTGACGGTCACCTTAGTACAGGATACATAACACCGTGCCTACAATGATCGCATTTCACTCGACCGGAGGTGCTCACCCATTCCAATACTTATCTGCCACTTTGTTGTTTGAGTCATCAGTCTTTTGACTGGTTTGATGCAGCTCTCAATGGCTTCCTGTCCAGAGCTAATCGTTTCATCTCTACATAGCTACCACACCCTCTTTCTGTTTAGAATATTCTAACCTTGGTCTATGCCTACAGTTCTTGTCCTCGACCTTTCCTTTCATAACTAAGCTTCTTATTCCTGGCTGTGTTAGTATGTGTCCTACCAACCTATCTCTTCTCGTCATTAGCAGTCACCAGAAACATTTCACCTCTCCCACTCGTCTTCATACCTCTTCGTTTGTAACCCTACCTACCCATCTGATCTTCATCAGTCTCCTGTAACACCACACTTCAAACGGTTCAATTCTCCTCTTGTCTGCTGCACCAATAGTCCTAGTTTCACTTCCATAGAGCACCACGCTCCAGAAAGAGGCCTTCAAAAATGACTTCCTAATACCTAAATCTATATTCAATATCAACAGATTCCTTTTTTGTAGAAATGCTTTCCTTGCCTGAGCCAACCTACATTTTATGTCCTCTTTGCTTCGTCCATCACTGGTTATTTTGCTTTGTAACAGAAGTCTTCTACTTCCTTCGGCTTTTCACCGGCCAATTTGATGTCCATAGAGTTTCTGATTTATTTCGACTGCATTCCAAAATATTATTGTAATGCCAGTAGATTCGGATAACAAACATGGGAATGTGGAAAACAGTTGTGAGGATGCGGAGCGGGTAACAGTTGTGCGGATGCGGGGAGGATAACAGTTGTGCGGATGCGGGGAGGATAACAGTTGTGCGGATGCAGGGCGGATAACAGTTGTGCGGATGGGGGCGGGTAACAGTCGTGCGGATGCAGGGCGGATAACAGTTGTGCGGATGGGGGGCGGGTAACAGTCGTGCGGATGCGGGGCGGGTAACAGTCGTGCGGATGCAGGGCGGATAACAGTTGTCCGGATGGGGGGCGGGTAACAGTCGTGCGGATGCGGGGAGGATAACAGTTGTGCGGATGCAGAGCGGATAACAGTTGTGCGGATGGGGTCGGGTAACAGTCGTGCGGATGCAGGGCGGATAACAGTCGTGCGGATGGGGGCGGGTAACAGTCGTGCGGATGCAGGGCGGGTAACAGTCGTGCGGATGCAGGGCGGGTAACAGTCGTGCGGATGCAGGGCGGGTAACAGTTGTGCGGATGCAGGGCGGATAACAGTCGTGCGGATGCGGGGCGGGTAACAGTCGTGCGGATGCGGGGCGGGTAACAGTCGTGCGGATGCAGGGCGGATAACAGTTGTGCGGATGGGGGGCGGGTAACAGTCGTGCGGATGCGGGGCGGGTAACAGTCGTGCGGATGCAGGGCGGGTAACAGTTGTGCGGATGCAGGGCGGATAACAGTCGTGCGGATGCGGGGCGGGTAACAGTCGTGCGGATGCGGGGCGGGTAACAGTCGTGCGGATGCAGGGCGGATAACAGTTGTGCGGATGGGGGGCGGGTAACAGTCGTGCGGATGCGGGGCGGGTAACAGTCGTGCGGATGCAGGGCGGATAACAGTCGTGCGGATGCGGGGCGGGTAACAGTCGTGCGGATGCAGGGCGGATAACAGTCGTGCGGATGCGGGGCGGGTAACAGTCGTGCGGATGCGGGGCGGGTAACAGTCGTGCGGATGCAGGGCGGATAACAGTCGTGCGGATGCGGGGCGGGTAACAGTCGTGCGGATGCGGGGCGGGTAACAGTCGTGCGGATGCAGGGCGGATAACAGTCGTGCAGATGCGGGGCGGGTAACAGTCGTGCGGATGCGGGGCGGAAAACAGTTGTGAGGATGCAGGGCGGATAACAGTCGTGCAGATGCAGGGCGGGTAACAGTCGTGCGGATGCGGGGCGGAAAACAGTTGTGAGGATGCAGAGCGGATAACAGTCGTGCAGATGCGGGGCGGGTAACAGTCGTGCGGATGCGGGGCGGGTAACAGTCGTGCGGATGCGGGGCGGAAAACAGTTGTGAGGATGCAGGGCGGATAACAGTCGTGCAGATGCGGGGCGGGTAACAGTCGTGCGGATGCGGGGCGGAAAACAGTTGTGAGGATGCAGAGCGGATAACAGTCGTGCGGATGCGGGGCGGGTAACAGTCGTGCGGATGCAGGGTGGATAACAGTCGTGCGGATGCGGGGCGGATGAGGATAACGTTTTGTTGATCCGAGCAGGGCTCTAGTTATGAATTGTGAAGGACGTTCTGTACATAAGTGGCAATTTGCGAAGAGTGAGGTCGATGACCTCGTAGCAAAAACAAAAGATGAGATGCAGTGTTAGGATCTTGATACAGCTGTAGCAGTTCTTGACCTAACAAGAGGAGTGACTGAGTCAGGATACGGCACGTGTGGACCGCAATACTAAGCAGTCATTGTTTCCCAGAAAAGTGCGCCCGCCATCGGAATACCAGGGGCTTGGCGACATCGAGGGCATGTAGTACCGTGTATTTGGGTGTGTGCAGAATTTGTCTGATAACCTGTGTCACTGTGATGACTTAATAATAATAATGTTATTGGTTTTACGTCCCTTTTAACTACCCTGGCTTTTAGAGACGCCGGGGTGCCGGAATTTTGCCCCGAAGGGGATCTTTAACGTGCCAGTAGGTGTACTGACACGGCTCCTCGCATTTGCGCACCCTCAAATGTCAGCTGACTGCGCCAGGTTTCGAACCTGCAACCTTGGGCTCAGCAAGCGAGAACGTTACCTCTGAGCCACGCAGCCAGACATGTGATGACTGTAGGCCTACTAGTGTGTGTATTTATAACTGAGGCAGAACTTGGGCAGGAAGCGACCGTGGCCTTAAGTTAGGTACCATTCTGGCATTTGCCCGGAGTAGCAGTGGGAAACCTTGGAAAACCACTTCCAGGATGGCTGAGGTAGGAATCGAACCCGGATCTCCGCGGAGACAGTCAAGAATGCTAGCCAACTGTGATGATGATAATTTTGTTTTAAGTTCCCTATCATCTAGGTAATCGGCCCCTAAAGGAATTCATCATCATCATCATCATCATCTTCATTTCCCCTTTTCCAGCTGACACTGGGTGGTGGCAAATATGGTTCCTCTCCACTTTGTTCAGTCGTTCCACCATTCCTCTTCCGACACGGTGTTCCAATCCAGGTTCCGTTTTCTAATGCTATTCATCACCGAGTCCATCCAACGCATTCTTGGTCTTCCTCGTCCTCTCTTCCTGTCATCCGTCGTTCCAGTGTTCGTCTTGGTAGTCTTACTTCATTCATCCGTTTGACTTGTCCAAACCATTTCAATCTGTAGCGGAAATTACCCATATATGGTCCCATATAATTTCTTTATGAATAATCGAAAAATTATTGCTTTGGAAGATCGTAGGAAAATAAATGATTCCAAGATCTTACACAAAATTGTAAATTCTACGGTAGATAGCTCGTATTTTTTATCGTTGCTGAATTTCAATGTTCCACGTCTATCCTCAAGAACGTGGGCAACTTTTAGGAATAGGAAAACATGCAGCACGTCACACAAACATCCACCTCTTTATAGACTCTGCAGTAGTTACAATAAAGCTGTATTGTTTAATAAAAGTTTAGACTTCGATCTTAGTCTCCAAAATTTGTAAATGTATTTATGACCACATTGCCTTGAGTGTAATTAATTAATAAAAAGGTAGAATATGTAACAGCATTAGAGTGAAGCTATAAATAATATTAATTATGTAATTAATTTAGACGTTAACATTAGATTTAAGATTAGATTTAAGTTATGAAAAACATTAGAATTACTGTTCAAAAATTTGTAGGCTTACTGTTATTGCGGTTTAAGACCCTGTTGTAAACCAAAATAATTAATTAATTAATTAATTAATTAAATAAATAAACAATAAATAAATAAATAAATCTGTTTTGCTCCAGTTTGTCATTTAGTTTCTGTACTCCCAGTTCTTTCCGTATATCTTCATTTCTCACTCTGTCCCTCCTCGTTTTCTGGACCATACTTCTCAGGAATCTCATCTCAGCTGCCTGTATTCTGCTCTCATCCCTCTTAGTCATTGTCCAAGTTTGTGCTGCATATGTCATTATAGGAACATGGAATTATTGTTGTTAATTAATTTGAAGGGATTGTGTTATCTTGGTCACTAGCCCCGTGTAGTTGTGTGTGTGTTGAACGTATCTGATAACCTGTGTTTCTGTGATGACTGTAACTGAGTGTATAGCTCTATTAGACGCCCTAGGACCTGAAGTGAGGTACTAATCCAGCATTTGCCTGGAGGGAGTGTGGAAAACCTCAGGGAAAAGCCACACTCAGGATAGGCGCTGTCAGCACCGGGATTCGAACCAGAATCTCCTGCTATATGGGCCGGTGCAGCCACGCTCCAAATGTGGAAAATTTTCAAGTCTTCGTAGAAGGCAGGGATAAGGGGAAGGAGTGAGTTAGGGAGAAACGAAAAAAATGGGAAAAGGAGGTAGGGAGGAAAGGCGGGAAAGAGGTAGGGGAAAAGGGAAGAAAGGTAGGGGAAAGGGAAGGAAGGAAGCAAGGAAGGATGGAAGGTAGGTAGGTGGAAAGGGAAGGAAGGAAGCAAGGAAGGATGTAAGGTAGGGGGAAAGGGAAGGAAGGTAGGGGGAAAGGAAGGTTGTAAGCGGGATGTTTGCATACTTATTGAAAACATTCTACAAACAATCGGGAGACTCGAGTGATGTATGGAAACAGTCAGCATACAGTTTGCATACAAATCTCCTGTTTCAAGATACAAGATACAATGTTTTCTGTTTTCCAACGAAATGGAAAACACGCATACAAGAAACAAGTATTTTGTCTCAAGTCTTACTGTGTGGACGTGTTTTGAAACTGTAGATCGGATACAAACCACAGACGCATCCAGCTAGCCACGTTTTTCCACATCATATTGTGTTGATTTAGTTTCAATTTCCCATCCTCCTTTATGGTGCAACATATAAGGTTTAATAACAAGGGACTTTTTGTTGCTATACATTTCGTGTGTATTTGACATTTATTAATTCATATCGGCTGATGAAGGGACCAAAACTAATTAGGCCTTGAAACATGTCCCACCAATGACCACACAGTGATCTCATTATATTGCCACAAAATGTAGTTTAGTGGGGCTACCGGCGGGGTGTCAAATTTCACCCCCTCCCCACAAAAAGAAAATATTAGTAGAATGAGTATTTTGGATAATTATTCGACTAATACAAGAGGTACATTTAAACACAATCCCCCTCCCACCCTGATCGTTTCACTTTGATCCCCCAATTTACACATTCGCAGACTTTAAGAAACCACCCTGTGGTAAAGGTATGAATGTTATTTTTATTATTGTAAGACTTAAACGATGTGTCATACAAGTTCTACCTTCAATTTTGTTCTTATACCAGTACTTCGTCTTGATTGAATGAAAATACTAAATAAGAAGATTAATTATTTTCATACCGTCAAAGATTAACGTTAACTCCACGAACTATCAGTGGACTAGAGGTCTAATTCTGGTGTGGACGCAACAAGTAACATACTTTTATCGGATACAATGTTTCAATACACTCTGCATACTGTATGTAGACTTGTATGGAAACTGTTCTCAGACTCCAAAGTAGTATACATACAGTTTGCATACAGTATGCAAACAAATCTGCCGGTGTGGACTAGGCATAAGACTGAACACCAGTTTGGGGAAAGATTCAAGGCCACACTACAATAGACGAAAACTAATGACTACGGGGGTTCGTCTACCTGTAGGAGTAAGGCCATGATTTACAACCTGGCTGGACACTTGTCAACATGTGGCGTCCCAATGAAGACAGTTTCTCAGAACAGGTTACTTTACAACAATGTGAACACCAGAAACGTGACTACACACTTGGCAGTGATGGAGGAGGCTGCTACTCGGACGACAACAACAACAACAGCAGCAGCTCGGCGTCTCCAATAGCCGTAGTAGTTAAAAGGCACGTTAAACACCTTAACTATAATAATAATAATAATCCCGTGGGAGTTTCAGCCTGTTCCCCTATCGGGCGCGTCCCAGGTGGCGGATAGGGAGGCTCGCCGGACTTGTCCGGAGGGTTTGAGGGAAATAAAATACCTCTCGCGGACCAAAAACAGGCACAGCTTGACAACCTCTGAAGCTCACTACTTCAGTTGTAACCATGACACCGACATAGATCGATGTCCCCACTACTTTCAACTTGTTAGCATGATGGAAACAACCTACAATATAACTACCCCAGGCCCTAGTAGACATACTAGTTATTTTTCTCGGTCATCGGATTCTGGGGGACCGCGAACATCATGCGGGAATGTATCGGAGCTTCCCAAATCTCTTCGCCCAAAATGCAAAACTTTCATTGGTAGCTTAAACATCAACACACTTCGGAAAACTGGCAAGTTAAAACAATTAACAGACATGTTGGATAACTTCAACATCCAAATTTTAGCACTACAGGAAACCAGATACACGGATGAAAATCATTTTGAATCAGGAAATTATAGAATTTATAAAGGCAAGCCAGCAATCTCCCTCCATATGAAGCCACTACAATTTGGCACTGGATTCGCTGTCAGAAAAAAACATTATAAACTCAGTGCTTAACTTTTCCTCGCCTTCTGAAAGAATTTCAACACTATCCGTTAAATTAGGAAACAAAGCTTATACGCTTATTAATGCGCATGGACCCACCAACAACTACAATCGTAAAGATCCACAAAAGGTGGAAGACTTCTGGGAACTGCTGGAAGAAACTACAGCCATCATTCCAAATCATCACATAAAAATCCTCTTGGGAGATTTTAATGCCCAAATTGGTAGAGAAAGGAAATTCAGGACCATTGTAGGACTATATCCAGCACACAATAGAACTAATAAAAATGGAGAAAGATTACTTGATTTTTGCAAAACTTTTGATCTCAAACTAATGTCAACACATTTCCTGGCACTTCCACACAAGAAAAAGACCTGGAGATCCCCTAATTTTCACTTAGGAGAATTTCAAATAGATCATGTGGCTATTTCCAAAAAGAATCAAAAAGAAATTATGAATGTCAAAGTCAAGAAAGGAGTCATTGACTCTGACCACCATATATCCTTAATCAAGGTAAAATTTCAACCAAACAGGTCCAAACCAAAAATAACAAAAAAAATCTGCGCGTCGATCCAGAATTTCTTAAACAGAACGCCAGTACTTCCCAAGAAAGTATCCCTATTCACGATTCTTTTGGCTGGTTAGAACTCAAAGATATACTTTCGAAAGCTTCTCAAAACATTGGCACACCGCCCAGGAAACGCAAGCATAGGTGGTGGAACGAAACCTGTGACAAGGCTATAAACTTCAGAATTAAAGCCTGGCAGAATTGGAATTCTCACAAAACGGAACAAAATTGGCACGAATTCACCAAAGTACAGAAACAAACCTCTAAAATCATCAGATCTGAAAAACGCAAGTACGATCAGTACAGATTGTCTGAAATTGAACAAGATTTTACTAAAAACAATACACGAAACTTCTACAAAACATTCAGAGAAGAATTATCAAATTATCAGGCACCCAGTCTTTGCTTCAAACGCCCGGATGGGACATTGGTAACAAATAATCAAGAAAATTGCAAACTTCTAGCAGATTATTTCAATGATCTTTTAAACTGTGAATCCCCTAAAGAACAACTCATCTTTGAAAAAAAAAAAAAAAACATCCAACCAAGATTCAGAACCCCCAACATTGGAAGAAATTAAAGAAATAATCCATGGACTCAAAAATAATAAAGCCCCAGGGGAAGATGGTATAATTGCCGAAATGCTGAAGATAGGTGGTGAGAACGTAGCCCGGAAAATCCACTCAATTCTTGAGAACATCTGGATCACCGAAGAAATACCTGAGGATTGGAAATGTGCACTAATCCATCCACTGCACAAGAAAGGGGATAAAACCAACATCAATAATTATAGAGGAATTTCCTTGATACCAGTTATTTATAAAATTTTCTCCAAAGCCCTGCTCACTAGACTTGAGAAACAAACAGACCGTCTGATTGGAGAATACCAGGCAGGTTTCCGAAAAGGAAGATCATGTACGGAACAAATTCTTAATCTCAAAACTATCCTACAAATGCGCAAAACCAGACAGACAGACAGTCATTACCTTTGTAGATTTCAGAAAAGCATATGACTCTATAGATCGTCGAACACTTTTCAATACTCTAGAAGAATTTCAAGTGGATAGAAAAACAAGAGAATTAATCAGACAAACATTAACTGGCACTACTTCAAAAGTTAAATTCCTCGGCGAAATTTCTGAGCCTTTTGCAATTAACACTGGGGTCCGCCAAGGAGACGGATTATCTCCGTTACTGTTCAACCTCGTACTTGAGAAGATAATCAGGACCTGGGAAAAGGAAACTAAGGGAATAACCCTTGGCAGACTACTCAAAGATAGAATTCATGTACATTGTTTGGCCTTTGCTGATGACATAGCAATCCTTTCTAATAACAGGCAAGAAGCAATTCATTCCATTGAGAAATTACATGAAATTGCCACCAAAACGGGACTTCAAATTTCTTATGAGAAAACTCAGTACATGAAAGGAGCCTCACGATACTTAGACGGACAACCTATGAGAACTAAATTCGGCAAAATCTTTCAAGTGAACGAATTCAAATATCTGGGAGAAATTATTCAGCCCTCTGGTTTAAACCGTGAAGCAAATAAAGAGAGAATTTCCAAATTACAGAAAGCTTACAGAATCACTTGGAATAGGTAGCCTATAACAAAAAATCAATATCTCGGAAAGCAAAACTTAGACATTATAATACAGTAATCAAACCGGAGGCGTTATATGCATCAGAAACCTTAATCATTGGTGGCAAATCTTTAACCAAAGAGATTTCAAACAAGAAAGGAAAATTTTACGAAACATTTTTGGCCCAGTTTTTATAGAGGGAATCTGGAGGAAAAAGTCATCCCAGGAAATATATCGCCAATGTGAAAAAATGTCTCATACTTTTCGGAAAAGACGATTGAAATTTTACGGGCACATTATCAGAATGAACAATGGCAGATTGACTAAAAGAATTCTCAACTTGGCCCTCTCACTAAAAACCAAGAACAGCTGGCTACGTGAAATTGAAACAGATCTCCAGGAAATCAACATTTCAGACAATATTATACAGGACAGATGCAAATTCAGAACCCTAATCGACAATCACCAATTTGAAGACAAACCCAACACCAGGGCCACCATAACTTGGACAGAAGACCGAAGAAAGGCGCTCAGCGAGAGGACGAAGAGATTTTGGAAGGAAAAGAAGGCCAACACATCAGCTAAACAGGTTCAACCATGCTCCTGAGTCGGGCATAACGATGCAAGAATAATAATAATAATATCATGAAGTTCCGTGACGAACTAAAGAGCCCACTTTTCTTAAAATTTAAGATTCATACCAATGATTAATCTATATGGATCTATCTAGAATAATGACGAAATTAAGTTGGTAATATCGAAATTTCTAATTAGTTCGAAATACTGTATACCTGGCATAATGTAGCCTAATAGAGAACTACAGTTGGCAGCCCTGGTGACTGAATATATTCTTAGTTCCATCTCTTAAGGTACAGAATACAAAATTTGGTTGAAGTCCAATGAATAGCATGGACGTTACATGCAGTTAAACATTGGATCTAACAGCGCACGTAAAATCATGTTGGCAACAATGACATACATGTATTGGTCAGAAATAATCTGAAAGAATATGATCTATTGTTGTGTCAATTTTGAATGAAATCCATTAGTTAGTATAGAAGTTCCTTCAATTTAAAATTGGACCTATCAGCACGCTTAGAATCATGTTGGCAGCACTGGCGTAGGCCTATATTAGTTACTCCAAATTAATCTAGAATGCCAGGTATTAAACGTGTGCAAAGTTTAGAGATATTGGCTTGCATACTTTCTGATATATTGCTATTAGGGTAACAAAAATAGAGACAGTATTTATTAACAGTTGGCAGCCCTGGTTACTCTTAAGAATCGGCATAGTCATATCTGTTATGGTACACATAGCACACACGAAATTTGGTTGAAATCCAAATGATAGTATAGAAGTTACATGTATTTAAAGTTGGACCTCTCAGCAGGCTTATAATCATGTTGGTAGCACTGACGTATATAAGTTACTCCAAATTAATATAGAATGCCAGTTACTATATGTGTGCAGAGTTTAAAGCTGTCGGCTTGCTTACTTTCTGATATATGGGTATTTGGATAAAAAATTTGAGAGCATTTATTAACAGTTGGCAGCCCTGGTGGCTCTTAAGAATACGCTCGGTCATATCTGTTTATGTACACATAGCACATACGAAATTTGGTTGAAATCCAATTGATAGTGTAGAAGTTATATGCATTTAAAATTTGTACCTATCAGCAGGCTTATAATAATTTTGGCAACACTGTCATGTATGGTCTCGGGGAAATTAAACTGCAATATTATTATCTATACGTGTGCCAATTTTGAAATAGCTCCCATTCATATCTTGGAGCTCAAATTTCAATTGCGATTTTTCAGCAGTTGGTAGCACTGACATCATTTTCAATTATGGCCGTGAGATATTCAGATATAGATCTTTACTCCTACAAAATTTTGTTTCGATTGCTGCAGCCGTTAAGAGTTGATAGGGACACACACACACACACACACACACACACACACACACACACACACAGCCAGACAGACAGAACGACAGACAGACAGGCACACATTTGCCCGATCTCATAAGCAAAATGTGAAAAGTAGGCTATTAATCATAAAATAAGGCACTACACTACAGTGATAAAATCAGAATGCCTATATGCGAGTGAATGCCTAGTAAATTTAAATTGTAAACTTGAAGTACCAGAAAGGAGAATTATGAGAAAAATCTTGGGCCCAGTGAAAACAAGCGAAGTATGGAAATTAAGATCTAATGATGAAATATACAGGACTGTAGAAAGCATAACGGAAACGATAAAAAAAGGAGATGGATATCTTTTGGCCATATTTACAGAATGAATGATTCCATATTAACAAAAAGGATATTGAAGTGTCTTTGGGAGAAAAGGTCAACTACTAGCTGTATTGAAGAGGTAGAGAGAGATTTAGAAAGAAATAATATAAGAGAATAATAATAATGATGATGATAATTGTTGTTTTAAGGGACCTAACATCTAGGTTATCGGCCCCAAATATATAAGAGAAGAAGACACTGTGGATAGCGAGGTGTTAAGTATGGAAGGATTCCAGGGAAGTGGGACGAAGTGGGAAGAAGCAGCATAGTCTAAGAATGGAGACATATTGAGAAGAGAGAAAACAACAAAGAGTGATGGAGAATTGAAATTGGCCCGTGGTCCATAGCAGGCCTCATCGGAAATAATAATAATAATAATAATAATAATAATAATGAATGATCGTGTGGCCTCCTGAGAGACCAAGTGCAGGTCTTTCTAATTGACGCCCGTGGGCGACCTGCGCGTCGTAATGTGGATGAAGTGATGATGAAGACGTCACATACACCCAGTCCCCGAGCCACGGGAATTATCCCCAGGAGATTAAAATCCCTGATGGCCCGGCCAGGACTCGAACCCAGGACACGGTGGGCCAAAGCCTAGCGCGCTAACCATTTAGCCACGGAGACGGACAATAATAATAATAATATTAATAATAATAATAATAATCGCATTTAGATTTTTCAGGTATTATTTCAAATATCCTACATAAACGTGTGTTGGCCGACTGAAAGTTATCGTACAATTAAGAAGAAATGGAGTAAAGAAAGAAAGAAAGAAAGAAAGAAAGAAAGAAAGAAAAAGGAAGGAAGGTAGGTAGGTAGAAAGGAAGTATGAAAATGATGATGATGATAATAATTGTTGTTTAAAGGGGCCTAACAGCTAGGTTATCGGCCCCTAATGATCTGGGTGATAGCGAACATGACAATAAAATGGAAACCAGAACGAAAATTAAGTGAGACGGAAAATACTTACAAAAAGGAACTCAGATTGATACAACTCACAAAATGTTCATACAAAAGGAAATTTAGAACGAAGAGATTCACAAAAGGGATAGATTGAAAAAAAAAGCGCACAAAATGCATAAGTTACTTACAAAATGCAATTGAAATTCAAAATACTTACAAAATGCAAATGAGATCGAAAATAGTCTACGTACAAAATGCAATTGAGGTTCAAAATACTTACAAGATGTAATTGAAATTGAAAATACACAATGCAATTCAGATTGAAAGATCCCATTTCCAATCCGAAATATTCACAAAGGGCAATTGAAATCCAAAATACTTACAAAATGCAATTGAAATTGAAAATGCTTACAAAATGCACGGTAGATTCAAACTACTCATTTGGATTGACAATACTTACAAAATGCAATTTAGATTGAAAATACTTGACAAAATGTAATTTAGATTCAAAATACCCACAAAATGCAATTGAGAATCAAAATACTTGCAAAATGCCCACCACACAAAATGCAATTTAGATTTAAAATTCTTGCGAAAGGCGGTTTTGGTTGAAAATACTTACCAAATGCAATTGAAATTCAAAAAACTCACTAAAATGTCCTGCACCTACATTGAAAGACTCACTAAAAAGCAATTTAGATGTTAATCTTTACAAAAAGCAATTGAGGTTGAAAACAATCGCGAAATGCAATTTAGATTAAAAACAAGTAGTTCCGTGAAGAACTATACAGCCTATTTTCATATACCCTACTCATGTTAATTGTCTTTATCAACATACAAAATTTCAGTTTGATTGTTGTGACAGATTCGTAGATATTGAGAACCGTCTAAATATTTCAGATGGTCGCCAGTTTGGATTTTTATTTATGTACTATTACATGAAGATTATTGTGTACGTGTGGTATTCAAACTTCAATCGCATGATTAGGACACAAGAAATAAATACGAGATTTTAAAATTTCGCACGGCTGCCATCTTGTGGTTATGAAAACAATTGAAATAAATTAGATACCAGTGGATTAACATTTGTATAAGCATTTAACGTGCAAAGTTTCACTGCACTCGGATAGTGAAATCGCGAGAAACATCCATTTAAACATTTATACTTCGCGTCGCCGCCATATTGGATTTATGCTCACCAGGTTACTGAAAGTCCTATAGGTGAACTTATGTTCATAGCCTCTATGAACATAAAATAATTCAGTTTGATTGCTGTAAAAATTCGTAGATATTGAGAACCGTCAAAATATTTCGGATGCTCGCCATTTTGGATTGTTATATGTATAGGCCATAGAGTTATGTACCATTAAAGGAAAATTATTGCGTAGCCTCATTATTCAAACTTTCACTTCGATCGCATGATTACGACACAAGAATAAAAACTTAATTTTAAAATTTCGCACAGCCGCCATCTTCAGTTTATGTAAACAATTGAACTAAATTAGATGCCAGTGAATGACAATATGTATAATTATTTACTGTACCACATTTCAATGCGCTCATATGATTAAATCACGAGAAAAATGTATTAGAATGTGTCAACTTCGCTTGGCCGCCATGTTCGTTTCGTAGTTTACAGGTTTTTGAAAGTTACATAGATAAACTTGTAGAAGTGCTCTTTATCACCGTACATAATCTCAGGTTGATATCATAAATCGTTTCGGAGATATTGAATGCCTGTGAAATATTTCGCACAGCCGCCATTTTGAGGTTATGTAAACAATTGAACGAAGTTAGATGTCGGTGCATTACAATGTATATAAACATATACTGTGCCAAGTGTCATTGCGTTTGGTTGGTTAGATCGCGAGAAACGTCCATTTAAAAGTCGCAAATTCGCTTGGCCGCCATGTTGGTTTTGTAGTTACCAGGTATTCAAAGGTCACATAAGTGAATTTCTAGTAGTTCCCTTTATCACCATACATAATTCTAGGGCGATATCCGTAATAGTTTCGGAGATATTGAATGTTGGTGAAATATTTCGCACAGCCGCCATGTTGGATTGGTGAGGCGTAACAAAATTTGAAGGGCACGGTCGGGGTCACCCGAAATAGAGCTATGAACTTACCGAGTTTCATTGAAATCTCTCCAGCCGTTTAGATTTTATTAGGGGGGGACACACACACGAATCACACACACACACACACGCACACGGACAAAAGGTGATCTCATAAGCCTATTTTTTTCAAAATTTAAAATAGGCTAAAAACGTACAAAATGCAACGTAGATTAAAAATACCTACAAAATGTGGTGTAGATGCAAAAAAAACGCTAAAGGGAATTTAGATACACGGGGAGCCAAGTAACAAAAACAATGCAGGAATATTAAAGATAAAAAGGAAATATAATGAAAAGAAAACAAGAGGTCTGACCTCTCGAAGGAGGAGGAATCAGGAAAGATGAGACAAGGGCCAATTAAGGCGAGAAAGGGAAAGACTCCCTAGGCCTCGGATACCCTAATACCGTCGGGGTCGGAAAAGAACAAGAGTTGACCAAGGGAGGTCGACAGGAAAGAAGACGGAGAGGAGCCCGGCACAAGTAAGTGGAAGCAATGCCGGACTCAGCTGGGGGTATGAAAGTGAGATAGGGGAGAAATGAAGGGATGGAGCAAGGCTGGGAGGAAGGAGCGAAGCAAGGAAAAGAGGATGATAGGATGGAGCAAGAAAGGGAGGAAAGAACGAAGGAAGGGGGAGAGGATGATAGGAAGGGATGGAGGAAGGAAGGGAGGAACGAACGAAGAAAGAGAGAGAAAGAAAGGAAGGGTTGGAGGGAGGGAAGAAGGAAGGATCTAGTGACTTGCTGCTGAAGTTTGCAACACTGTGAGTAAGGAACTTGGTCACCCTGTGATATTGCGCAGTTGTTGTTGTTGTTGTTGTAGTTTTTTTCGTATGGCTTTTAGTGCATGGAGTGTCCGAGGACATGTTCGGCTCGCCAGTGTTGTAGCTGCTTCGAGACGGACACCCAATGGGTGAGCTACAAGTACCGTTGGGGAGGAAAGTTGGGATGTAAGGACGAGGAGTTGGAAGGTAGCGGCTGTGGCCTATAGTTAGGGACCAACCCCGGCATTTGCCTGGAAGGAAGATGGGAAACCACAGAAGACCATCTTCAAGGTTGCCGGTGGGGGGATTCGAACCTCCTCGTCTCCCGGATGTGAGCGACTGCCAGCAGTCATGCCGTAACGACCACGGCTAACTCACCCGGTATTGCGCAGTAACAGTGACGGCTATGACAGGAGGATCCAGGAACATTGGAGAGCTAACCAAACAAGATCCGTGGCGTCAAGTGTTTGATGGCCCGCCCTCTGGAGGAGCTCAGTCATGGCACATCACCTGTCTGGGTGCCCCGGGACTTGAGGCACTTTCCTGGAGGGAGTGAGGAAAAACCACACTCAGGATTAGCCACTGCCAGCGACCCTCCGATATCCGGACTTGCTGCAGTTGCCCTTCGCGTTTATAGTGTGGGATGCGAGAGGGCGCTATATATTTGATTTTATGGGCCAAGGCAGCCGATGCTTAGTTCTTTGTAAGACAAGCGGCTTCGGTGGCGTAGTCGGTAGCATGCTGAGCTTCTATACCCAAGGTTGCGGGTTCAAACCCGGCCGTAGGCCGTCGGGTTTTTTAAGAGCGTTAAAAATCCCTCAGTATTCCTTCCTTCGGAGGGGAAGTAAAGCTGGCGGTCCCATGTCATAGATTTATGGCATGTTAAAGAACCTT
Source organism: Meconema thalassinum (assembly GCA_946902985.2). NCBI lineage: Eukaryota > Metazoa > Arthropoda > Insecta > Orthoptera > Tettigoniidae > Meconema > Meconema thalassinum. The sequence goes on from OX336396.1 coordinate 275,873,417, forward strand.
CCACTAATTACACCTGTGTGAAGCTAAATTGTATAGGTTAAGAATGTAAACAACGCTCTTAGGTTCCTACGTTCGTTGCCAAGCGCCGACTGCAGTGGCGTCTAGTAGCTAGTAGCGACACCGGCTACAATCTCAGTGAATCCTGGCTACCTATTATCAGAACCCTGAGAAAGTAATTCACTGCTGCTTTCCGTTGTCCCTAACATGGGACTATAATGGCGTCCATCTTTGGGCACCTTCTATATGTTCTTCGTTGCTTTCTCTTAGCAACATTGTCGTATTCCAGATTATTCCTGACGAAGAAAGACATGGTTTCTTTCGAAACGCGTCGAATATTAATATAATAAAACACGGCATAAGCCCAAAATTCAACATTATGAATAGTAACACGGGCCGTGAAAGTCTAAATGACAAAGTGAATGGTGTCTGCTTTCGGAGTGCCTTGGCCCATGCAAGCGCTCTGTTCAGTCAGCAAAGCCAGCGCGCCCTATTCACTAACTGAATCCCACATATATTTATGAATATTTATGTTAAAACATATAATAAAGTTATAATTATCGTCGAACATAAACAGTCGTATGCAACTCGCCTATAATGGTAATTAAGACACTCGTATGGAAATTATAAAACTCGCTACGCTCGTTGCATAATGTACTATTTACGGCGTTATGCCCAACCAAGGAGCGCGATTGAACCTATTTCACAGATTAACTTAAATTAGCTTTCTTCTCTTCCCAAAATCTCTTCATTCACTCGCCATGATCTTTCTTCCTTTCTGCTGTCCATGAGTGGTGGCTCTCATTCGGGGGTTTACAGCAAATAATGTTTCTTCACCAATGATCTGAATCTAGGCCAGTCCCATACAATATCGTATGTTATGTTGATTTCTTCAAGATCAACTTCAATTATAAAGTTGTTCTTGACTATTAATTATTATTATTATTATTAATCGTATAGTTACACACTTACATCATATTACAGCTTAATGCAATATTGAGAGAAGAAAAAAGTTACAGTCAGTCTGAAAGACTAGACTTTATATAATTTCAAATGAGGCATGCTACAACTGCCTTCTCGCTTCGCTCGAAACCCCAGGTCGCTCGACGCCACAGGACTCTTTCAACAGACTCCATTACCCACTAACTTAGGCTTCCCGCGTGGCTGCATGACGTCACGCACTCGCCGTCCATTACCCATTAACTTAGGCTTCCCGCGCGGCTGCAATGACGTCATGCGGTCGCCGTCTCCGTACCGGTAACGCATAACGTTATTAGACTAAAGTTTCCCGCGTGGCTGCATGACGTCACGCACTCGCCGTCCATTACCCATTACCTTAAGCTTCCCGCGCGGCTACATGACGTCACGCGGTCGCCGTCTCCGTAATGCATAACGTTATTAGACTCAAGCTTCCCGCGTGGCTGCATGACGTCACGCACTCGCCGTCCATTACCCATTACCTTAAGCTTCCCGCGCGGCTACATGACGTCACGCGGTCGCCGTCTCCGTAATGCATAACGTTATTAGACTCAAGCTTCCCGCGTGGCTGTTGACGTCACGCACTCGCCGTCCATTACCCATTACCTTAAGCTTCCCGCGCGACTACATGACGTCACGCGGTCGCCGTCTCCGTAATGCATAACGTTATTAGACTCAAGCTTCCCGCGTGGCTGCATGACGTCACGCACTCGCCGTCCATTACCCATTACCTTAAGCTTCCCGCGCGGCTACATGACGTCACGCGGTCGCCGTCTCCGTAATGCATAACGTTATTAGACTCAAGCTTCCCGCGTGGCTGCATGACGTCACGCACTCGCCGTCCATTACCCATTACCTTAAGCTTCCCGCGCGGCTACATGACGTCACGCGGTCGCCGTCTCCGTAATGCATAACGTTATTAGACTCAAGCTTCCCGCGTGGCTGCATGACGTCACGCACTCGCCGTCCATTACCCATTACCTTAAGCTTCCCGCGCGGCTACATGACGTCACGCGGTCGCCGTCTCCGTAATGCATAACGTTATTAGACTCAAGCTTCCCGCGCGGCTACATGACGTCACGCGGTCGCCGTCTCCGTAATGCATAACGTTATTAGACTCAAGCTTCCCGCGTGGCTGCATGACGTCACGCACTCGCCGTCCATTACCCATTACCTTAAGCTTCCCGCGCGGCTGCATGACGTCACGCACTCGCCGTCCATTACCCATTACCTTAAGCTTCCCGCGCGGCTACATGACGTCACGCGGTCGCCGTCTCCGTAATGCATAACGTTATTAGACTCAAGCTTCCCGCGTGGCTGCATGACGTCACGCACTCGCCGTCCATTACCCATTACCTCAAGCTTCCCGCGCGGCTACATGACGTCACGCGGTCGCCGTCTCCGTAATGCATAACGTTATTAGACTCAAGCTTCCCGCGCGGCTACATGACGTCACGCGGTCGCCGTCTCCGTAATGCATAACGTTATTAGACTCAAGCTTCCCGCGCGGCTACATGACGTCACGCGGTCGCCGTCTCCGTAATGCATAACGTTATTAGGCTAAAGTTTCCCGCGTGGCTGTATGACGTCACGCACTCGCCGTCCATTACCCATTACCTTAAGCTTCTTGCGCGGCTACATGACGTCACGCGGTCGCCGTCTCCGTAATGCATAACGTTATTAGACTCAAGCTTCCCGCGTGGCTGCATGACGTCACGCATTCGCCGTCCATTACCCATTAACTTAGGCTTCTCGCACAGCTGCATGACGTCACGCGGTCGCCGCGTAACGATGAAGTCGACAAGATCATTTGAAATGATTAAAAAAACAGTTAGTCTCATAATTTAACATCTAAATTCAAAATCTAGTCTACTGATGCAGGAGTCACTGAGGTAAAATCCATTATGTTACCACCATTGGCTCTTAATGAGAAAGGAAGAGAGGAATTGAAACAGGGAGAGAGGAAGGGAGAAAGTAAGGAAGAAAGGAAGGGAGAATGGAAGAGAGGGGAAGAAGGGAGAGAGGAAGGAAGAAAGGAAGGGATGAAGCAAGGGATTGAGGAAGACAGGAAGGAATGGAGCAAGGGAGAGAGGAAGGAATGAAGTAAGTCTTTCATAGTCCATTCTTCGAATATGTCCATACAATTTAGGCTGGTTGGTTCCTCAGTTTAGGGGCTGCGACAACGCGGTCATGTAGCCCCGTGTACTTTGGGTGTGTGTAGAATCTGTCTGATAACCTGTGTTAATTGTGGTGACTGTATTAGTGTGTGTTATCTGTAATTCAGGTAAGGAATACAGCCGATCAATTTCAAGTAGTTCCTACTTTTGCTACCAAATGCTACCGTCAACGACACCTAGCTGTCGACGTGGCTACTAGATGGCACCGCAACCGGCACCTGGCAGCGATCGTTGGAACTCATAAAGCGTTATTTAATCTAAGTTACAAATTAAGCTTCACATAATATCAAGGGCGGCTGGTGATATTGTTGCAGCGTTGCACAACTCCCAATAATTTTACAACTAATTCGTCGTTTTTTTCCTTTAATGTTTTAGTTTTATAGATCTAATGCACTCAAAAATGTGTTTAAATCATCGATATTTTGTTATTATTTATCGTAATGCTTCACACTGTACCTATAAAAGCTGCCGCCTTCAAATCAAACTCCAGGGGGTTAGCTCTCTTGTTGCGACTCCCAAGTAGACAGCGCGGCCGGCAGGAACGAGGCCAAGCTTGTACATAGCTTGCTGGCCAGCATGGGTAGTAGGGAGTTGCAGACGTGCTGCCAGCCCCCTGGCAACACTCAGTTCCAAATGGCACCGTTAGACTACACCACTCTTTGGAAATGACAACACCCTCGATTTATCTTACCCCGCGAAGGGTAGTTTAGTTAGTTAGTTAGTTACTGTTGTTTTAAGGGGCGGAACTACGAGGTCATCCGCCCCTGAAGGGTAGTTTCTTTCCCACACCACTAGGGAATGCTTCGCGCCACTTTCCGATATAGCACCCAGATGTATCATCTGTGCATCTTGTAAGTTAGTATTTTATTTAAACGGAATGTTTAGTTTGAAACATTAATTGCATTGTGGAATGTAAGTGAAAATTAATAGAGCAAGTAATTTACTAGTTAGACAGCTTTCCCAGCTCCCTGATGACGATAAACTCACAGTAAAAACACTCGGTTGACCATTACCAGATAAGTATTGTCCAAAATATAAGTATAGGCTACGAGGGCGTTTAAAGGATATATTTAAGGCAATAATAATTGGTTATGTGAATGCGACATTACAAACGCTTTATTCTGTTTTCCATGTTTGTTGGTGGAGAATCCGCGTGGACCTAAATAGGAGTTACGGAAATTAATCCCTAAAATAAAGAAACATGAATCTTCAGCTGAGTGGCTTTGGTGCCGTAGTTGGTAGCATGCTGAGCCTCTATGTCCAAGATCGCGGGTTCAAACCCGGCCGAAGTCGTCGGATTTTTAAGAGCGTTAAAAATCCCTCAGTATGCATTCCTTCGGAGGGGAAGTAAAGCTGGTGGTCCCATGTCATAGATTTATGGCATGTTAAAGAATATTCCACTAATTACACCTGTGTGAAGCTAAATTATAGGTTAAAAATTTGAACAACGCTCTTAGGTTCCAACGTTCGTCGCCAGGAGCCGACTGCGGTGGCGTGTAGTAACCAAGTTCTGAACTAGTAGTCGTTTACGGTGGCCTTTGGCGCCAAAAGTAGAAACTGCTTGAAATTCAATGTCTGCAGTCCTCACTTGAATTAAAAACAGATGACACTCAGTAATACAGCCATCACAATTAACACCGGTTATCAGACAGATTCTCCACACATCCAAAGTACAGGATATGACCGCGTTGTCGCAGCTCCTAAACTGAGGAACCAACCAATCTTCAGCTGTTTGAAATTGACACTTTTTGGAACTGTTAACGAAGCTGCACAATTGGACAGTGTCTATAGAAGGTAAATTGCGGAATATAACGAAGAAGTTAGGCACAATATGTATGTGTTAAATATTGTAATAAACTGTATTCGTTTCTGTGGCTCTTTCGAACTGGCCTTGCGTGATCATGATGAAAGTGTAACATCAACAAATCCAGGTGTTTTGAGAGAACTAATTAAATTTAGCGTTGAGTTGGATGCTGTGTTAAAGGTCATTTTAGTAAGGGCAACTGTTTTCAAAGGAACGTCCAAAACAATTGAAAATTAAATTTTACAGATTATGTTGGTGGTTTGCCAAGAAGAAGTATCAAAGCAAATAAAGGAATCGGAAATTTTAGCCATTATAGCAGATGAAACTAGTGATATTTCAAACATATTTCAGATGGCTGTTGTGTACCGATAAGTTACGTAGTAAGAGGCAAACAAAACATGATGCACACACATTAGCAGCGTGTTTACTGGATTAATTAAAGAAGCAGAAATTGAATGAAACTCCGCAAAAATGAATTGCGCAGACGTATGACAGAGCGCACTTCATGGCTGGTTCCTCTGATGGGGTTCAACCTATAGTAAAAAAATCCTATCCTTATGCAGAATATGTGCCCATCTTTGTTAGTAATATCATTTTTCGTAACGTACAAACTTTTCGGTTGCCATGTTTTTATGTTGAGAATGTTTATTATCCTGGAGATAGAGACCCAACCTTAGACAACCTGCTGTGTTTTAAATTCTTCCAATTAACTCAGACATAGGGCGTAAATACATACATATGATTTTTTATGAATTCTTATAGGAAGAAGTCGAACGTTCAGTTAGTTTGGAAAACCCATGTATTTCAGTTTTTATAGAAATGTAGTTTATCTAACGTTAATTAATTTTTGTTACATGTGTAAACTTCCCATATAAAATTGCGACATCAGAAATGTTGGTGCAACACCCAGCTTTTCAAGTCACCGGCCGCCACTGCATAATATTGTAGTTAGTGGAAGGTTCTTTTACATGCCACAATCTATGACATGGGCCCACCGGCTTTTCTTCTCCTCCGAAGGAAGGCATACTGAGGGATTTTTTAAACAATCTTAAAAAATCCGAAGTGGTGACTCTTATTCGGGGTTTGCAGCAAAATGATGTTGGTTCACCAATGATCTGAAACTAGGCCAGTCACATTAAATTTCCTCTGTTACGTTGATTTGTTGAAGGTCATTTTAAATTTCTATTATAAAGTTGTTCTTGCCTTTTAATGAGAGGGCCTGATTAAATTTCCTTTTAGTAAGATTTTCATTGTCCATTCTTTTAATAAGTCCATAAAATATATATAGGCCTATAGGCTATAGTTTTAGCCTACTTTTCACATTTTGTAAAAATGAGGAAAAAGTAGACTTATGAGATCGATCCGGAAAAATGTCTGTCTGTCTGTCTGTCCGTCCGTCCGTCTGTCTGTGTGTGTGTCCCCCCACCATATCAACTCCAAATTTAGTAGGAGTAAAGATCTATATCTGAATATGTCAAGGCCATATTTGAAAATGACGTCAGTGCTACCAACTGCTGAAAAATCGCAATTGAAATTTCAACTCCATGTTGGATATCTCGGAAGGTATGCATGGGAGCTATTCCAAAATTGGCACACATATAGATAATAATATTTCAGTTTAAATTCCAGGGGGCCAAATATGGCAGTGTTGCCAACATTATTCTATACCTGCTGATAGGTCCAATTTTTAAATGCATGTAGTTTCGACACTATCAATTGGATCTCAACCAAATTTCGTATGTACTATGTGTGCAATAACAGATATGACTTTGCACATTCTTGAGAGCCTCCAGGGCTGCCAAATGTTGATAAATGCTATCTCTGTTTTTTTATCCTAATACCAATATAACAGAAAGTATGCCAACCAAGAGCTCGAAACTTAGCACACGTATAGTACATGACCTTTTACAATAATATGGAGTGCTGCCAACATGATTCTAAGCGTGTTGATAGGTACAAATTTTAAATGCATGTAACTTCTTTACTAACAAATGGATTTCAACCAAATTTTATATGAGATTTGTGTACCATAACAGATATGAATATGCGTATTCTTAAGAGCCAACAGGGCTGCTAACTGTAAATAAATTATCTCTATTTTTACCCTGATATCTATAAATCAGAAAATATGCAATCTAACATTCTAAATTAATTTGGAGCAACTAATATACGACAATGCTGCCGACATGATTTAAGCCTGCTGATAAGTCCAATTTTTAAACACTTATAACTTCTATACTGTATGTATGTCTACCCCTTATTATTCCCGTTTTCCAACGGGGTCGGGGATGAGATGCGATGGAAGACGTTGTGGCGATGGTTTTTACGTCCGGATGCCCTTCCTGACGCCAACCTCATGAGAGGAGTTAATGAGAGATGAAATGAATGATGGTGAATGAAACTGGGCAAGGATGTGGAAGGAAGCGGCCGTGGCCTGTCAGAAGGTACCGTCCCAGCATTTGCCTGGTGTTGAAAATGGGGAAACCACGGAAAACCATTTCAAGGACGGCCGACGGTGGGGCTCGAACCCACTCGTCTACCGAGTCAGCAGAGAGCTTGGCCCCATGACCTAACGCTGCACGTTAGCCAGCGTAGCCACTACTGTCGGTACTTATAACTTCTATACTAACAAATGGAATTCATCCAAAATTGGCACCATAATAGATCATAATATTTTATATTAATTCTTAATTTGTAAGAAAAGTAGGCTCTTTACTTCGTCACGGAACTTCTTGTTTAATAGTGTGATATAACTCTTGAAATCTCTTTTCCATTCACACTCCCTCTATCCACAATGGGACAAACATTTTCCCGAGGTCTCTACTTTCTTCTTTTCCTGAACTTTCTAAAGTTAGTGTTCTGCCTCCTATGATCAGGGTTTCTGATGCGTGTAATGCTTCAGGTTGAAATACCGTGTTATAGTGATTTAGTCCACTTTTAATTTAAAACCAATAATATTGTACTTATTACCATTATTATTATCTCTACTTAGTATAAAACAAAGTCCCCAATTCTTGGATGTAACGGGCAATCTCGAGAACCACTGGATGGATTTTGATGCGGTTTTCACCATTCTGTAAAGGATATCTCGAGGAAGGTTTCTGTAGAAAATAATTTATTTATGATCAAAGGAAGCCAAGCAGTAACGATTTCAGTGAAAATGTCGGAAAAAAGACTGACGTCCGTGCGCTATTTAAGCTTACGCTGGGCAAACCGTTAAAAATATCAATATATTATGAGTGTAAGATCTGTTCAGCATGAGAAGTTCTACAATAGAGTCCGGGAGAGCATAGGCCTATCTCTATCTTCAATACATCGCCCACTATAAGTGTTTTTACGTTTTCATTTCTTCCAACAATCTCCATTCAATTACTGACGCAACAGTTTACTAGCTAGCTAGGGGCGAGCCTATTACCCCAGATACAGCCAGCAGCACACTGTCGAGTCGTGTTAAGTTAAGACTTCAGAGAGGAGTGGTTGTGTTTGGAGTTTCCCTGGAAGTGCAACTCGGCTTTTCTTCATTTCACCTGTGAACTTTTCGTTCCGCAAAATACACAGTCAAGTTAAGATAAGATTGGACGGAAGGGGGATTTGTCTTTCATGCACCTCGCCATTCTTAAATTACGTCTGATAAGAATTTGTTGCACATACATCTCTATGGTAATATAATTAGTAGTCCAGTCAGTGATTTCAACCCATCATGCCGTGACGTAAAATGGATATAGGTCGCAGTTGATTGACATCGGAAAAAAGCGCTTGCCACGTAATGCATTCATAACTGTTCCCGGGGGAAGCCGGGGCGGGTCACTAATTATTATTAATATTATTATTATTATTATTATTATTATTGATTTAAGCCCACTACGGAGCGCTTATGACTAGTTCTTCGATGTTCTTTTCCGTTCCCAATATCTCTTGAGCCCTGCTGATAATTTCTCCTTTCTCTCCTGCGAAAGGGGCTTCCAACATTTAGGGACTCGAGGTGGTGGGGTCCAAGATTCTACCATAGCACAAAATTTAGAACGATCTTCTACATCAAGGTCAGCAATTCCAGCCGAATCCAAGTCCTTTAATACTTCATTAAGCCACAGGCTTCCAGTGTTGTAGCTTTTAACCAAGGAGAAGATCTTCTTGGTAAGCCCGTTGCTGTTCATTCGTTGTAGGTGCCCGTAGAACTTTAGCTTCCTTCGTCGCATACTGGTATTGGCTGATTCTAACTGTCGATACAGGTCAGAATTAGATTTCAAACGGTAGGTTCCATCTGGGAGCAATCTCGGGCCATGGATTTTCCTGAGGATACGTCTTTCGACTTTCTGCAGGTCATCCATGGTGCCTTTTCTGTTCATCAAGAGGGTCTCTGGGACATACAGAAACTGTGGTCTGACAGCACTTCTGTAGTGACAGATCTTAGCATTCCTCGAAATGCTAGTTATTATATAAAAACAACATGAACTTAGGAAGAATGTATCAGGGTGTAAAGGAATAAACGGTCAAGTTTCCAATCCACGTTGCGCACTACTGTAATCAGAGTGACGCGAGAATCCCAGCTGACGTGGCGAGACGGATGTGGATAAAACACTTGTTGTGTTATACAGCAAGGAAGAGACTGTGCGTTACGCACGTGTGCACCTCACTGGGCCTCCTTTGTTTGTATAGGTCAGCAGTGCGTGTCTCACTCTCACATTCTTCCCTCAAATGGCACTGGATTAGTCAAGATACGAGGACATGTTCCCCTAACAGGATGTCCAAGTGGCTACAGCACAATCACCCGCAACACATTCGTATAAAAACAAGTAGTTCCGTGAAGAACTAACAGCCTATTCTCATATATCCTACTTATGTTAATTGCCTCTATCAACATAAAACATTTCAGTTTGATAAGGGGCAGATCACCTCGTAGTTCCTCCCCTTAAAACAACAATACTAACTAACTTCAGTTTGATTGCTGTAATAGATTCACAGATATTGAGAACCGTCTAAATATTTCTGATGGTCGCCATGTTGGATTTTTATATATGTAGACCACAGAGTTATATACTATTACAGGAAGATTATTGCGTAGGTGTATTACTCAAACTTCAATCGCATGATAAGGACACAAGAAATAAAAACGAGATCTTAAAATTTAGCACAGCCCCCATCTTGTGGTTATGAAAACAATTGAAATACAGTACATATCAGTGGTTAAAAATTTGCAATAGCAATTACCGCACCAAGTTTCACTGCGCTCGGATGGTTAAATCGCGAGAAACGTCCATTTAAATATTTAAATTTCGCGTCGCCGCCATGTTGGATTTATGATCACCTGGTTATTAAAACTCACATAGGTAAACTTATGTTCATAGCCATTATCAACATACAAAATTTCAGTTTGATTGCTGTCATCGATTAGCAGATATTGAGAACCGTCTAAATATTTCGTAGGCCAACCAAGCGACCACTGCCCAGCCATTTGGCCTCCAGATATTGGGGAGACGCGTGGTCAGCGCATCGGGTCCCCTATGCCGCTAATCTTGGTTTTCGCGACCGGGGCGCTGCCTCACCGTCAGACAGCTATTCAATTGTCCTCACGAGACTGAGTGCACCCCGTTCCAGCCCTCACGTCAGTTTCTAAAATTCCTGACGGAGCCTGGAATCGGACCCACGGCTTCCAGGTGAGAAGCAAGCGCGCTACCCCAACACCACGGGGCCAGCTCAATCGCATGATTAGGACACAAGAAATAAAACCTTAATTTTAAAATTTCGCACAGCGACCTTCTTGAGGTTATGTAAACAATTGAACTCAATTAGATGTCAGTGCATTACAATGAGTATAGACACTTGCTGCACCATGTTTTACTGAGCTCGGATGGTTAAATCGCGAGAAAAGTCTAGTAACTGTTCCAACTACACTTGGCCGCCATGTTCGTTTTGTACTTAAGAGGTTTTTGAAAGTCACATAGATGAACTTCTAGCAGTGCCCTTTGTCACCGTACAAACTTTCAGGGTGATATCGGTAATAGTTTCGGAGTTATAGAATGCTGGTGAAATATTTCACACAGCCGCTATGTTGGATTGGTGAGACGTAATAACATTTAAAGGGCATGGTCGAGGTCGGTCGAAATACGACCTAACCAAGTTTCATTGAAATCGACCAAGCCGTTTAGATTTTATTAGGGGGGACACCCACACACACATACGCGCACACACACACATACACGGACAACAGGTGATCTCATAGACCTATATTATTCAAGAAATTAAACTGACATTTTTGTTCTTGCTTATTTTAGGGTCTGCGACATCGAGGTCTTATAGCCCCGTATATTTTAGTGTGTGTGGAGTTTGTGTGATAACCTGCGTTATTTATTTATTTATTTACTAGGAACCTACCCCGGCTTCGCCCGCGAATATTCTAGTTGTAAAGAGTACACTTAGCAAAATCTCAATCATGAATGCTATGACTGATTTATCCTTGGTATGAATAATCAGACTTTATCAATTCAGCTACTGGTGCAGTGGTTAAGAGTTTGTCATTCCTTCATAGGTATATCAGAGCGAAGTTAGTTTTCTGGGAATATCACAGACACTGTTAATTTAAGGGCCTTTAAATGTGGTTTTCGGAGACCCTTTACAGTCGGGTCAAAAAGACCTTTCGTACCACACTCACACGTGAAAATTGCGTGAAAAGCGCATTATACTATATGTATTGATGAATGTTACAGCTTAATTTGGTTCAGTGAAAACCTTATAACCGTCTGGAAACTTTCACAGTAATGTAATATTTGGAATTGCATTGCGTCTTACAGAAGTAGATGGACCTGTGAGATTCTGTTACCATGGTTACCGTGTAAGCATTCGTTCATTATTTCATTGTAAATATACGTGTTTTAAGGTATTTATTTAATTGTGAGGCATTTAAAGAGTAAGTGAGTGCGTTTCGCTTACGCATTGGGTTATGCTGAACCTGTAGGTACCCCATATGTGTAGGTTGGTGTTAATGGGACCTTATTTTCGGTATAAAACTGGAATGGGACTTTAGCAAAATAATATAGGGAGGGATTATTGTAATGCCAGTAGATTGGGATAATAAACGCGGGAATACGGAAAAAGTCGTGCGAATGCGGGGTGGATGCGGATAACAGTCATGCGAATGCGGATAACAGTTTTCTTTATCCGCGCAGAGTTCTAGCTATAGACCTATAGGTTATGCCTTCTCTGTGTAACCTCTAGCGCAAGCTGAAGCAGAGCTTCTACTCGCGGATGAGAGGAAAACGGAGCGCTCAAACAAGAGGAAATGTGGCAATATCTAATAGAAAATAGACGAATTTAAAGGGAATTTCGGACAGTTCTTCCTTTGCTTCAACACAATGCACGCCACTGCCACCCTGGCGGCAGTCACTGGAAGCAAAACATCCAGATAGGAAATACTGAGAGGTATTGCTCGTTGCACGATCATCACAATTGTCGCTCCGAGGGAAACGTACCGAAGTTCATGTTGGGTAGTTTTGATATGGCTCACGATACTGTAAGTGCAGCTCGAAGGCCAACTTTCTAACCAGTGAAGTAGTGAATGAGCAGGCGAGTTCGTTGCCCCAGTATTAAGCAATGGAAAGTGTTGTAGCCGGCCGGCAATTGATATAACAGTGGCGTAACTCCGCTGCGTTATCTTCATTTACTACGTTTACTTGGCGAACTCAAATCGATTTGAATACGATCCTGTTTTCAGTACGATGCCCGTTTACATGAGGAGTTTCAGTTCGTATTGTAATCGATTTCTATACAGTACCGTACAGGGGCGGCTCCTGATTACAATTCCAGGGTGGCCCAGATGATAGACTACTATTGTTGTTACATATTAAATATTGTTTTATATTTGGCATTTATTGTTGCCAGTATTGCCATTATCATAATTCCACACAACACAAAATTTGTAACAAGTTTTAATAAATAGTTGATGCATTAAAAACTGTACCCACATGGCTCTTTATTAATACATATATTATCTCCTGTGCTTGGATGAAGCAAATTTATCCATCAGCTTGGTTGATGAGGTCATAATTATTTCATTTCTAACTTTGTGTTCAGAGCTATAGAAGAAAATGGATTTGTTTAAAAATTCCTCGTTGATTTTCCTATTTCGGCATAATCGACATATTAAATAACTACGTACCATGCCACATATAATAATAAAAAAACATCTACAACAAGAAATGCATCTCATGGAATGCCAAACTAAAACATTACAACACGGTAGTAAAAACAGAATGCCTGTATGCCAGCGAATGCCTCTCGATGAATTAAAAGTTGGAGAAGCTAGAGATCCTAGAAAGAAGAATACTACGGAAAATCATGGGCCCAGTCCAGACTGAAACCGGCTGGAAACTTCGGAGCAACAATGAAGTCTATAAAAATGTGGAGAGAATCTCAGAGACCATGAAGAAGAGGAGGTTATCGTTTCTCGGACACTTGTACAGAATGGACAAAACTAGACTAACCAAACAGTTATTCGACTACCTGTGGAACAAGAAGACAACAACGACATGGATTAAGGAAGTTCGAAAAGATCTCGAAAATTCCAACATCCAGGAAGTTCAGATGTCAAACAGGGAAACATTTCGGTACATAATTCAAAATTTGGAAGGGTTTCACGTCACAAGAACCACAAAGAAGAGAAGAGCCTGGACGGATGAGCAGAAGAAACAGCATAGCGCCCATATGAAGGAGTACTGGAGGAAGAGGAAACTTCAGGCAAAGAAAAAATGAAATTGTAGCTTGATCCGAAGTGGTCAATTCGCAAATAAATAAATAAAAACATTTATACAGTAGAAATTACAGCTTCATCGACAGAACTCACTAACACATTTTGTACTGTACTTGGAATATCAGACAACTGAAAATCTATAATTATATGTTTGTCTTATGTCAGCAATCTGCGAACAATAGCTGAATACCTGTTTAAGGGCTTGGGGTGGGGTGAACCCTTCTCCCGTAATCCTGTTTGACAGAGACAGAAGCAGGAAGCTTCAAATCAACGCTAAGGGCCTAATCTGCTGGCCCTTGAAGATAGAGAAAATTCCCTTCATAGCACTGAAGAATTCCCGTGCAAGACAGTGCTATGTCCACTGTTTCCTCACCCGGCCCATGAAGCCTTATACTTTACATGGGACTTGCTGTGGAGAGGTCCTCGCTATGACGATACACCGTACGAGACTGTCAGGATCTTAAGCTAGGGATGAGTTATTTATAATGAATTCTCTTTAGAGATTCTAGAAGGGTAAAACACTTATTTTAATTTGAGTATCTGTAATATAATAGTACATTATGCAACGAGCCTATAATGGCTATAATTAAGACACGAGTATTTTTTATAAAACGAGCGTATGCGAGTTTTATAATTTCCATACGAGTGTCTTAATTACCATTATAGGCGAGTTGCATACGACTGTTTATGTTCGACGATAATTATAACTTTATTATATGTTTTAACATAAATATTCATAAATATCTGTTGAGAGTCAGCCACAAGAATGTTGTTATCGGAGAGCGAGCGCGAGACATCTCTCTGTCTTTCAAGATCTCTGAACGACCGACGCATGCGCTCTGTGTGCTTGCAATGCCATATGCAGGCCACATGTTTACATCTGCCGTCCCTCAGTATATTGTCACCGGAGTCGTTTGAAGGCTGTGTAGAAATTAGGGTTCATGATATTAAGGTACAGTGCTATTTCTTGTCTCATATTCGCCAGTTTATTTACGCGAACATATGGACGGTGCGTATTCCATGTCGGTAATTTATTATAGTTCGATGTTATGTTTATGTCCGACATGTTGGATTTTGAGCGCATGCTCGAAGTTATCGTTACCTAATTGGTCAATGAACGAGCTCTGATTGGCTGGAGAAACTGTATCGTAATGAAAAACAGTGTTATAATGACCATCATTATGATACAGTTTTCTGACACGTAATAGTGAGGGTCGAACATAAAGTAATTTTAAAAGACATTAATTAAACAAATTCTTTGTAATGCTGCCTAACGGCCTTGGGTGGGCAGGGCCTTTAATGACGCACCGTCCCTGGACCGTATGTAATTTACGGTGGCCAACCTGCAGTTACGTTGGTTAGCTCGTATTAAACAGCAAAACATAAAGGACGCGTAATTACTCAGACATACAAGACAAATCCTTCGCTTACCTACAGTCCAGCCGCTGAGTGTCCGGCTCTGACGTTTGGCGATGGTGGGAAAAGAGGGGGGTAAAGAGAGCAATATAGCCATCTTACAGCTGTTAATAGAACCTTGAAACTTGCCATCATTGTAATTCTTCTCTAGCGTCTTCATTATGTAACGTGGAAGTCCCACACCCCAGTTGCAATTTTATGCATCATTTTGTTATTCGGACATGTTTCGGTTACAAAACCTAAATTCTTCAATCGCAGTGGAATTCCGCGAAGTCGCTTACTACCATGAAGAATGTTGCCACCTGTACCAATCAGCGGTATTCCCGGTAAGCCGGTCTTTAAATTTGATGTACGGACAGTTCGCCACACTGACACTTCTACACACTGCCCAAAATACTGACAGTTTGCCACGGCCCTTGGACGTGGCTACCTGTTTAATGACTCAGAAATAATCTCGACTGTCATTTCCACACACATCTCCACCCCACCACCAAGGCTACTATGAAAACGATCAAGTTGAAGACATAAATGTGGATTTTGAAGCTGCTGTAATTTCTTCTCTGAAAGACGTATTTCCAACAACAACAATACATGGCTGTCATTTTCACATGACAAAATGCTTATGGAGAAATGAACAGGATCTCGGATTGTCGGTGGAGTACCGAGAGAATAACGAAATCAGCACGACACAGGACAACGAATGCTGTTGAGGGCTGGAACAACCGACTCAACAATCTTACGGGAGACCACACCCCAAATTAAAAGAGGTTGTCAAAGTGTTGAAGACGGAAGCTGAGAAGACAAACGGCGCATTTGTAAAGTCCGAGCTCAACATGGAAGGGGGGGGGGGGGGAAGAAGACCAACTAATGTCAAACTGGACGGACGGGTTAAGAACATTCAGAAAAAGTTCGAAAATGACGACAACAAAGTTTTCTGGAGGCAGTTGCCTATTCACAGAAAATGGAGTAGGTTAATATTATTGTTGAACAAATGATAATAAAAAAAAAAAAATACAAAACAACTGACGAAGCCTAGAAAGCTGATTTTAAACACACCAAAATGATCGGTTTTGTTATTATTTTGCCAGTCCACAGCCTGAATAAAGTGTGATGCAAATCAGACTCTGTATTTATTTTATTTTGATGGAAATTACACTACATCACAATGATATTTTCGAGACCGTGTTAGTAATGAAGAACATAGACCGAGCGCTTTTCTTCACTCCAAAGGAGTATTATGTTATGGTGTATGTCACTGGTGCGGCTGTAATGATGATCGCTGAAGCCTATAGCCTTAGGGGGGGGATGTGTGTGGAACTGTCAGTCGAGATTATTTCTGAGTCATTAAACAGGTAGCCGCGTCCAAGGGCTGTGACGAATTGTCAGTATTTTGGGCAGTGTGTGGAAGTGTCAGTGTGGCGAACCGTCATGTAATCTTACATTTAGCTCGATGTTGCCAAGGCTCTCTTCTGTTACTCTGCGTGTTAGTGCAGGTTCGTTGTTTTATTGTCTTGTGTGTGCACACTTACCGGTTAACTGTGTGTAAGTATATTACCTTAGTAATATAGTCAGCGATTCGTCAGAATTCATTTAAAAACATGTGAAATCTTTTATGTACGGTAGCCTGCGTTGTCTTATATTTCGCGGTTCAGAACCGTCAACGCTGTCTCCCTCCCTCATTAGAAATATCAGAGCTGGACACTCGACGGCTGGACTGTAGGTCAAAAGATTACAGAGGACGGAAGGTGCTCCACTGAAGTAAAATGCCGCAT
Source organism: Meconema thalassinum (assembly GCA_946902985.2). Lineage (NCBI taxonomy): Eukaryota > Metazoa > Arthropoda > Insecta > Orthoptera > Tettigoniidae > Meconema > Meconema thalassinum. The sequence continues at coordinate 275,890,304 of OX336396.1, forward strand.
TGCTCAGGCAAAACTAGCTTTTATGCAGAAGAGGAGATTACTGTGCGCCAGTCGGCTTAAGCTTTCCCTCCGAATGAGAATGCTACATGCTTTTGAATGGACAGTTGCGTTGTATGCCTATGAAACGTGGACACTAAATAAAAATGAAAAGAACCGTCTTGAAGCCTTTGAGATGTGGTGCTATCGTAAGATGATAAATGTGACGTGAAGAGACAGGATATCGAACACAAGGGCTTCTCGACACCGTGAACCAACGGAGATCAATCCTACGCACAATCCGTAAACGTCGTCTCGCATGGTGGGGTCACACAATGCGCCACTCCAATTTAATATGAACTGTGACAGAAGGGTTCATTGAGGGAAAAAATCCATGAGAAGACCTAGAAATACCTTCCGTAAACAAATTCTAAACGACACCCAAGCACAGAATTATAATTCAATGAAGGAAGCGGCAAATGACAGGACGATCTGGACATGTTTTTATGGCCACTGACCAGTCTTAGGTCTGCAAACCGATGATTATGATGATGATTAAGATGATGAATTACAATCCGATGTTTTATTTTTGACGGGTTGTTTATAAACATCAAAAATGGATGCGCGGAAGATTTTGATGTTGATTGTTCTTAACAAGTTTATGTTCAGTTTAATAATGATAAAATGTTACTGGTTTTACATCCCTTTTAACTACTGAAGCTTTTAGGGACACCGGGCTGCCCGAATGGAATCTGTAACGTGCCAGTGATCGACTGACACGGCTCCCTCGCCACTCAGCCAGGCTATGTTCAAGTTATTCAATCTAGTGGACAAATGGATAATGGAAAGGATTAAGCGGCAAAGTGAGGCGATGTATTTTCACTTTTTCTGTTGACTACATATTACGCACGGATATACCAGACATTAAAGGTAAAACAGACAAACAATACAATAACGCTAAAAACGCTTGCAAACAAACTACGCTTATCAACCACGACAGGAACACAGACAGTAACGAAGAATATGGGCAGAAAGTAAAACAAGCGATTCGAGAGTCGAGCGACAGACGCGAGTAGGCCTAAATTAGTTTAAAAATGTAACTCAAGAGAGCGCAGAATCGCTTTCAATACGATACGCGTTTACATGTTCCTGAACACCAGTTTGGATACGTTCCGATCCCACGATTTTACCGTATCGACCTTGAAACTCAATACTATCTGAGTCCGGTAGAAATTTCTCGTTTTAAAAGAGTTTTTATTGTTGATTGATTTAGGGTCTTTGCGACATCGTGGTCTTGACGGCTGTCGTCTGTCGCCCGACTCTCGAATCGCTTGTTTTACTTTCTGCACATACTCTTCGTTTCTGTCTGTGTTCCTGCCGTGGTTGATAAGCGTACTTTGGTGTGTCTGGAATTTGTCTGATAGCCTGTGTTATTGTGATGGCTATATTAGTGTGTGTATTTGTAATTCGTTTGACGATTGGGACGGAGGAGGCCGTGGCCTTAACTTAGGAACCATCCCGGCATTTACCTGGATTAGAAGTGGCTAAACCACTTCAAGGATGGCTGAGGTGGGAATCGAACGCACCACTTCTCAGTTTTGCCTTACGGGGCTGAGTGTACCCCGTTCCAGCCCTCAGATCAAAATTACATCCAGAGCCAGGATTCGAACCCGGGAGACCGAGGAGACAATAATAATAATACGATTATGTTAATGTATTTACGTCCCTTTTAACTGCTCTGGCTTTTAGAGACGCTGGGGTGCCGGAATTTTTCCCCGAAGGGGATCTTTAACGTGCCAGTAAATGTACTGGCACGGCTCCGTCGCATTTGGGCATCCTCGAATTCCAGCTGACTGCGCAAGGATTCGATTCTGCAACCTTGGGCACAGAAAGCGAGAACGTTACCGCTGAGCCACGCAGTCAGTCAACCGACCGAGGTGATAGCCAAGAGTACTAGCCACTTCGCATCGAGGAGGACGGCTGTATTAGTGTGTGTGTTTGTACAAGGGGCGTACTACATTACACATCATTTGTTACGTCCGCCTTCTCATCATAATCTTCTTGCAACTTTATGCACTTTTGCTATTGATGTGTCAGTCTCTCCAGAACTTCCTTAAACCATTTTTCTGAGTGCTGCGCACCCATGCCTTGACAGCTGTCTCCAGTTCTGTAATATCCGCAAAACGGCGACCATGCAATGGAAGCACAGGGGCAGTCCACCGCCAAAGGCATGTCGAACAGTGTCATCAGTTGGCAAGTGAATGGCGACAGTGTTCTGGGACACAAAGGGCATCATCCTCATTGACTGGCTGGAATTGGGGGCCACGATTAACGGTGCAGCATATGTGGCAACCCTTAAGCGCTTACGTCGTGCAATTCCAAGTAAGCGGCCAGAAAAATTGGCTTAAGGTGTGCTTCTGCAACATGACAATGCCCGCCCCCACACTAGCCGATAGACCATTGATCAAATGGGATTCACGGTACTGGCATACCCACCATACTCTCCCGTTGGCACCAAGTGATCATCACCTGTTCGGGAACATGACGAATCCTCTGGACACAGCTGTCAAGACATGCGTACGTAGCACACCACATGAATGGTTTCAGGTAGGTCTCGACAGACTGACACATCGATGGCAAAGGAGCATAAAGTTACAAGGAGATTATGTTCAGAAGGTGGCTGTAACAACTGATGGGTGATATACATCAGTCGGGTGGGGAACAATGTAGTACGCCCCTCGTAAATCAGGATTGGGAAGGTGGCGGCCATGGCCTATAGGAAGGAACCACCTCAGCATTTTCCTGGTGTAGAAGTGAGAAACCCACGGGAAACCACTTTCAAGGTGGCTGAGATAGGAGTCGAACCCTCCTCACGAGTCTGAGTGTACCCCATTCCAGTCCTCAGACCATAATTACATTTCTTGGCAGAGCAGGGAATCAAACCCGGACCTCCGGGGGCGTCAGCCAAGAATGCTAGCGACTACACCAGGATGTGGTCATGATTTACAAGAACTGCAGTGCACAGTAGTTCCGGAATGGAGGAGGCTCGCTAGACCAAGGCCGAACTGAGGAAGTGCACACACAATTCGCTGGCCGATATCACACATCATGTGAGTATTACTAATTAGGATTGAGACAAAGAAAACCACATCCTGGAGGCCACAACAGGCTTGTGTGTGTGAATCACCCGGGACAAAACGTCATGCCCCTCAAATGAATTCACAACAACAACAACATCTATTCAAGAACTTCAATGACAGCGAGCGACAAGAAATGAAAAACTTCAAACAGTGAGAGCCTTTCCTATAGATCGTAACCTCGCAGGTGCCGTGTGGCGGTTGGGAGAGGGCGGGGAGGGGATGGGGGCAATGTGTATTGCAGCGTGTCGAGTAAGACACTGCCGCTAGCAGCAGCGTAGCGCCCAACAAGTTCAAAACATTTACATTTTTTACCGTATTTAATAATAATCATTACTTGCATGAATTCCAGAGTAGTTGCTGGAAATGCTGTCCTTCATTTTCTAAACACAAATTGCACCAACGTAGGAAGTTTTAGTACACTCGCTGTAATTCATCCTCACTGATATTTCGTATCGGTGCAGTTATTTCGTTCTCGAGAGCCTCCAGAGTACGCGGATTGTTTCTGTATACCCTTTGTTTGAGATTCCCCCACAAGTAAAGATCATATGGCGCTGAAACGTACGAACACATTTACTGTAAGACTTCTTCTTTAGAAGATAAGTTTTCAATAGGAAAATTCGATGTTTTGTTCCATACCTAACCATGTTCACGGGATACGAGACAGGCTACAGTACTTCTCAAGTCTTAACTCTCTGAACTAAGGTATCTTCTCAGCTCCGTATGTGATACATGCAATGCTCGGGGCTTCCCGTCCTGCTCTTATGTTATCATAAAATACTAGTCAACTGGCGGAGACGAATCACTCTACGCACGTCAAACGGACGTGCGAGGCTCCGTTCTATAGGGAAGGCTCTCGTTTGTTATCAGGCGGTGGCTTTTGTTTTAAGGGAGACGCATCTAGGTCATTTACCCCTACAACTAACTACTGATTGCTGTTGAGTCATTTACGGGCTTCGTGACATAGTTATCATTTAGCCCCGTGTGCTTGGGTGAGTGTGATGGCCTAAGTTATTGTGATGGTTGTACGAAGGGCAAACTACAGTTATATTGTTTTGCACTTTATTTTTTTCTACCCAGATGAAGTACATTACACATCAGTTGTTACGTCCACCTCCTCAACATAACCTCCTTGTAACTTTATGCACTTTTACCATCGATGTGTCAGTCTCTCCAGACCTTACTGAAGCCATTCTTTGGAGTGCTGCGTACCCATGGCTTGACAGCTGTGTCCAGAGGTTTCTTCATGTTCCCGAACAGATGACGATCACTTGGTGCCAAGTCGGGAGAGTATGGTGGGTATGGCAGCACCGTGAATCCCATTAGATCAATGGCAGCGGTGGTATCTAGGCTAGTGTGGGGGCGGGCATTGTCATATTGCAGAAGCAGACCTTTAGCCCATTTTCCTGGCCGCTTAGTTTGAATGGCACGACATAAGCGCTTAAGGGTTGCCACATTTGCTGCAGTGTTAATCGTGGCCCCCAATTCCACCCAGTCAATGAGGATGATGCCCTTTGTGTCCCAGAACACCGTCGCCATTCGCTTGCCAACTGATGACACTGTTCGACATTTCTTTGGAGGTGGACTGCTCCTATGGTTCCATTGTATGGTCGCCGTTTTTCGTATTTTGCAAAACTGGACACAGCTGTCAAGGCATGGGTAAGCAGCACTCCAAAAGAATGGTTTCAGGAAGGTCTGGAGAGACTGACACATCGATAGCAAAAGTGCATAAAGTTACAAGGAGATTATGTTGAGACGGTGGACGTAACAACTGATGTGTAATCAAGTGGAGCCCTATGTAAACACCGGATGTATAATATAGCAAGTCACACCTTTATTTATATGTGACCTACTTTAACTTACAATGCGACACTCAATGTGGGGCTGAGTCTTCTAGTTCAAACTCTTACGTGTGGTTCCATTCTCAACGCTGACACTGGCCATCCTGAGTGCTGTTTTCACTTGGCATTTTCCACAATCATTCCATGGAAACGCCGAGATGGCTTCGCTGGTTTTATAAACATACTCGTGTCTTAATTATTGCAATTATAGCCTCGTTGCATCATGTACTATTAACACATTGCTATAAAAAAGAAAATACTGCACCCTTCAATAAAGCATGGTTTTCTCAAGATTCATCTACGGGGTCGTGTTCAGTCCTGACTGCATTACACAGCAAAGTTCGTTTAAAAACAACATGCTCTAATGAATAGAAAGGTCCATGACAGAGGCTATACTAGAAATAAAATGAATAACAAGTAGAATAAAAGATATTTAATGACTGAAAATTATGTGCATAATAATAATAATAAATAAAAAGAAATCCTCCCTGACTTTCACCCCCTTAACAAATAAATATATTACTGAGCGGTAAGACTCGCTCCACCAACAAAACAATGTGAATACAGCTTCACTCAAATGATTAATCATAACATAAAATTGAGCGGTAAGAACTCGCTCGTCACATCATATGGATGCAAGTCCATTTTTTCTGGTCAAGAAGTTATATAATGCGTGGTGTACTGCACGTTAATAAGAAAATGAGTACTGATGCGAGTCCGTTTACAACTGAAACAGTCATGTTGCTCACGGAGTTGCATCTTTTAAATCACACTACGGCTATGGGACCCACCCTTAATTAACACACTATAATTACTACTGACACATGCAAGATCTAATAATACAAAAAGATGAATCTCCCTGAGATCTTACCTGGTGCCAACGCACACAAAATAAAATGAGCATGCCAAAACGCTCGCATCACAAAATGGGAACACAGCCTCGCACATCCTAATGCCACACGGGGTCATTGAACGCGTAAAATAAACACACAAGAAATGAAGCAACAGCAATAAAATACAAGCCTAACGGACGAAAAACTATATTTATATTTTTATAAATCGCCAGACAAACAGAAGTTTCGGAAGCTACCTTACAACATGGACAACACCCATTTAATCAATCAAATACTCATTATGACCGATCAGGTTTTGTGAATTTTAAACAACGTCTTAAATTGAAGTACAGGACCCTGGCCTGTTACTAATGACAGGTCGCGTTATCTGATTTGAGCTCACCCCTCTTGTATGAATCATCGCTGCCTCAACTATCTCTCTCAGTCCTTCAAGCTAGGTACTATTTCCATCTGGAAACGCAAACATATCTCACTCATCCGCTTGGATGGCAAGAAAACACAAAATGTACCACGGGTTTTGGTGTATTCTTTGGAATACACGGTAAGATAGAGTAAACTTTTACTGCTCTTTGCTATAGTTCATTCCTTCCTTTTTCTCAAACACCAACAGTGATCTTCCAATTTCTCCTTGCTGTTTATGGTTCTCATGTTACTTGTGAGTCTGTTCTAGATATAATATATCTTCCATGACCCACCTAGCGTCATCTAGCAGCAAATCTCTCAAGTTCCTCAATTCTTCCCTGTTCAAGAGGACTTCCTTATCAATCTGGCCACCAGATCTCGTCGCCATCGCCAGCTATCATCTCCGTGATCAAGAGAACTTCGTCTACTTTTTCACCCACCAGGCTGCTCTAGTGTCGCCTACTATCAACTCTTTGAAGACCATTTCATCAAGAAAAAATTTATTTTTTGTTAAGTTGTCTATTCTGATATGTATTCCTTTTGTTTCCTACCCCCACTCTTTTCCCTTCCCTGGTCCCTCTGTGCTTCGCTAAGCGTGTCTCACTTGTACGCCGGCAGTCGACTCAGTCAGTTGAAGCTCAACTAGAGCTCGCCTCCTCAACTCAGGAGGCAATTTTTTAAATTCCACGCCATGTTGGAACTTTAATCTCAACCGTCAAAGGGAACTTCACCTTCGCCATGAAGCCAAGCTAAGTACTAATTCTACGTTCTTCAACTAATTTTAATGGATTTTAAATAGCTACATGCTTTTAATGATCATTTCATAGGCAGTGTGAGATTACTATATTTGGGGCAATAATCATCCTTCGCGGGATTTTCCATGTTGGGCTTTGGTTTGTCTAAGCCGACCTTAATAGGAAGCAGAATTTCTTATGCTTATTAAATGAGAGATCTTCTCACAACGTGGGATACCATTGAATTACCCACTGTCTATAAAATACTTAGCTCGTTCCACCGCTGGAATAACTTTTGCCCTATTCTTCAGTCAGGATTGCTCTGGAACCTTCCAGAATCTGCAGTTATACCGTCATGTATTTTCCACTCGCATGTGGGAATACCTTTTCTAACTAAGGAATCTTCCTTATGAATTACTGATCAATAGTTAATTTTTCTTCCTCCGTTGGGATCTTCTCTGGCGCATTTAACTGTAATCTACAACTTTCTCAAGCAATAGACTCTCGCCTATCTAGTGTGACTAGTTATTTTCCATCATTGCAATAACTTTCTTTGCCATAAACTTTTGTGCTACTACAGTGAACTTTTCATCTATTTCAACAGACTATAGTGAAAAACAGTGTTTGTTCAATATTTCATTCGCGTCGCGTTCGTCCGATTATTATAAATACGGCCATGAACACTTATCCTCAATTCCCTTTGATCTTTCCCAAACCTCTTACTAACAAACCATAATAATAAAATTGTTATTTAGGTCTTTTCCAATGAGGTGTCACTCTCAATAAGTGCCCTCCCTCTCTTGATTTATTTAAAACGAATTAATGTCTGCATAACTACGTGTCTGGTACACGTCTCAAATTATCTTGTTTCTCCCTTCTAATTAGGGAATACAATTCTTTCAACTCATAAGTGAGTTATTTCTAGGTTTCACGAAAGGGAAACTTGCCCCATTTGTCTCGTGATTCCTACTTAAACATAGAAGGTCTAGAAACTTCCTTTTGATTTTTCTCTTCAGGTTTCACAATAAGTGACCTGCCCTATTTGCACAATCCAACCAAGTAATTCAGCATTAATATAAGATGTTATAGAAACTTCTATTTTATTCTTCCTGTTTTTTGTTCTTGTTATTTCCGAAGTTGTTACTCTTTCTAGGATATTTACTTAGAAATTCCTTAAAGTACACACCTTGTACTTGATTTACTGTCTAACTTTAATCACTTTAATTATCTTTAAATTTTTCATTTTATCTTCGCCATTTCAAAATCTTGCGAAGATTTTAAAACATATAAAAGTTTGAAACCAAAAGAATTGTTAATTGCTTGGCGCAAGCTTTAAATGTTTCGGGGGCCGATAACCTAGATGTTAGGCCCCTTAAAACAACAATTATCATCATCATCATAAATGTTTCGGAGGTCTGCGACCCCAAATTGTTAACACAATTGAAATTATATATTTGTTAAATTCATTACACTCTTTTGCATTGTTAAATAAATTCAAGAGTTCTTTTTCGCTTTATCATTTCTCTAGCATAACGGTTAGGCAAGATCCTGTCTTCCTTGACTCTTCCCACTTAATGCAAATAAATCTATTGATAGGGCTTTCACCACTTGTTGCATTTGAGCAAGAACTCTTAGTTGACAACGTGGTAAAGTCTCTCTTAGCTTTAATAGCTAATTCTAACTGGCCAGTAAGGCAAGCATAGCTCGCTACGCCAGCTTCCTGCTTGTGGAGATTCTCTCCAACACTTATGGTCGGTTTTTCAAAATATAAGTGTTTCTCCTTGCCTAAACTTTTAGTCGGCTCCTTGCTGGGTAAAAGCTTAGTCATTTCCAAATGCAACTATTGGTTTACTTACCAAAATTATTCCCAAAGGTATAATTGCTTTATCACTATCCTTTTTGGAAGCATTTGGTCGCTCTTTAGGAATTCTACAATTTCGAAAACTAAAATATCTAAACCGATTCAAATTATTGGCGTTCTTCAAATTATTTGTTTAAAAACAAACTCCTTTGAACAGATACACCATAAATCTGTTACTCTTTGTCTTGCCAGACGATCACCCTTCCCCATAGTAGGCATATGTAAGCTTGAGAGGGAATACTCTAAAGCCACTCTCTTGCAAACCGCCCAAGTTCTAGCTGCGTTTCCCGTTAGCTTTGCCCAGGTCCCTACCCACTTTAGGTATCGGAGAGCGGATTTGCAGTGGCAACCGCCTTTGAGTACATTTAACGTTAAACTTATAACTTTTGTAGGACTCTCCTCCTATATCTCCATCCTTTTTCTCCAGTCCGAAACCCATCTCCTTCTCTTTATCATCTTCCCTTGGGGGTTAGGTTATTCCCAAGCTAATAATCTACCCAGGTTCAGCCTTGCGAGGTTATGAACTGGGCTGATGTGGAGCAAGACAGAATAATCACAATGATATATTCTCGCTAACACATCATAAAATCACAGTACGCACCATAAAGCTTGGACTGACTCACTCATAACATACCAATGGGTCGGCTCAAAACAGATCAACCAATATTGCGTCCATAGACACATTAAAAAAATACAACAAAAACTCGGGTGCAAAGTGCCATCCCGTACAGATCTGTTGGAAAAGCAACTATCAAAATAATCCTGATCCGTCATAAAATTCTACTCACAAATAATCTTTACCCTCCAAATTCTATTTTTAATCTCAAAATTAATTCAGTTCCATTTTTGTTGTAAGGCATAGTTCCGAATTATAATGTTTGACCGCGATTTACGCAAGCGAATGCGAGCACGAGCTGCGCGTCGCCCCGTATATTTGAACCAAACACAATCACAATATTTACAAAATACACAGCGCTCGGCTTGTCCCATACTTAATGTGTCAGTAAACAAGAACTAGGAATCTACATTACCAAACAACAAACAAATATCTACAAAAATATGTCCCATAATACCATAGCTGATTTAATAAATAAATAAATTCATTTGTACCCAATCCTTTAAAACAGCGTCAGGAAAACATCTGCAGCCATCATTCCTTTAAAATGCTTAGCTCGTCATCGACATCTTCTGGCAAATGTCCTGCTGGTTCCAAGATCCGGTCTCGTTCCTAGACGTCATCTCGTGCTGAATTAAATGAAGTTTTGTCAGATACACTCACGATATATTTCCTATTAAATTCACCGATCAAGTACTAAATTCCTTGACAGTCTATTGGTGAATTATTTCGATGAACTGGTCCTATCTGGTAGCACTGGAACTACAAATGAATCACTGAAGTTACACTTCTAACTTGACGAAAATGTTCCATGTTCAAATACATGAAAAATATTGCAGAGTATGCCTCATGTCCTCGGACACCTGAGTAACGGCCTTACTTCCTCCAAAGCTCAAATAAAAGCCAACGTTACGTCCTCAGACGCACAAATAAAAGTCAATGTTACGTCCTCAGACGCACAAATAAAAGTCATCTCTCGAAGCTTCCTGGATCATTATAAATGAAACTGGCTACGGTAGGTGTGGAAAGGGATTTATGGAAACATATTCCATAATAATTATCAGACTAGCATGCGATCGGTATCATTGAGTTGGTAGCAATGTGGAGGTTACGATTATACTGTAGCTGACTGGAATCGATCGTGGAATTAATCGGTAGATAACTCCCGCGTTAATTAACCAGGGTGCGTTACCAAGCCGATTTGCCGCTAAAACAGGGCGTCTTGATATTATTGGTTCAGACTCTTGTAGATCTTTGCGCGCTTTTACTTGTATTTCTGCCACAGGGAGTGGTTAACATGAAGATTGACCAATTACATCGTAGCATTCGATTTTCTTCTTGGCGCCAACATTCATAGCAACAAGCCAAATTGTGCGTACCCAAGCCATCTCCGCGCTAAGAGTTGCACCTGTCCTATGTGTCATGAATATTATGCTACTTCCTAAAATACCACAGGAGCTTAAACCATTGTGTCCTCTGGGCCACTGATTTCTCAATATTTCCCAACACCGTCTGGCTCTCATATCTGCTGTCTGTAGAAATGTATCAAAAGATGATGAATAATTTATTAGAATCCTTTATACAGCCTGTGGATAAAGGGTTCAATACAAATCTCGAAAAACAAATTGACAACGATCACAAAATGAATTAAGGTCAATTTATTACATCATGTACTATTATTAAACACACTGCGTAGGATTACAAAGTTCTTGTCCTCTGCGTAAAATCTTAAGTGCACTCGAGTTGGTGTTACTGTTCACATAGTGTACAGATACATTGAATTGATGCCTTGTGAAATCCTCTTTGGTTGGAAATTTTGTAGTGAAAGCCGTGCGCTGCCATTTTAATAAAAACCTGCCTAAAACGGAACGCAATCGTTCCAGATTTCCGTTTTCACAGGTTTCCGTTTTACTAAGGGTTGAGTTTTAATCAGACAAAATACACTACCAAGAACTACTGTATTATCGCATAGGATTGCTATGAAATCATTTGATTTTTTCCCACTTTAAACAACACAGTTAATTCTTTAGCCGGACGTTAGTTTTTCTCGTGTTCTTCAATAACTCTCCTCTAGTGTAAGTGCCTTATGTTTAGAAGTCATTGTCACTGAATTACAGTCCGTAAATAATTACAGCACATAGTAAAAATAACACATTTAAAAGATCACTCAAGTTCACTGTTTTCTTCTACTCCCATTTGTCAGAAGGAAACTGTGTGTATTACAAGAGGATTGGAGGATGTAACGGTACAGACAGATATTGTGAAATGTAGCATACCTTGGAGTTTGGTGCAAATACAGTCGCACTCAAAATGTAGTACATAGCTTTGTATTATAGATAAGATATTCCGTCTTATCCGCGTTAGGCAGTTTTTCAGTTTAGTATCATTTTACATAAGAAATACCCCCGTTCCGAATTTTGTTTTCCGTTTGTCCAAGTTTCTAGTATATAAAGGGTCCGGATTAGGCAGGATTTACTGTATATACGAGGCGCATCTAGAAAGTAAGTTTCCCTATTTTAAAGAAAAGAGAACATAGTTACAGAAGACTCTCAGCGGCTGGACTGTATATGCAGCACTTGATTGTCAGCAGGTACAGCAATGTGTCAGCTATAGGCACCAACCGAATTGAGACACTTGTCATAGCGTAGTATTAACAGAAGTCTGCCGCCTGTGAATGGAACCAGCGTGTTCAGCTCTTCGTCAGTGTAAAAATGCTTACCGGAGAACAGACATTTCTTGAAGTGCAAGGAAAGGTGGAAATCGCTGGGAGCAAGATCAGGACAGTAACTGTCCTGCAGAAGTTTGGCTGGGAGCTGTTTGATGATGATGATGATAAGTGTTGTTTTAAGGGGCCTAACATCTAGGTTATCGGCCCCTAATGGTCTGGGTGATAGCGAAAATGTTAATGAAATGGAAACCATAACGAAAATTAAGTTAGATTGAAAATACTTACAAAATGGAACACAGATTGAAATGACTCACAACATGTAGTTTAGGTTCAAAATACTCACAAAATACAATGAAATTCAAAATACTTACAAAATGCAATTGAAATTGAAAATACGTACAAAATGCAATTGAGGTTCAAAATACATACAAAATGCAATTGAAATTGAAAATGCCATATCAGATTCAAAATACTCACAAAATGCAATTGAAATACAAAATACTTTAAAAATGTAACTGAAAATACTTACAAAATGTAATTTAGATTCAAAATTCTCAATTGGATTGACAATACTTACAAAATGCAATTGAGATTTAAAATTCGTAAAAATGCAATTGACTATTAAAATACTTACAAAATGCCCACCATACAAAATGAATTTAGTAAATACTTGCAAAATGCGGTTTAGGTTGAAAATACTTACAAAATCCAATTGAAATTCAGAAAACTTACTAAAATGGTACCACACATTCAAAGACTTACTAAAAAGCAATTTAGATTGTCGAAAATATTCACAAAATGGAATTTAGATACACGGGGAGCCAATTCACAAAAAACAGCGCGCGACCTTAAAGAGAAAAGCAACTATAATGAAAAGAAAAAGAAGATGGATCCCCAGAAGAATAAGGGATCAGGAAAGATGACACAAGGGTCAATTAAGGCGGGAAAGGAAGAGACTCCCTAGGCCTTGGATACCCTAATACCGTCGGGGTCGGAAGAGAACAACAGTTGACCAAGAGAGTTCGACAGGAAAGAAGACGGAGAGGAGCCCGGCACAAGTAAGTGGAAGCAATGCCGGACTCAGCTGGGGTCCCGTGGTCGCCAAACCACGTCCCACTAGATGTGAGACCCTGGGGGTTGATTATCCACCGTACAGTCCTCATCTTTGTATGGCATGATGGCGGTTCTCAAAGTCTCAAAAGGTTAAGAACATCCGGTCTAAAACATAACATTCGCATGTGCCTTACATATTGAATTCTCTTGGAGCTCTAATTGGACGACTGGTACCAAAAGAAACTGAAGCACGAATTAGCTGAACCGGTTCGTGATGAAGGTAGTGACTGCCGGCTATTGTTCACCGTTGGCTTCTGTGAAACACTTGGTGCGTATTCGCAGAAGTAGTGAGCCTGAGCTGGCCAATTAAAGTTATCAGTTCCCGGGAGATATACTCGACTTCCTCGCGCTCTCTCACTCTGAGTCACGTGGAGAGAGAGGACCAACAACAAGACCTGTAGGGAGGGACCTTCTACAGTAGCAACAGACACCCTGGAGACTCTGCTCTGGCATATGATACATAATAATAGGGCTCGGATTTTTAGGTGCTAAAAATCGGGAATATATTTATTATTATGTACTAAAAATACCTGAAATATGTGACAAAAATATTTCAAAAAAAGTCCTCTCGGCACGCCGGAAGGCGGAGGTAGATTTCACCGGACAAACTTGGGGATAGGCGAAAATAGGCAGAATATGCAGATTTTCGTAGAAGGATCAGACCTCATTTAATGCGAGAAGGTATTTTATAATTGGAGCTTAATTAACTTTGTTTTTCGTCATTTTATGCTTATTTTAAACATTTTATTGTCTTATGGGAACGGTAACCTTCTTGTCATTTGGGGTCCATTTTTATACTTGTGGTCACACTGTCCTTATGCTAGGTTTCGACACTGATGTGCAACTATGTAACGGTCTGTTACTTCTTCACGCAAAATTATATCTACCGCAGAGATTTTGGTTGGTTCCTCAGTTTAGGGGCTGCGACAACGCGGTCATGTAACCCCGTGTACTTTGGGATGGCTGTATTAGTCTGTAATTCAGGTAAGGACTGCAGACGGTCAATTTCAAGCAGTAGTTACTAATGTTGCTACCAGGTACTACCGTCAACGACACCTAGCTGTGAACTTGGCTACTAGATGCCACCGCAACCAGCAACTCGCAACGAACGTTGGAACTTCCCCTCCAAAGGAAAGCATACTGAGGGATTTTTGGCGCTCTTAGAAAATCCGACGACTTCGGCCGGCTTTGAACTCGCGACCTTGGGCATAAACATTCAGCATGCTACCAGTTACGTCACCGAAGCCGCTTCACACTTAGATGGAAATCTGAATCTGATCTCGTGCAAGTGCGTTATCTTGGCAACGTCTGATGGCTCATCCCTCATCAATTTAGTAGTGTTGCCATGGCAACCACTGATAGGTCTTGGCATTTTCTTATAATTCCGAAATTATTTTTCTCATCCCTTGGCATAATGGTGGGTTATATCAAAAATTCTTTCAGACAAAAGTTTTAGGTAATTATTATGGGAATATTGTCCATTTTGTACGGTTTTGATATTGTGCCTATTAAGAGAGATATGATTAATGTTTCCCGAAAAACCCACTTTTTCCCACCCCTTTGGTCAATGGTTGGTGCTATAAAAAAAACTCTTCAAACATACATTTTTGGGCTTTATCCGACACATAGTATGAATGTTGAACGAATTCGATATTTCACATATTAAGAGAGTTATAGCAATATTTCACTTTTTCAAAAAAAAAAGCCCCCCATTTTCACCCCCCAACGACCGATTTAGCCCAGTAACGAACTCGACCGAGATTTTATAGGTATACGTATTCGGTAAAAAATTCAAAGTGATTGGTACAAAATTACGGCAGTTATCGTGTCCACAATAAACTGATATACATATACATACATAAATTATATATAACTTTTGAACTGACGGTGGTTTTGGGGCCTGGGGATGTGAAACGCGAAGATATGTCGAAATTTTCCGGAAGTCGAAACATGGTACCCATTGCAATAGTTAGCTTTCTAACGAAATCTACCTCTGGTTGGTTCCTCAGTTTAGGGGCTGCGACAACGCGGTCATCTAACCCCGTGTACTTTGGGTGAGTGTAGAATCTGTCTGATACACGGTGTGAATTGTAATGGCTGTATTAGTCTTAATTCATGTAAGTACTGCAGACGGTCAATTTCAAGCAGTAGTTCCTAATGTTGCTACCAGGTACAACCGTCAACGACACCTAGCTGTGAACTTGGCTACTAGATGCCACCCCAACCATCAACTCGCAACGAACGTTGGAACTTCCCCTCCAAAGGAAAGCATACTGAGGGATTCTAGTGCTCTTAGAAAATCCGACGACTTCGGTCGGCTTTGAAACCGCGACATTGGGCATAGACATTCAGCATGCTACCAGTTACGTCACCGAAGCCGCTTCCCACTTTATCAGGCGGCTTTGGTGGCGTAGTCGGTAACATGCTGAGCTTCTATGCCCAAGATACCGGGTTCAAACCCGGCCGACGCCGTCGGATTTTTTAAGAGCGTTAAACATCCCTCAGTATGCCTTCCTTCGGAGGGGAAGTAAAGCCGGCGGTCCCATGTCATAGATTTATGGCATGTTAAAGATCCTTCCACTAATTGCACCTGTGTGAAGCTAAATTGGATAGGTTAAGAATGTATACAACGCTCTTAGGTTTCTATGTTCGTTGCCAAGAGCCGACTGCGGCGGCGTCTAGTAGCTCAGTTCTGAACTTGGCCTCGTAGTCGTTGACAGTGGCGCTTGGCGGCAAAAGTAGGAACTATCTGAAAAATTGTTAGTTGCAGTACTTAAATTAACAAACAGATAACACACACTAATACAGTCATCACAATTAACACCGGTTATCAGACAGATTCTACACACACCCAAAGTACACGGGGCTACATGACCGCGTTGTCGCAGCCCCTAAACTTAAGAACCAACCAACCAACCACTTAATCAGATGGAAATACTGAATCTGATCTCGTGCAAGTGCGTTGTCATGGCAACGTCTGATGGTCCATGCCTCATCAATTTAGTAGTGTTGCCATGGCAACCACTGATAGCTCTTGGCATTTTCTTATAATTCCGAAATCATTTTTCTCGTCCCTTGGCGTAATGGTGGGTCATATCAAAAATTATTTCAGACAAAAGTTTTAGGTAATTATTAGGGGAATATTGTCCATTTTGTACGGTTTTGATATTGTGCCTATTAAGAGAGATATGATTAATGTTTCCCGAAAAACCCACTTTTTTCCACCCCTTTGGTCAATGGTTGGTGCTATCAAAAATCTTATTTGACATAAATTTTTGGCACTTATCCGACACATATTATGAACTTTGAATGGATTCGATATTGCACGTATTAAGAGAGTTATAGCGAAATTTCACTTTTTCGAAAAAAGCCCCCCATTTTCACCCCCTTCGACCGATTTAGCCCAGTAACGAACTCGACCGAGATTTTATAGGTATACATCTTCGGTAAAAAATTCGAAGTAATTGGTGCAAATTTACGGCAGTTATCGTGTCCACAAGAAACTGATATACATATATATATATACATATATATATATAGTCTATATACATAAATTATATATAAACTTTTGAACTGACGGTGGTTTTGGGGTCTGGGGGATGTGAAACGCGAAGATATGTCGAAATTTTCCGGAAGTCGAAACATGGGACCCATTGCAATAGTTAGCTTTCTAATGAAATCTACCTAAAATGTGAATATAAACAATATGCAGTACTGACGAAGGCTACGTCTCACTGACTGCTGAATCATTACAATACACAACGAGATACATCATCAGGTTGGCCATCACAATGATGATTTTGAAGGCGCGAAACTGAGGCAATATGTTTCTTGACTTTGAGGTGTTGTGTAACTTGAGATCGCTGTCTAGCCCTGATTGCATTCCCACATTGTTGGCAGAAATGAACACCCCCATTAGAAGTAAAATTATCTTAAAATTCTGCAACAGACGATAACTTGTAGTTGTTTTACTTTAGGCATCGTAGAACTGCCTTACATTTCACAGTGCCAGAAATGAACTGCATGTGGGTGACACTGGTTCCAGATAACTAGGGGATGGGGAAGGGGGAGGTCTAGCACGTGGTCCTATATGGCTATGGACAAGGAAATCCCCGACTTCCACAGTGAGTGGCACGGGGCAACAAGTTAAGAATAACACAGTTGCAAACTGACATACGCTCTGTATGATGATTATATAGCTCACAGGTTCTTCCCCGTTGAAGTAACACAGAACAAAAATGCAATAAACAGAAAGATCTAGCATACTGGTTTAAAAGAATGTAAATATTATGTATTTTTGTGCTAATAAATGAAAAGCAGGAATTTATGTATTTATTAAAAAAACAAGATGTTCAGTAAAGAACATATAGCCTACTTTCTCCTAAATGTATGAGTATAGTTATAACTCGTTATTATCAAAGAGTATAATAGAATCATTTCTTGGTTGAAGACCTTAGAAACTATTTACCTCTACCAAACGCCACAACCTAGAAAAAAACTACTACCATCATTGAAGAAAGATAGATAAGAAGTATCTCAAGAATGTTATGGATCTGGAGACATAATCGACCGGGCAGGCTGCGTGGCTCGGCGGTAACGTTCTCGCTTGCTGGGCCCTAGGTTGCAGGTTCGTATCCTGGCGCAGTCAGCTGGCATTTGAGGGTGCACAAATGCGAGGGAGCCGTGTCAGTAGATTTACTGGCACGTTAAAGATCCCCTTCGGGCCAAAATTCCGGCACCCCGGCGTATCTAAAAGCAGCAGTAGTTAAAAGGGTCGTAAAACAAATAACATTATTATTATTGTTATTATTACATAATCGACCTGTCGTGGCCAACATCCAACTTTGAGTTGAGGCATGTCTTTACACGTCTGGCTGTGCATGGCTTTCACAACCCTAATTGAATTAACAAATCTTTCCGTGTCCCTACACAGACGTGTGTATACAAACTATGTGGATATTTTCGATTGCTATTTGCCTGAAATAAAAGTATTAATAACCTGAACTAGTACCAGCGGCTAGAATTCAGTTACTATGTGAAATCGTTTTGTTCTTTACTTCAAATAACATTTTCAAATAACGCACAATAGGCTGTAACAAACCCTTTAAAATAAGAATTAAAAATGTATCATAGTATCATCCTGTCATTCTTCAAATTCGATGTGCATAGAATGCCAATGGTATACTATCAATGGAGTCCGATGTAGACCAGTCGTGAAATCTAGTGGAGAAATATCGAACAATATAATCCTAACAGGGCGAGTGCATTCTAGCGGCCATAAGAAGAAACTTTTCAATAAAATCTGGAAGTTAATAAGTAGGCCGGCGTGCAGTTACCTTTTTGGCTGCTAGATGTCTCGAGCAAATCTGCTGGCGAATTATGTTTTAATTAAATATATGTTTTGCACCGTAATATGCACAATATAAGGCTTAATTTTAAAATGTCTGAGTCATTACAAAGCAACAAATATGTAAAATTACAAGCAAAAAACCAAACTCTGATGGGGTTTGAACCATAGGCTTATGAATGACAGACTAACGCTTTACCACGGAGCCATTTGTGCCAACGAACATTGATCTATATAAAATGACTTACATAGAACTTGTTAGCAAATAATGATTTAGACCTAACGATTTCATCAGTGGAGTATATTATTTATGTATAAAGCATTTCATACTAAGTTTATTTATTTTGTATCAGTACGCTATATTGCATGCAATACTCAAATTAGTGAAATATAAGTCAGGCACAAGATATCCGCTGCCATCTTGTCTTCTTACCGAGACGGCTCAGCTTTTTAAAATCACTTCTGCACTATAGTATTACAAAATAAACTTTTAATTTCGAACGTGCCTCTTCCTTTAGAACAGTTAAATCGATTCTCGGCTCGATAATCGGAACTGGTGGGTCCCATGATATGGATTATAAAGTTTGCATAATTCGCACGGCCACCATCCTGAAATGGTACGGCGGATGACCTGGTAGTTTGGTCACAAGACGCGTCCTATATGAAGGTATGTTATTACCAAATTTGGTAGAGATCGGATAATTTGGTTAGTCACTATTTGATTTTACGTTTTGAACGTTTGAGTGGCCACCATTCAGATTTGGTAAAGATGGCGGCGATATAAAACATGACACTGAGGTGCCCTTTGCTTGTTCTACCTCTGTACCAAATTTCGTTCAATTCGATTTCACCGTGTTCGAATTGATAGGGGGGGACAGACATTCAGAGTACACACACACACACAGACTCACACACACACATACACACACACAGACAGACACACAATTTTTGGCCCTGTAGTGATCTCATAAGTCTACTTTCATTTTTTGCAAAAATCGAAAGTAGGCTAATACATAAAATATGTATTTACATTAAAAAATATATTTACCTAAAAATCCGAGCCCTAGTGATTACCGCCGGGAGAAGCATAATGTTACTCATCGACTAAAAATACTGGGCACCAGGGAATGATATCAGCAGCGGCTACATGCTGTTGCGAGAAGTAGCGTCAGCAGTTACGTTGGCAACACGGTAAACTTTGTTCTCACCACAGCCATTTATAACAGATGCTGGAAATGTAGTCCTGACGTCTACACATATTGTCGAAGATTTTCAGTAAAGTTTCTTGCGTTATGGACTGGACATAATTAATGATATTCACTTTAAGTTCATCAATCGTTTTTGGATTAGTATGGGAGCCGATCACACGATATTTACTTATCAAATCGCGAACGGTATCCCGATTTGGACACTTTGAATTAAGAAACCACGCCTGAAATTTTAGTTTTACATTTTCTGTAAGCCGATTGCCTTCACGAAAAACGTATTCCACCAAAAAAGCTCTCTCTTCAGTAATAATCATTACCACCTGTACACTGTTGCACTCTTACAATAATCTCTCTGAACGATGACTTACTGTAATACACACTGACGATTTCTACAGCCCACACCCACACGTGTGGTCTTCACTGTACCGCTACCATGTCCAGCACACCATGCTGCCAACTAAACTGCTGACGCTACCTTTCTCAGCAACGCGTAGGCGCTGTGGAGAACATTCCCTGGCGCCCTGTATTATTGCTCGGCAAGTTCAACTGAATCCCTGAGTGAGGGCGCTGTCGGCGCGAGCGAGCGAGGATGGGAGAGCACGTGGTGGGCCGGGGCAGAGAGCTCGATAACAAAGCGCTGATGCCATTTCAACAATTAACTACGGGGTCATTATCTATGTGCGCCCCGATAAACACGGCAAGCTAAGCCGGCTGTGACTGGCGCAGATCGCGGGTGCGCGTACACGTTCAGCCGATGGTGGTGCGCTCGGCTGACTCATATCGTTAGTTCAAACTTGTTTTGTCATTCATATGGACGTGTATCTGCAAAGCTTAGACGTTAGTGTTGCACGTTTAGTGAGTATCGTGATTACTGTGATTGTTGGTCATGCCTAGACACCAATTCACATTGCGCGAACGTGTGTATATCCATAATTCTTATATGAAAAGCAGAAAGTCTTGTTCTGAAACAAGACGAAAAATTCGAATCAAGTTTTCAGGAAGACCTCTGCCTAATGTCAGTACAATTAGGAGGCTCTCTAAACGATTCAAGAAAACAGGCTCCGTAAATAATAATAAAAAAGTTAACAGAAACATTGTGTTCTTACAGAACAAAAATTAGATGAGATTGTTGTCCCTCCTTCCATCAGAAGAATAATAATAATGTTATTGGTTTACGTCCCTTTTAACTACCCTAGCTTTTAGAGACGCCTGGGTGACGGAATTTTGCCCCGAAGGGGATCTCTAACGTGCCAGTATATCTAATGACACGGCTCCCTCACATTTGCGCACCCTCAAATGCCAGCTGACTGCGCCAGGATACGAACCTGCAACCTTGGGTTCAGCAAGCGAGAACGTTACCGCTGAGCCACGCAGCCAGATTTCTTCAGAATATGTCAGGTGTGTGTTACAAGAGAGGGAGGACATTTTCAGCATCGGCTATGTGCTCTGTAAGTACTCATTATTGAACATGTTTGGTAAAAGTGTAAAAGTGCGCGCCACCACCGGCTGAACCGTATACGCGCGCCCGCAGTAAGCGCCAGTCACAGCCGGCTTAGCTTGCCGTGTTTATCGGGGCGAACATAGATAATGATCCTGTACATCGACTGAGTCTCTATCAGATAATGTCTGTTGTTTAGAATAACACCACACACCTAAGATACGTGTTGGAATGGCGTGATTTCAAGTGTTGTGAATGTGTTTCTGTAATTTGTGAATGTATTTCTGTAATTAAATTTGTTTTTTGTAAGTTGGCACCCTTGGAGCGTTGATGAGCAAGATGGAACAGGTTTTGAGTAACTGAATGTAATGGCTGGATAGTGATGCTCTTTGGGTACAAATAAAGTGATTGTTCTTGAATTGAAGACATGAGTTGAAGAATTGATTTGTAACATTTTGGCGACCATTGACAGGATTGTATTGAAAAAGTTGGTTTGGTAAACAATTTCCCTGTTTTGTTTTGTTTTGAATTTGTTGCCTTGCAATGGCCACGATTGAAAAGTTGAAAAAGAAGAGAAGTGCCTATCGGGCAAGTGCGACGAAAGCTATTGGAGCGGTCGGAGTTGAAGCCGATTTCCAAAAATTACGTGTGAAAATAAATACTCTCCGAACAATTGCGGATACCTTAAAAGAATTGGACGAAAGCATCCTGAACGAGTTGTTGAATGTTGACGGAAACGAGGATGCCTGTATCGAAGAAACAATGCACTGTGTTACCGTTCAAGAAGGCCTTCTGCAAGCACGTCTTGAAGCCGAGGATAAAGTGGAAGGATTAAAACCTAGTGTTGCCAGTTGTGTTGATGAGAGAGATAATTTCAGCGTACAGAGCAACGTGGCTTCGGCGTCGTCATCCATGTCGTCAGAGAGGTTAAGGCTGCCGAAAATCACGCTTGAGGTATTCGACTTGGGTCCAGGTAACTGGATAAATTTTTGGACACAATTTCAAAGGATTCATGAGGATTCTAACATTACGAATGTTGATAAGTTTAGTTACTTAAAAATGTCAGTGAAGGGACAGGCTAAGAAGTGAGTTGACAGTTATCCACACACAAGTGAGAATTATGTTAAAGTCTTGGACCATATAAAGAATCGTTTTGGTAAAGATGAGTTGGTTATAAATTGTATGTATAAAGATTTGTTGCAATTGGTTCGCTCGGATTTATCTGTGACTGACCTGTATGATAATATAAGTACTAAGTTGAGATCCCTAGAAACATTAGGCATGAATTCTGATAGGGCAGCAATCTTAGTTCCACTCATTGTAGAATGTCTCCCCATTGACGTTTTGAAAATATGGGAAAGAAGAGCAGCAGAAGAGGACGATGATAGTGGTAATAAAATTGATAAACTTTTGTGTTTTCTGGGCAAAGAAGCCGAGAGTGAACAAAGACTGCGTAATCATGCTAAGGTGAATGAGGTTGATAAATTCACTGCGCCCAGAACAGAGCCAACAGCAGCAGCTCTCGTTTCTTTCACTCCTACTGTCAGGCAGAATCGGGTAAGTTATCAGCAAACAGGACGGTCACACAAAGTAACCCTAACCTGTTTGTTTTGTAATGAGAACCATCCCTCTTACAAGTGTTCTAAAGAAATGTCGGTTGAGGACCGTCGTAAAACTGTAAAAGAAAAACGAGCTTGTTTTGCATGCTTGCAGGGAGGTCACTCGAGACAGCAGTGTAGGAAAAGAATAGATTGTGGTAAATGTAAAGGGAGGCACTATGATATCATGTGTGTTGGTGAACCCAGCAGAACAGCATCGTTATTTGCAGGGCCTAGTGGAACTGTCATTTTAAAAACATTAGTAGCACAATTGCGTGGTGTCACTGTTCGAATATTACTTGATACTGCTTCACATCGCAGTTATATTTCGGAAGCTATCTGTGAAAAATTGGGTTTGATCGAATGTGGTCGTGAAAATATTTGTCATATGCTGTTTGGTGGGAGTGTGTCATCTGAAATATCACATCCAATTCATGAAATTGAACTAACTAGCTTACAGGGTGATAACAGTTTTGTTCTTAAGGCACTTAAGGAGAAGAAGATTTGTGGTTTGATACCACCTGTGAATGATCCGCATTTGTTACGGAAGGTGGCTGCACATGGTATTACATTGACAGATGATGGAGTTAACCGACCTATTGATGTGTTGTTAGGAGCGGATGTTATGGGAAAACTTGTTACAGGTGTGAAATGTATTGACTCGAAGCTGTTAGCATTTGAGACGAAGCTTGGATGGTGTCTTCTGGGTACCGCAGAGAGGCAAGAAGTAAGCAGTATGACAAACTTTGTGACCTCTTTGCTCAATTTACACCATCCTTTATGGGACTTAGAAGTTATTGGAATTGAGAAACAGACAGAAACAAAAAGGTCGGACATAGATGATAGATGTTTGCGAAATTTTGAAGACACAATTCGTTTCGAAGGTGAAAACTGTCGGTATGTAGTAACATTGCCCTGGATTGATGAGCACCCCCCTCTTCCCACTAATCGTGAAATAGCTGAAAGTCGTCTGAAATCAACAGTAAGCTGTTTAGATAACAATGGACTCTATGATGCGTATGATACTGTTTTTAAACAATGGGAAACAGATGGGATTATTGAAATAACATCTGATGAAAACATAGGGCACTTTCTACCTCACAGACCAGTTATAAATTATGGGAAAACAACTAAAATCCGCCCAGTCTTTGATGCATCGGCGAAAAGTATTGGAAACGTCTCTCTAAATGATTGTTTAGCAACGGGACCCAACTTGATTGCTAGTATCGTACCTATCCTATTACGTTTCAGGTTACAGGAGGTCGGTGTTGTGGGAGACATAAACAGGCTTTCTTAATGATTGGACTGAACCCTGAGGATCGAGAAATGTTAAAATTCTTGTGGTGGCGTGATGGGCATATTATAACGCTGCGTCACTGTCGTGTAGTTTTTGGAGTTGTGTGTAGCCCATTTTTGCTGAATGCCACCATCACTCATCATTTGAATACTCTAAGTGGTGACTTAGTTGAAAGACTGAAAAATTCCTTTTACATGGATGATTGCCTTTGTTCATTTCAGTCCCTGAGTGATGCCAAGGAATTTGTGTCCGAAGCTACAAATGTCATGTCTCAAGCCAGTTTCCAACTCCGTGGGTGGGTTTTGTCAGGAGATGATGTGACACAAAATGTCTTAGTTGTCAAATGGCATGCTTTAGATGATCTGTTGGGATGCAACTTTAGCTTCGATCCAAAAGAGAAAATCAATGAATTAACTAAGAAGAAATTGCTGTCGATTATAAGCAGGGTGTTTGATCCATTGGGTTTGTTATCGGCACCTTTACTCCATCTGAAAATTGCATTGCAAATGGCATTTAAGCTCAAACTACACTGGGACACACCCCTTCCAAAAGAAATTCAAATGAAGTGCTCGCAGTGGCTTACTGAAGTTCATTTGATTGACAGCATTGTGGTGCCTAGATGTTTAAGAGGTGTCTCTGACACAGCTTGTTTACATGTATTCAGTGATGCCAGTCTCCTTGGACTGGGCACTTGTGCCTTTATGAGGTATGAAAACAAAGATGGCTTTAATGTTCGATTTGTAGCGGCAACACTTGCAGCAAGGCTTGGTTCTGTTATTAGTAAATCGACTAATATTTCCAACATTGTGTACTGGTCTGATTCTATGATTGTTCTTTACTGGACAAAGAAAGGTGAATGGAAGACCTTTGTTGGAAACCGGGTAAAGGAAATCCACCAGTTGACGTCACCCGAGCAGTGGCGATTTGTTCCTGGCGATTGTAATCCTGCTGATATACTCAGCCGAGGATGCTTGTTGTCCGAATTTGTTGCATCAAAATGGTGGGAGGGTCCTCAGTGGCTCCTAGAGAATGAGAACAAGTGGTTAACTGTGAAAATAGCCCGTACAGAAGAGGAATCGAAGAAAACGGCTGTTAGTTTGTACAACACAAACGATGTATGAGAAAACTTGTTCACACACTTTGCTTCTTTCTCGAAAAATGTGCGTGTTGTTGGTTGGATCTACCGATTTCTTGAGAAAGCTAGTGGGAAAAGTTCAAACTGCGGAGAGGAGTTGACTGGCAAAGAAGTACGACATGCTGAATTAAAATTAGTACGGTGGATTCAGAGTAGTCACCCTCTAGATGTAAATAATTTCAACATTAAAACTGATGATGATGGCTTGATTCGAGTTCGTACTAAAATATTATCTGATGAGTTCACACCCATGTTCAAGGAACCCATTTTACTACCTCAGTGTGAACTAGTGGAGTCCATGGTGGTAGAATGTCATGAGAAAATGCACCATGCTGGAGCAAGTACTGTGTTAGGAGCCCTGAGAGAAGAATACTGGATAGTCAGAGGTAGACGATTAGCCCGACGTGTTGTTAGTAAATGTGTTCGTTGTCTTAGGCACAAAGCCCAACCAGTGAGAACGCCACCTGTCGGGTTACCTAATAACCGTGTAAATCTTGGAAAGGTGTTCCAAGTATGCGGAGTCGATTTGGCTGGACCTCTTTTCATAAAAGATGGTACTAGGGTTTGGATTGCCTTGTTCACCTGTGCTGTATACCGTGCAGTCCATCTTGAAGTGGTCGAGTCGCTCTCTACAGAATCGTTTTTACATGCTCTTCGAAGAATGATTGCCAGACGAGGCAGAATCACAACTATGTATAGTGATAATGGTACTAACTTTGTAGGAGTTTGGAATCTCTTTAAGCAGACTACAGTTGAACATGAATTGAAAATTCAGTGGCTATTTAATGTTCCCACAGGTGCTTGGTGGGGTGGATTTTTTGAGCGGCTTATTGGGGTGATGAAAAGACTGTTGAAAATATCCCTTGGTCGTGCGTTATTAAATCTTTGTGCTTTTAGTTGAAACCTACCGTTTCAAGGTGGGAGAATGTTGTGAATGTGTTTCTGTAATTTGTGAATGTATTTCTGTAATTAAATTTGTTTTTTGTAAGTTGGCACCCTTGGAGCGTTGATGAGCAAGATGGAACAGATTTTGAGTAACTGAATGTAATGGCTGGATAGTGATGCTCTTTGGGTACAAATAAAGTGATTGTTCTTGAATTGAAGACATGAGTTGAAGAATTGATTTGTAACATCAAGTGTTACATTTATCACTGGAAATAAAACAATGACAGTTTAGTTCTAAATTAACACAAGATATTGCTCATAAAATATAATCCTGCAAAATGGGTAATATGAGAATTTACGCCTAGCACACATTTCTTAAGAAGTCTCAGAAGTTTTTAAATAGATAAATCATCATCATCAGCATCATTTACCATCTCCAGTTTCCCGGGTGTGGCAAACAAGCACTCTCCATCTTGCCCGATCTTGGTACACCATTTGTTCTTGGACATCGTCCCAGTTAAAACCATTCTTCTCCACCTCCACCTCTGATAGAACTGTCTCTATCCATTGTCTCCTTGGTCTTCCACTTGGTCTCTTCCCTCTGACATCCAGGTTGAAGTACTTCTTAGCTGTTCTAGAGCTATCCTTCCTCATTACATGGCCATACCACTGAATACTGCATTTCCCCAGAAAGTTGATAACTGGTACTTTGGTCCATAGTCCTAATAAATCTCATTTATGCGGCATGAATTCTACTGTTATCCTTACTTAGCAATGTACATGTTTCCATATCATAAGTAAGGATTGGAACGAAGTAGGTGTGATACATCGTTGCCTTTGCTGTCAAGGGTATATTTTTGCCCCAAAGTAAGTGCCGAACTTGGTTACAGAAATGAGATGCTTTCTGTGTACTATTTAGAATTTCTTGTTTTAGGGTGTTATCCCTGGAGACCATACTTCCAAGATACTGGAAGTGAGAAACGGATTCTAGTTTTGCTCCCTCCAAATATATGTTTGAACTGTTCCTCCCTCTGCTAATTATCATTTCAACAGTCTTGGCCTTGCTGATCTTTAGGCTAAATTATTTAAGTTTGCTATTCCAAGCAGTCAGTTACTCCTGTACTAAATAAATCAATCAATAAATAAATCAATCAATAAATAAACAGACAGATAAATAATTAGAACAAGAAGTTCTGTGACGAACTAAAGAGCCTACTATTCTTAAAATTTAAGATTCATGCCAATCTATATAGACCTATCTAGATAAATAGCGAAATTAAGTTGGTAATATAGACATTTCTAATTAGTTCGAAATATACCTGTAGTCTAATACAGCACTACAGTTGGCAGCCCTGGTGACTGAATATATGGTTAGTTACATCTCTTAAGATACAGAATACAATATTTGGTTGAAGTCCAATGGATAGCATGGCCGTTACTTGCAGTTAGACATTGGATCCATCAGCGCGCGTAAAAACATGTTGGCAACAATGTCATGCATGCGTTGGTCAGAAATAATCTGAAATATTATGATCTCTTGTTGTGCCAATTTTGGATGAAATCCATTTGTTAGTATAGAAGTTACATGTATTTTAAAATTGGACCTATTAGCAAGCTTAGAGTCATGTTGGCAGCACTGACGTATATTAGTTTCTCCTAATTAATCTAGAATGTTAGGTACTATACATGTGCAAATTTTAAAGCTGTTGGCTTTCATATTTTCCGATATATTAATATTTGGGTAAAAACAAATAGAGACAACATTTATTAACAGTTGGCAGCCCTGGTTGCTCTTAAGAATAAGCATAGTCATATCTGTTATGGTACACATAGCACATACGAAGTTTGTTTGAAATCCAATCGATAGTATAGAAGTAATATGTATTTAAAATTGGTCCTATCAGCAGGCTTAGAATCATGTTGGTAGCACTGACGTACATAAGTTACTCCAAATTAATCTAGACTGTCAGGTACTATACGTGTGCATAGTTTCAGATGTATTGGTATTTGGATAAAAGAATAGAGAGAACATTTATTGACAGTTGGCAGCCCTGGTGGCTCTTAAGAATTCGCTCAGTCATATCTGTTTATGTAAACATATTACATACAATATTTGGTTGAAATCCAATTGATAGTATAGAAGTTTGTTGCCAACATGTTTTTACGCGCGCTGATAAATCCAATGTCTAACTGCAAGTAACGTCCATGCCATTTAAAAATTGGACCTATCAGCAGGCTTAGAATCATTTTGGCAACACTGCCATGTGGTGCATTCTTGGAATACACGGTACGAGAGTATAAAGTCTATTGCTCTTTGCATGTTCATTTCTTCCTTCCTCTTTGTCAAACACCAACAGTGATCATCTGTTTTCTCCTTGATAGGCAAATCTCTTATGTCTTCATAAGTCTGTTCTAGATATATAACTTCTGTGACCCACCTAGCGTCATCTAGCAGCGAATCTCTGAAGCTACTCAATTCCTCCTGGTGCGAGAGGACTTACATATCCATCTGGCCACCAGATCTTGTTACCATCGCCAGCTATTTTTTCCTTGAGCAAGAGGACTACGTCTACTGTTTTACTCACCATGCTGCGCTAGTATCGCCTGTTATCAACTCTTTGAAGACCCGCTCAGCATGAGAAGATCATTTTTTTTTGTTGTAACATTGGCAATGCTTATATGTTCTCCTTTTGTCTCCTACCCCCCACTCTTTTCCCCTTCCTTGGTCCCTCCGTGCTCCGTTGAGCAGGTCTCACTTCTCAGTCGGCAGTTGACTCGATCAGTTAAAGCTCCTCTCGAGCTAGCCTCCTCAAACCAAGAGGCATACTCTCTTCTACGCCATGTTGGCAAAGTAGTTATCGTCATACGGAACTTCGCCTTCAACATGAAATCAAGATAAGTACCATTTTAAAAGTTTTAACCTCATCTTCATGGTTTTAACTTCCACGTGTTTTTAATGATACTTTTATAGACAGTGTGAAAGTATTTATTTTGGGGAAAAAATCATTCTTCGTGGGATTTGCCATGTTGAGCTTTCGCTTGTATAAGCCAACCTTACTAAAAAAGAGCTTTTCTTAAGCTATTCAAATGAGAAATCTTCTCACTACGTGGGATATTACCTAACACCCGCTGTCTATAATTCATCAAGCTAGTTCCTCCGTTGGACTTTCTCAACCCCATTTTACTACTAAGGTCGTTCTGGAACCTTCGAGATCTTGTACTCTATCTGCGAGTCTTGCCGTCAAGTATTTTTCACTCACTTGTGACAATAATATTTAAAATGAGGAATCTTCCTTACAAATTTTTGCAATAGCTAACTTTCTTCCACCGCTGGAACCACTGGAATGTTTTATGGTACATTTAATTGTAAATCACAACTTTTTCAAGAAATAGACTCTCACCTATATAGTGCAATCAGTTATTTCCATAATTGCAATAACTTTCTTTCTCATAAACTTTAGTGTTTCTATAGTGAACTTTGCATCCATCTTTATAGACTACAGTGATATCCAGTGCTTGTTCCACGTTTCAACCGCGTCGCGCTCGTCCGTTTACATTAAATACGGCCATGAACATTAATCCTATATCCCAATGATCTTTCCTCAACCTTCTACTAACCACCATTATTAATAAAATTGTAACTTTCCTATAAGGTGTCACTCTCGAAGTGCCCTTACAACTTTGCTAGTTTAACATTAATTAAATTCTGCATAATTGCTTGTGTGATACAAGTTTTAAATTCACGTTGTTCCTTTCCTATAATCAGGGAAAACAATTCCTTAAACTCTTGAGCGAGTCATGTTCAGGTTTCACGAAATGGAAACTGTCCCATTTGGCTAGTGATTCCTGCTCAAACTTGGGAAGTCTAGAACTTTCCTTTTCACTTTCTTCAGGTTTCACAGTAAGTGACCTGCCCTCTTTTGTATAATTCTCATATAGTAATTCTGTATAAATATAAGAAGTTGTAGGAACTTCTATCTTATTTTTCATGTTTTTATTATTGTTATATTCGAAGTTGTCACTTTCTCTAGAACATTCTCTCAAGAATTTCTTAAGGTACACTCTTTGTACTCCAATTCACTTTCCAACTTTAATTACTTCATTGTTTATTTGTTTAAATCTTATAAAGATTTTAGAAACATGTAAGGTTTGAAACCTTGTAAATTGTCAATTGCCTAGAGCAAACATTTAATGTTGAGAGGTCTGCGACCCCATTTGTTAAAAAGTTCAAATGAACTATGTTTGTCAAAATTATATTACACGTTTGTTAATTTCCTCAAACTTCTTTGAATTGTTAAATAAATTAAATATTTGTTTTTGGATTCATCATTTCTCTGATACTACAGTTAGGCAAGATCCTGGCTTTCTTAGCTCTTCCTAGGTTTATGCCCTCGTTCATACTCAATAAAGCTTTTACTATTTGTCTGGCCAGACCATCACCCTTCCCTATAGTACTTTTTATACATGCTTGGGAGGAAATACACTAAAGCCTTTCTCTGGCAAACTGCCCAAGTCTTAGCTGCGGTCCCCATCAGCTTCGACCAAGCTCGCACCTACTTTAGCTATCAGAGAGTTAATTTGCAGTTGCAACCGCTTCTAAGGGTGTTTAAAGTTAAACTTATTAATTTTGTGGGACTCTCCTCCTATTTTTCTATCCCTTTTCTCCAATCCAAAATCTACTTCCTTCTCTTAATCATCTTCCCTTGGTGGGTGGGTTATTCCTCAGCCTATAAACTACCCGAAATTTGGGAGAGTCCATTTGTCATTTTTCTGTTTGGCAATATTTTGCAAATTATTAATATCTGCTTTGGATCTTTCAGCTATATCCACATCATGCAAAGCCTGTGAACGGGAAAGAGGCCGCTCCTGTCTCCTTTGGGGTGTCCTGTTCTTTCTACCCATTCGCTGCTGCAAACTTGACAGCATCTCCAAGGTTCTACAGTTTCGTGGGTTGTATTTCAATTTATTCTCTTTGTCATGGCCCCTACTGAAAAAGATGAAACTCTCATTGCCAGACGTTCTTCCTATAAAGGGCAACTCACTAGATTCAGAAATTTCATCAGCAAATTAAATCCCGCCGAGTGTGATTTAGACATCTTGACACATCGCCTTAAGTTGTACGAACGGTCTTATGATTATTATGATCAAATTCAAACCGAGATTGAATCCGCTTGCCCAGAACTTCAATCGGATCGGGACGAGGTCGAACCCTTGTACTTTGAAGGGATTGCAAAGGCCCACCAACTGATCCGCAATATCTCAGAACCGGACACTAAGGTCATCAATCCGGCCCAGTTCGCACCCGCTTCAGTTCACGAGAATAAACCGAAACCGTTACTTCCTAAGATAAGCCTACCACACTTCTCAGGCAAGGAAGGTGAATGGTATTCTTTTTACGAACTTTACTGCTCCCTAATTCATGAAAATACTGAGATCCCCGTTATTCATAAATTTTATTTCCTGCGTACGTCTTTGGAATCTGAGGCCTTAGCCTTGGTGGAGTCACTGCCTTTAAGCGCAGACAACTACCACATCGCCTTTAATCTCCTTAAAGAGAGATATGGCAATTTACGTTTGAGTGTAGCTCGCCACATACGCTGTCTCTTCAACCTACCAGCCGTCAAACCTAATGACGTCACCTCTTTAAGAGACCTCTTAGATTCTATACAGTTAAATGTTAGAGCATTATACCAACTTAAGCAGCCTGTCCAAACATGGGACACCATACTCATTCATCTGGCTACATCAAGATTCGATTTTTCAACTTTAAAGGCCTGGGAGATCGAACTCGCTCGCAAGGAAGAATTTTCCTTCGAACACTTAATCTCGTTTCTCAACAGCCGATGCCAAGTTCTTACAGCACTCGCATTTCAGTGCGAAAAGGTCGAAACGAATCATCAGTCTCACATTTTTGAGAAAAACCTTGCTTTTTCAAAGGGACATCAGCCCCCATCTGTCGAGAACAAGCAAACCCGTTCTTCTTTCAATCATGCAAGAGAACATATCAGGCCGCTTAACGAATCATTAAAATGCACGCTCTGTAAAAAGCTTCACACATTGTATTCGTGCAAATCCTTTAATGAATTGTCTGTCGAAGATCGAAGGAAGTTTGTCTTCAATGGCAAACATTGTTTCAACTGCTTATCACCTAAGCATTCTTCTTCAAATTGCACGTCATCCAATCTCTGTTTTCATTGCAAAAAACCGCATCATTCTTTATTGCACGTTCACGATAAATCGAGGTCATCAGCACCCGCCTCTTCAAGCTCCATGCAGAGCAGCTCCGAACAAACTAATGCTTCTTCCTGCATTTCCAACGCCGAAACTTTTCACAGTGCGCAAGCCCTTTTGACCACTGTACAATTCGAAATCCAAGATAAATTTGGAAATTGGTTTAGAACCCGTGGTCTTCTCGATTCTGCTTCAACGCACAACTTTGTTTCGCAATCGTTGATTAAAAAACTAGGTCTTTCGTCATGTGACCGGCATTGACAATTTGAAAACTCAAGTTTTGCAGTCTTCAAAATTGAAAATCAGAGACGTTTGCCAAAGAAACACCAATCTTAACATAAAATGTCTCATTCTTTCCAGTATTGGCAAGGACACTCTTAGTCACTCTATTAATACCTCCTGTTTAAACATTCCCTCGCACTTAAGGTTAGCTGATCCTCAGTTTAATGCTCAAGGTCCCATTGATGTACTTTTCAGTGCCAATGTTCTTTGGAAGTGCCTTCGCAAACAAACACACAAGTTATCTTCAACCGTGGTCGCCAGAGACACCGATTTTGGTTGGGTTATTACTGGTGAGATCCCACAACTCAGTGTTCAAACCAAAGCGCAATGTCATTTCGTTACAGCTGACATAAATCTCATTTCTGAAAAAGAGAACGCTCATGTTTCAGATCTCAATATTTTTGAAAAACACTTGCCGAAACGATGTCTCATCGTGAACAACTACGCTACCTCTGTAAGTTGTTTAAATGGTTTTTCCTTCTTCCCGCACAAGATGGCCATTCAATTTCGCCTTGCTTTGTGTTACTTCGTCTACCTTCTTATGTCATTTTTTTATAGCAGGTAATTGCTTAAAATTTCTATTGAAAACTATCTTCCCCTTGTGTAAAACTATGGCTATCAGTCACCATCACTTTGCTGTGAGCTATGTTTCACTTCTTTCGTTATTTAGAAGGATGGCCACGGCCGGCTCCTCCCCCCTTCCTCACAATTGGAAGCCGCTTTTGAAACCGCTTGAAAATCTGAATTCCCTAACATCTAGAATAACTGTTCTTATGCATAACCTTCCTCTCAATGTCCCAGCTTTTCTTCTCTGTTCGGAAGAATTAAGCTTCTTTCTGTTGAAAATTGTCGGATTCCGTGATCCTCTCAATCATGCGAAATTGATTTCCTACGCTGTTTCATACGTCTTTAAATTGTTTGTTCACGTCCAAGTTACGATTGACTGCATGCCGTCCAACCTGAAAATCTGCTTTAAGTCACAGCTGATTCAACAAGTGTTGTTTGTTTATTCCGAACTGCTTGTTTTTCAAACTTGTTTGTATACAAGCCCGAGGAAGGTCAAGTCACTGTTCATTTCCTGTATGCTTGCTAAAGGTCAAAGCAAGTTTCTCTTATCTCAACTCTGGCTGATTGCCAACCATTGTCTGGCGAGTCGCTACTGCAAGTACAGAAGCCGTTCACCTACTTCCCAAAATAAACTTGTTCCAGTTAAGGACTCTTTCAGCTATTTATATGCCTTATCTCGTTGTACTATGTGTGTCAAGGCCGCGCTTGCTTACGTCTTTCACTTACTCACGCTCGTATCTTACAATTGCTTCGATTCTTGCTTCAAAACTTCGTTGCGTATTTCTGACGCGCTTATGTATTGCAATTTGCTTACATATTTTGAAATCTTATTGTTCATTAATGAACAAACTGGTTTTTTCTCGTCGTCACATTCGATGTGTTTTTGCATTTATACTTGTCACGTCACGTTTCTCGCTGACTTAAGTATTTTTCTGAGTAACCCCTTTGATACTTATTATGACTTGAGGTCATTGTTTATGGCTACTAGTTTGTTACCCATGGCGTTCTTGCTTTCTACTCGCATAGTTTCTTTGTTTATTTGGTATATTCTTATCCTGAATAGATGTACTTGTTTCTATACGCTTTGTTTAAACTTGTCAATTCTTCTTTCTCATCGTATCGCAATCTTTACTAGTGCTTTATTTCTCTCAGCTTACAGCTATTTTGTGATTGAAGATGTCATTAATTCTCGTTATTTAACTCCGCTTTCTAATGACCCTGATGACCTCCTTCCACTCACACCTGGTCGCTTCCTTACACTCACTTCTCTCTCTGCCCCTCCTCCCCTTCCTAATTCTTACAGGGATTCCAATCTACCTATTGTTTGGTGTAAACTTGAAGCCCTCCGCAATTCTTTTTGGAAGAGGTGGAACTTGGAATATGTAACTTCCTTGCAAAGGAGGCAGAAGTGGTTTCTTTCCAGTCCCGACATTAAAGTGGGGGACTTGATCTTAGTTAGGGATGTTTCACCCCCCCCCCCCTAGTCTGGCCTTTTGGAAGAGTGACCGAGTGTTACCCTGGAAGAGATGGGAGAGTCAGGGTAGTCAGAGTTTTGACCACTAATGGTCAGATCACAAGACTACTTCTCCGCAATTGCTTATTACCTTTAAATGTTTACTTGTTTTTCTTGTTCCCTGTTGGTGTTTTCCCCTCCCAGTATGGTGCATTCTTGGAATACACGGTACGAGAGTATAAAGTCTATTGCTCTTTGCATGTTCATTTCTTCCTTCCTCTTTGTCAAACACCAACAGTGATCATCTGTTTTCTCCTTGATAGGCAAATCTCTTATGTCTTCATAAGTCTGTTCTAGATATATAACTTCTGTGACCCACCTAGCGTCATCTAGCAGCGAATCTCTGAAGCTACTCAATTCCTCCTGGTGCGAGAGGACTTACATATCCATCTGGCCACCAGATCTTGTTACCATCGCCAGCTATTTTTTCCTTGAGCAAGAGGACTACGTCTACTGTTTTACTCACCATGCTGCGCTAGTATCGCCTGTTATCAACTCTTTGAAGACCCGCTCAGCATGAGAAGATCATTTTTTTTTGTTGTAACATTGGCAATGCTTATATGTTCTCCTTTTGTCTCCTACCCCCCACTCTTTTCCCCTTCCTTGGTCCCTCCGTGCTCCGTTGAGCAGGTCTCACTTCTCAGTCGGCAGTTGACTCGATCAGTTAAAGCTCCTCTCGAGCTAGCCTCCTCAAACCAAGAGGCATACTCTCTTCTACGCCATGTTGGCAAAGTAGTTATCGTCATACGGAACTTCGCCTTCAACATGAAATCAAGATAAGTACCATTTTAAAAGTTTTAACCTCATCTTCATGGTTTTAACTTCCACGTGTTTTTAATGATACTTTTATAGACAGTGTGAAAGTATTTATTTTGGGGAAAAAATCATTCTTCGTGGGATTTGCCATGTTGAGCTTTCGCTTGTATAAGCCAACCTTACTAAAAAAGAGCTTTTCTTAAGCTATTCAAATGAGAAATCTTCTCACTACGTGGGATATTACCTAATACCCGCTGTCTATAATTCATCAAGCTAGTTCCTCCGTTGGACTTTCTCAACCCCATTTTACTACTAAGGTCGTTCTGGAACCTTCGAGATCTTGTACTCTATCTGCGAGTCTTGCCGTCAAGTATTTTTCACTCACTTGTGACAATAATATTTAAAATGAGGAATCTTCCTTACAAATTTTTGCAATAGCTAACTTTCTTCCACCGCTGGAACCACTGGAATGTTTTATGGTACATTTAATTGTAAATCACAACTTTTTCAAGAAATAGACTCTCACCTATATAGTGCAATCAGTTATTTCCATAATTGCAATAACTTTCTTTCTCATAAACTTTAGTGTTTCTATAGTGAACTTTGCATCCATCTTTATAGACTACAGTGATATCCAGTGCTTGTTCCACGTTTCAACCGCGTCGCGCTCGTCCGTTTACATTAAATACGGCCATGAACATTAATCCTATATCCCAATGATCTTTCCTCAACCTTCTACTAACCACCATTATTAATAAAATTGTAACTTTCCTATAAGGTGTCACTCTCGAAGTGCCCTTACAACTTTGCTAGTTTAACATTAATTAAATTCTGCATAATTGCTTGTGTGATACAAGTTTTAAATTCACGTTGTTCCTTTCCTATAATCAGGGAAAACAATTCCTTAAACTCTTGAGCGAGTCATGTTCAGGTTTCACGAAATGGAAACTGTCCCATTTGGCTAGTGATTCCTGCTCAAACTTGGGAAGTCTAGAACTTTCCTTTTCACTTTCTTCAGGTTTCACAGTAAGTGACCTGCCCTCTTTTGTATAATTCTCATATAGTAATTCTGTATAAATATAAGAAGTTGTAGGAACTTCTATCTTATTTTTCATGTTTTTATTATTGTTATATTCGAAGTTGTCACTTTCTCTAGAACATTCTCTCAAGAATTTCTTAAGGTACACTCTTTGTACTCCAATTCACTTTCCAACTTTAATTACTTCATTGTTTATTTGTTTAAATCTTATAAAGATTTTAGAAACATGTGAGGTTTGAAACCTTGTCAATTGTCAATTGCCTGGAGCAAACATTTAATGTTGAGAGGTCTGCGACCCCATTTGTTAAAAAGTTCAAATGAACTATGTTTGTCAAAATTATATTACACGTTTGTTAATTTCCTCAAACTTCTTTGAATTGTTAAATAAATTAAATATTTGTTTTTGGATTCATCATTTCTCTGATACTACAGTTAGGCAAGATCCTGGCTTTCTTAGCTCTTCCTAGGTTTATGCCCTCGTTCATACTCAATAAAGCTTTTACTATTTGTCTGGCCAGACCATCACCCTTCCCTATAGTACTTTTATACATGCTTGGGAGGAAATACACTAAAGCCTTTCTCTGGCAAACTGCCCAAGTCTTAGCTGCGGTCCCCGTCAGCTTCGACCAAGCTCGCACCTACTTTAGCTATCAGAGAGTTAATTTGCAGTTGCAACCGCTTCTAAGGGTGTTTAAAGTTAAACTTATTAATTTTGTGGGACTCTCCTCCTATTTTTCTATCCTTTTTCTCCAATCCAAAATCTACTTCCTTCTCTTAATCATCTTCCCTTGGTGGGTGGGTTATTCCTCAGCCTATAAACTACCCACCATGCATGGCCTCCTGGAAATTAAACTGAAATATTATTATCTATATGTGTGCCAATTTTGAAATAGCTCCCATGCATACCTTCTAAGATATCCAACATGGAGCTCAAATTTCAATTGCGGTTTTTCGGCAGTTGGTAGCACTGACATAATTTTCAAATATGGGCTCGAGATATTCAAGCATAGATCTTTACTCATACCAAATTTGGATTCGATTGCTGCTGCCGTTTAGGAGCTGATAGGGACACACACACGCACACACACACACACACACAGCCAGACAGACAGACAGACAGACAGGACAGACAGATAGACAGACAGACAGAAATTTGCCCGGATCGATTTCATAAGTCTACTTTTTCCTCATTTTCGCAAAATGTGAAAATTAGGCTAAAAATAAATGAATAAATAAATAAACTATGGAAAAATGTAGGTGAAAACCTCATAATCAAACTCAAAGAAATTATTGATGAAATCTGGCAAACTGAAACAAATCCTCCAGATTGGAAGATAGCGATCATCCATCCAGTATACAAGAAGAGCAGAAAAACGAATCCAAACAATTGCCGAGGGATCTCATTAATCTCGGTAACTACCACATTTTGTCCAAAGCCCTTTTGAACCGTGCCTATCTTCGACTGGATCCGCAGATTGGTGAATGTCAAGGTGGGTTCCGGAAAGGCCGATCGTGTACAGAGCAATTTGTCAATTTGAAAAACTCAATGTCTTACTTCCGTAAAATGTCAAACAGTAATTATGTCATTGATTTTGTTGACTTTACAAAGGCTTATGACAGCATTGACCGTGAACCCCTGGTTGCTGTACTCTCAGAATTTGGATTAGATCACAAGACTTCATCAATCATCAAAGATACCCTCTTGAATTCAAGCTCAAAAGTTAAATTTATGGGAGGACGGAGCGCAGAAGTTTCAATTGATACAGGAGTGCGTCAAGGAGATGGATTATCCCCATTGTTGTTTAACTGTGCACTCGAAAAAGTCGTCCGAGAATGGAGACGAGCTGGTGCACCATCCCATAGACTAAGACCAAAACTCAAAGGGATAACACTAGAAACTGAGAAACTGAACCACTTTCTGAACCACCTAAATCAGCTGCATCCTTCAATCCACTTCACAATGGAGCTAGAGTCAGGTGGATGCTTACCTTTTTTGGATGTTCTTGTGAGGAGGAAAGCGGATGGCTCCATGGGGCACAGCGTCTACCGTAAGCCAACTCACACTAACCGTTATTTACATGCGGACTCCCACCACCACCCAGCACAAAAACAAGGAATTATAACAACTCTAGCCAAAAGAGCGGAACGTATTTGTGAGGCATCAACTCTTCAGGAAGAGTTACATGCCTTACAAACCATGTTTAAGGGTAATGGCTATAATGAATCCACTATATATAGGTCCCTACATCCCAGAAGGAGGGATAGACAACCTTCTCAGAGCTCCGACGTGAGAGGAACTGCTTACCTCCCTTATATTCACAACACCACTGACCGCGTTGCTAAGATTCTCCGCAAGCACAAGATAAAAACAGTTTTCGGCACTATGACGAAAATTGGTCAACGTTTAGCATTAAACAAAGATAAATTGTCCCCAATACTACAACCTGGGGTGTATGAAGTCCCATGTACTTGCGGAAAAGTCTACATTGGACAAACAAAACGATCCATTGCCACTCGCATCAAAGAGCATCAAAGGAACATCCGTCTAAACCAACCTGACAAATCAGCTATAGCTGAACATGCCCTGTCTTCAGGGCATGATGTATGTTTCAAGGATGCTCATGCGCTTGCCCTTGTTAAGCACAACTGGTCTAGAATTATAAGGGAGGCAGTTGAAATTCGTAAAAATCCCAATAATTTTAACAGAGACACTGGATATCAGCTAAGTGACACTTGGCTACCAGTTATTAAGGATCTAGGGAGATAGTTCCTCTCAGTCTCTCTGTTCTTCACATATTAAAAATTGTACATTTTCCCTCTAGGGCTCAGAGCCTGGATTTGATCTCCTTTGTTCGTCACTGGAGGAGTTTCCATCTGTTTATTCGCCGTTGACTGTATGACGTTAGGTATCGTTCAGCTACTATTCCCTTTTGTTTATGTTTCCTTATATCCATCTAACCCTCCCACCTCCCCCCTCCCTCCTCATTCTTCGAGGAGTTTCTATATTTTCACACCGCCCCCTTTACCTTCTTGTTACTTACTACTCTGTCCGCCGTTCCACCATGGTCCATACAGTTATTTCTGGCAGCTGCTCTCTGGTGACGAACAGAGGAATTTATCTATATTTTTTGTAATCTCATTGATATACTTTCTTTGGCCACATTGTTTATTTCCATTGAAAAAGGAGGCAAGGTTTCTCCGAAACGTATGGTTTTAAATTAAAAATACACACGGCATTAGCCCAAAAGCATGAATTATTTATATAAACACTAGACTGTTTGGCATTTGCGAATGATATGGCGTTAATTGCTACAAACATTTCTGATGCCCAGAAACAACTAGAATTACTTCAAGAACAAGCAGCAAAAATCGGCTCACGGGTTTGTTTTGACAAAACGAAATTGATGACGGATATTAAAACTGCTCCGAATACACTCCGCATTGGTAATTGTAAGATCTCCCGAGTGAAATACTTCAAGTATTTAGTGAATGGATCAAAGAAACTGGCAACGAAAGAAAATCTATAGAAGCAAGACTACAGGAAATGGACACTGCTTTCAATTTGACAGAACAAGTTTATAATAAAAAAATGCATTTCTTGAAATTGTAAAATTCAAGATTATTAAACAGTAGTCTTTCCTGCAGCCCTTTATGCAGCTGAGACACTTAATCAACAACATTAAACTCTGAGAAATCAATTGGAGATTAAGGAACGCAAAATCATGCGAAAAAGATTGAGGCCAAGAATCAAAGATGGAATTCACCTTCCAAAACCTAATGCTGACGTCTATTTGAAAATTACTAAAATCACAGACACAAACCGTATGAGAAGGATCCAATTCATGGGACATTTGGACAGAATGGACCCAACTAGGTTAACACATAAAATCTATACGTCTTTGCAGAATAAAAAAACAAGGTCCAATTGATACAAACAGGCGTAAAAGGACTTGGCTGAATTAGGTTTTCCCAATCTCAGGGATCGAGAGCAAATTAGGAAAATTAATCATACACATGGTTTTGAGGGAGAAGAGAGAAGACCTACCAGACACGTCTGGTCGCAGCAACGAAGACTCTCTCAATCGTTGCGCATGAAGAATTATTGGGCAAACATCAAGGCCAATAAGTCTTTATTCCACGTGGTCCTGGGAGACCCATTCCCGCAGAAGAAGTATAAAACAAAGTCCCCGATTCTTGGATGTAACGGGTAATCTCGAGAACCACTGGATGGATTTTGATGCGGTTTTCACCATTCTGTAAAGGATTTCTCGAGGAAGGTTTCTGTAGAAAAACATTCATTTATGACCAAAGTAAGCCGGTCAGTAAGGAATTCAGTGAATCGAATCGAAAAAAAAAACCTGCCGTCCGTGCGCCTTTTAATCTTACGCTGGGTGAGCTGTTAAAAATATGTAGCCTATATACTATGAGTGTGAGGTAACGATCCAGCTCCAACACTTGTAGCTTTGTGCCATCAGGTAACAATCCAGCTCTAACACTTGTAGTTTTGTGCCATCAGGTAACAATCCAGTTCTAACACTTGTAGTTTTGTGCCATCAGGTAACAATCCAGCTCTAACACTTGCAACTTTGTGCCTTCAGGTAACAATCCAGCTCTAACACTTGTAGTTTTGTGCCATCAGGTAACTGTCCAGCTCTAACACTTGTAGTATTGTGCCATCAGGTAACAATCCAGCTCTAACACCTGCAGCTTTGTGCCATCAGGTCACAATCCAGCTCTAACACTTGTAGTTTTGTGCCATCAGGTAACAATCCAGCTCTAACACTTGTAGTTTTGTTCCATCAGGTAACAATCCAGCTCTAACACTTGTAGTTTTGTGCCATCAGGTAACAATACAGCTCTAACACTTGCAGTTTTGTGCCATCAGGTAACAATACAGCTCTAACACTTGTAGTTTTGTGCCATCAGGTAACAATACAACTCTAACACTTGTAGTGTTGTGCCATCAGGTAGCAATCCAGCTCTAACACTTGTAGCTTTGTGCCATCAGGTAACAATCCAGCTCTAACACTTGTAGCTTTGTGCCATAAGGTAACAATACAGCTCTAACACTTGTAGTTTTGTGCCATCAGGTAACAATCCGGCTCTAACTCTTGTAGTTTTGTGCCATTAGGTAACAATCCGGCTCTAACACTTGCAGCTTTGTGCCATCAGGTAACAATCCGGCTCTAACACTTGTAGTTTTGTGCCATCAGGTAACAATCCAGCACAAACACTTGTAGTTTTGTGCCATCAGGTAACAATCCGGCTCTAACACTTGTAGTTTTGTGCCATCAGGTAACAATCCAGCACAAACACTTGTAGCTTTGTGCCATCAGATAACAATCCGGCTCTAACACTTGTATCTTTGTGCGATCAGGTAACAATCCAGCTCTAACACTTGCAGTTTTGTGCCATCAGGTAGCAATCCAGTTCTAACACTTGTAGCTTTGTGCCATCAGGTAACAATCCGGCTCTAACACTTGTAGTTTTGTGCCATCAGGTAACAATCCGGCTCTAACACTTGTAGTTTTGTGCCATCAGGTAACAATCCAGCTCTAACACTTGTAGCTTTGTGCCATCAGGTAACAATACAGCTCTAACACTTGTAGTTTTGTGCCATCAGGTAACAATCCAGCTCTAACACTTGTAGTTTTGTGCCATCAGGTAACAATGCAGCTCTAACACTTGTAGCTTTGTGCCATCAGCTAACAATCCAGCTCTAACACTTGCAGCTTTGTGCCATCAGGTAACAATCCAGCTCTAACACTTGTAGTTTTGTGCCATCAGGTAACAATCCATCTCTAACACTTCTCGGGTGAGTCAGCTCGCAAAACTCGCTCCACATGCGGACTTCTCAACACTGGCACATCTGTTCATTTCAACTTCCAGCATGAGAGATGTGAATGGTTTCATTCATGATAGGAATATGATATATGAGCCTCATAAGGCAGGTCAAAGGAGAAGACAGAACTTTCTTCTTCTCAGCTGCAGACGTCGACAAGCATATTTGAAGATTAGTACACAGTACCTTCCTGAATGTGCATTAGCAAAACATGTCCATCGTGGGAGTTTATTTACTTATTTGGTGATGGTAAACAGCAGGGTTCAGTGTGCACCCAATACCAGTGCACCTACTACAAGTAAAATACAGTTTCAGGTATTTCTACATTATTAAGTGGGTCTAGTAGAGCCTCAGTGGCTTAGGCGGCAGCACGCCGGCCTCTCGCCGCTGGGTCCGTGGTTCAAATCCCGGTCACTCCATGTGAGATTTGTGCAGGGCAATGCGGAGGCAGACAGGATTTTCTCCGGGTACTCCGGTTTTCCCTGTCACAATTTCATCCCAGAAACACTCTCCACTATCATTTAATTTCATCTGTCATTCATTTTGTCATTGCCCCAGGGGAGTGCGACAAGCTTCGGCAGCCGGCACAGTTCATATCCTCGCCGCTAGATGGGGGCTTCATTCATTCCATTCCCTGACCCGGTCGGTCGGTTGGAA
Organism: Meconema thalassinum; assembly: GCA_946902985.2. Classification (NCBI taxonomy): domain Eukaryota; kingdom Metazoa; phylum Arthropoda; class Insecta; order Orthoptera; family Tettigoniidae; genus Meconema; species Meconema thalassinum. Next base: position 275,933,301 of record OX336396.1, read on the forward strand.
GCAGGCTGTGGATTTTCATTTTCATTAAGAAGGTCTACTAATACCTAAGTGTAATTTTTATCGCTAAGAAGTTCACATAGAAGTATAAATGCATCGCAGTTAAAAGGTAAATTTAAATTTGATCTAATAAATTGGATCAAAAATACAGTTTTCGAAACTAATTACTGTATTACAGTCCATAGAAATACCAAAGTGTAACTTGAATAACCAGGCCTATCCATATATACAGTATAGATTGTTCGTTCTGTTTTGTGTATAATTTGATTTCAAATATGAATTCAAGGACTGGATTATAATTTCCAACAAGTAGTTCCGTGAAGAATTAAACAGCCTATTTTCTTATATCATACTTATGTTAATTGCCTCCATCAACATACAAAATTTCAGTTTGATTACTGTAATGGATATGTAGATATTGAGAACCGTCTAAATATTTCGAATGCTCGCCATGTTGGATTTTTATATATGTAGGCCATTGAGCTATGTATTATTAGATCTACATGAAGTTTATTGCGTAGGTTTAATATTCAAACTCAATCGCATGATTAGGACACAAGAAATAAAAAGCGAGATTTTAAAATCTCGCACAGGCGCCATCTTGAGTTTATGAGAACAACTGAAAGAAATTATATGTCAGTGGATTAAAATTAGTATAAGCATTTACCGTACCAAGTTTCACTACGCTAAATCGCCAGAAACGACCATTTAAATATCTAATTTTCGAGTGGACGCCATGTTGGATTTGTACCCACCAGGTTATTGAAAGTTCCATAGGTGAACTTAGTTACTAGCCTTTATCAATATACAAAATTTCAGTTTGATTGCTGTAATAGATTAGTAGATATGGAGAACCGACTAAATATTTCGGATGGATCGCCATGTTGGATTTTTAGCCTATTTTCAATTTTGAAAAAATAGGCTTATGAGATCACCTTTTGTCCGTGTGTGTGTGCGTGTGTGTGTGTGTGTGTGTGTGTGTGATTCGTGTGTGTGTCCCCCCCTAATAAAATCTAAACGGCTGGAGCGATTTCAATGAAACTCGGTATGTTCATAGCACTATTCCCGGCGACCTCGACCGTACCCTTCAAATTTTGTTACGTCTCACCAATGCAAAATGGCGGCTGTGCGAAATATTTCACTAGCATTCAATATCTCCGAAACTATTACCGATATCGCCCTGAAATTGTGTAAGGTGATAAAGGGTACTACTAGAAGTTCACCTATGAGACTTTCAAAAACCTGGTGACTACAAAACCAACATGGCGGTCAAGCGAAGTTGAGACTTTTAAATAGACTTTTCTCGCGATTTAACTATCCACACGTAATGAAACTTGGTACAGCAAATGTTTATACACATTGTAATGCACTGGAGTCTAATTTAGTTCAATTGTTTACATAACTTCAAAATGGCGGCTGTGCGAAATATTTCACTGACATTCTATATCCCCGAAACTATTACAGATATCACTCTGCAATTTAGTACGGTGATAAAGGGTACCGATACAAGTTTACCTATGTATATTTCATAAACTTGTAAAGTAGAAAACGAACATGGCGACCAAGCGAATTTGAGACTTTTAAATAGACTTTTCTCACGATTTAACCATCCAAACGTAATGAAACTAGGTACAGCAAGTGCTTATACACATAGTAATGCACTGAAGTCTAATTTAGTTCAATTGTTTACATAACCTCAAAATGGCGGCTGTGCGAAATATTTCACCGACATTCTATATCTCCGAAACTATTACAGATATTACCCTGCAATTTTGTACGGTGATAAAGGGTACTGGTGCAAGTTTATCTATGTATACTTCATAAACTTGTAAAGTAAAAAAAGAACATGGCGACCAAGCGAATTTGAAATATTTTAATAGACTTTTCTCGTGATTTAACTCTCTGATCGCAGTGAAATGTGGTACAGTAAATGATTTTGCAGATTGTAATGCACTGCCATCTAATTTAAATCAATTGTTTACATAACCTCAATATGGCGGCTGTGCGAAATTTTTAAATTAAGTTTTTTATTTCTTGTGTCGTAATCATGCGATCGAAGTGAAAGTTTGAATAATGAACCTAGGCAATAATTGTACTTGAATGGTACATAATTCTATGGCCTATACATATAACAATCCTAAATGGCGAGCTTCCGAAATATTTAGACGGTTCTCAATATCTATGAATCTTTTACAGCAACCAAACTGAATTTTTTTATGTTCATAGAGACTATGAACATATGTTCACCTATAGGACTTTCATTAACCTGGTGAGCACAAATCCAACATGGCGGCGACGCGAAGTATAAATATTTAAATGGACGATTCTCGCGAATTAACTATCCGAGTGCTGTGAAACGTTGCACGTTAAATGCTTATACAAATGTTGATCCACTGGCATCTAATTTATTTCAATTGTTTGCATAATCACAAGATGGCTGCTGTGCGTAATTTTAAAATCTCGTTTTTACTTCTTGTGTTCTAATCATGCGATTGAAGTTTGAATACCACACGTACACAATAATCTTAATGTAATAGTACAAAAATAAAAATCCAACCTGGCGACAATCTGAAATATTTAGACGGTTCTCAATATCTACGAATCTGTTACAGCAATTAAACTGAAATTTTGTATGTTGTTAGAAGAAATTAACTTGAGCAGGATATATGAAAATAGGCTGTATAGTTCTTTACGGAACTACTTGTTATTTGTGTAGGCGGTAGAGACGAGGATTATTGCGTAGGTTCATTATTCAAACGTTGACTTCGGTGGCATGATTAGGACACAAGAATTAGAAACTCAATTTTGAAATTTCGCACAGCCGCCATGTTGAGGTTATGTAAACAATTGAAGTAATGAGATGTCTGTGCATTACAATATGTATAAACATTTGCTGTACCATGTTTCACTGCACTCGTGTGGTTAGATCGCGGGTAAAGTGTATTTAAATGGGTCAACTTCGCTTGGCCGCCATGTTTGTTTTGTACTTAACAGGTTTTTGATAGTTACATAGGTAACCTTTTAATAGTGCCCTTTATCACAGTACAAAACTTCAGGGTGATATCAGTAATAGTTCCGGAGATATAGAATGCCGGTGAAATATTTCGCACAGACGCCATGCTAGATTGGTGAGACGTAATAAAATTTAAAGGACACGTTCGGGGTCGGTCAAAATAGCACTATGTCCTTACCGAGTTTCATTGAAATTGCTCCAGCTGTTTAGGTTTTATTAGGAACACACACACACAAATGGTGATCACATAAGCTTTTTTTTTTTTTTTCATAAATGAAAATACGCTAAGAACGGTCTAATTGAGAGACAGAAAACTAGTTCTCAGTTCACACGAACTGCGACGTAGCAAAAACTGGAAAGCAATTGGAAATGAAAATCTCACAGCCTGCTTCCAGTCGACCAACCGGGTCAGGGAAAGCGATGAATGAAGCCCCCATCTAGCGGCGAGAATATGAACTGTGCCGGCTGCCGAAGCCTGTCGCTCTCTCCTAGGGCAATGATTAAATGAATGGCAGATGAAATGACAGTGGAGAGTGTTGCTGGAATTAAATTTGTGACAGGGAAAACCGGAAGGCGGTGCGGCGCAGCATAGCTAACACGCCGAACGTGCAAAGGCTGGGCGCTGCTGAGTTATGGTTTTGTTTCTAAGCGATGATAAAAGTCACGGCGACCCAAAGGTTAAGAACCCCTGGCCTGGGTTATACAATAACCTGGCAAACTAACAACAAACATATTATATAAAGCAAATTATAATCATCAGTGAGGTTATAAATGTTTCGTGCTTTCAGGCATTTATATAGCCAGTGATGTAATTAAAATGCTATTAAAATATTACATACACGAGGCCTTCCCTATAGAACGGAACTTAGCTCGCGCCGTGGGACGGTTGTAGCGCATCGAGTCAGCGCCAGTTGACTAGTATCTACCATTAAACAACAGCGCGTCAGGAAGCCCCGAATTTATTACATACGGATCAGGCAATATAGCCTACCTTAGTTGAGATAATTAGGACTTGTGGTGAAGTATTGTTAACATCGTTAGGTATGGAACAAAATATAGATGTTATTCTAGTGAAAAATTATCTTCACGAGAAGAAGTCTTACAATAAATGTGTTCGTAAGTTTCAGTGCCACGCGATTTCTACTTGTGGGGGAATTTCAAACAAACTGTATATACACTAGTGGCCATAATTCTGGAAACACTGTAGGAAATATATTAAATTTTATTTAAGCACACAAATCACTTTCGCCCAGTCATCATTAAACCAAGATTTATGGTTTTAATCCCGGCTGACACATTTTCACGTTGCCTTCTATTGTTGAGAATTGGCTTTTATCTGGACGATCTTGCTGTTAGGCCATTTTCGAACAATTTTCTTCCAACACTTATTGCAGAAACGTGAACTACCTGGATGAAGTTTAACATACAACGACACATTTAAATACTGCACTGCTGATATTCCCGCCAGGAGTCAACAATGTACTAAATATATTCAAGAGCACTAATATATCAAAAATTTCAACAATGATATGCATGTCAGTGGATAGCAAGATGCACCAAAACGCATTTCCTCTTTTCCTATTGTAATTATTTGTAAACACCAAGGACTAACGGCCAAATTAACTTTATATCGGTCACATTTAGCTTCACAGTTACCAATGAAGTTTTAAATTTTGTACACCGGCTAAAGCTGCGTTTACACCAAATTTTGCCAACAAATTGTTGCCAACTTTCGTAGAAAACATGCTGACAACAAAAGTTGGCAACAAATGCTGGCAACAATGTTGGCGAATATCGAGAATGGTAAGATTTGTTGACAACAATTTAGCTCATTTTTGGCGTGTTTCACCATTTGAATTCTGCATTCCGAGATGTCAACACGACAGGAAATTGCGGCGATAGCAGCAGCGTGCGTCATCATAGGTAGAGAATTCCGAAGAGAATCTGGGTAAGGCCTTCCCTTAGGGCCAGATTTGTGTATAGTGGAAGTGACCTACTTTCCGATTTAAATCAAGACGATGTCGATGTCATTCCAGGCATTGTTTTTCAGGTTTTTGTTTTTAAAAGTCTGGGTCCATCGGGTTCCAAAGAACTGGCTGCTCACGATAGAGCTCGATCAAATTTAGGACATTATACTGCAACCAATCAAAATCACTTAAAAGGTTGTCCATATTGACTGGCACTTCCACAGTTCGACACCACAAACAGAAGTCCAGTATATTACTACCAGCAGTAGCCGTGACTAGAGTGAAGCCGCGTCGGCCAACCACGTGTGCTGGACAGTTGAAGGGGAATTGTTGCCAACATTGTTGCGGGTCACTTTAAGTCCCGTCAACATTGCTGACAACAAATGTTAACAACACTCTTTGATCTTTACCGACTGCTGGTGGGTAATGTTGCCAACACTTTTTCGGTGTTGACAGCATTGTTGACAAAAAAATTAGTACGACTTTTGTAAATGTTGTCAACATTTGTTGGCAACACTGTTGTCAACTCCGGTGTAAACGCGCCTTAAGAAACACAGTGTGAATGCAAATAGTTTCCAGAATTATGGCCACCTGTGTAGATACAATCCACGTACTCTGCAGGCTCTCGAGAACGAAATAACTGCACTGATACGAAATATCAGTGAGGACGAATTACAGTGAGTGTACCAAAACTTCCTACGTTGGAGCAATGTGTGTTTAGAAATTGAAGGACAGCATTTCCAGCAACTACTCTGAAATTCATGTAAATAGCCTAATGATGAATATTAAATACGTTAAGGCTGTTTCGGAGGCGGGTTCAAACCCGTCTGAAGACGTCGGATTTTTAAGAGCGTTAAAAATCCCTCAGTATGCCTTCCTTCGGAGGGGAAGTAAAGCCGGCGGTCCCATGTCATAGATTTATGGCATGAAAAAGAACCTTCCACTAACTCTACTTTTAGAAGCTAAAATTTGTAGGTTAGTTTGATAGCGCTATATTAATTCCAACGTTCATCGCCAGGTGCGGGCTGCGATAGCATATAGCATCCAAGTCCGCAGCTAGGTGTCGTGGACGGTAGCATTAGGTAGCAAAAGTAGGAACTACTTGAAAAATTGATCGTCTGCTGTCCTTCTACCTGAATTACTGATAACACACACTAATACAGCCATCACAATTAACACCGGTTATCAGACAGATTCTACACACACCCAAAGTACACGGGGCTACATGACCGCGCTGTTTCAGCATACTTAACGAATTTTCTATTATGGCCTATGGACTATGATTAGCAAATGAAAATGAAAATCCACAGCCTGCTTCCAGTCTCCGACCGGGTCAGGAATGGAATGAATGAAGACCCTATCTAGCGGCGAGGATACGAACTGTGCCGGCTGCCGAGGCCTGACGCACTCCTCTGGGGCAATGATTAAATGAATGACAGATGAAATCCGGAGTACCCGGAGAAAAACCTGTCTGCCTCCGTTTTGTCCAGCACAGATCTCACATGGAGTGACCGGGATTTGAACCACGGACCCTGCGGTCAGAGGCCGGCGGATTAGCAAGTTATCTAAATATTCGTCAATTTATTAAGCAGAAAGGTAAACAGTTGATAATTGATAATTTATTTCTCAAAAGTACTGTACTGTGGAATTCCCAGGTTTGCCTCACAAGGTCGAGTGTATCCCGTTCCAGCCCTCAGACCAAAATTACAATTTCTTGGCAGAGCCGGGAATCGAATTCGGACCTCCATGGTGGTCGCCACTATACCACGAGGTAGTCTAATTTCAATTTTAATATTGTTTATAACTTAGCTAATAAGTTAAGTTTAGGGCACAGCCAAATTTACAATTATTTTATGTTCGACTATGTCGAAATGTTAACATCATGTGTCTGAAAACTGTATCATAATGAGGATCATTATAACACTATTTTACATTGTGAAACAGTTTCTCCCACCAATCAGAGCTCAAGAAGCAGTTGTGTGACCAATTAGGTAAGGATACCTTCGCGCATGCGCTCAAAATCCAACATGTCTATATAAATTACCGGCATGGAATGCGCACCGTCCATATGTTCGCGTAAATAAACTGACGAATATGAGACAAGAAATAGCACTGTACCTTAATATCCCCAACTCCAATTTCTACACAGCGCATTGCTTTCAAACAACTTCGGTGACAATATAAGTGAATGGTCTCTGCTTTCGGAGTGCCTTGACCCACGCACGCACTCTGTTCATTCAGCTAAGCCAGTGCGCCCTGTTCACTAACTGAATTAACTGAATCCCACAGATATTTATGAATATTTCTGTTAAAACATAATTATAATAAAGTTATAATTATCGTCGAACATAAACAGTCGTATGCAACTCTCCTATAATGGTAATTAAGTCACTCGTATGGAAATAAACATACTCGTGTCTTAATTATTGCCATTATAGGCTCGTTACATAATGTACATTATGTTTTTACCAAAACAACACTTTCTTAATATGTATTGTTATTTTTTTCGTTGAGGAGGTGGGGGCTGGAGCCCCCAGAGCTACCCCCTTACATACGCCCCTGCACACCACGAGTTTATGGCCCCGCGGAAGTACTGTACAATCATACACAGCATTGTTCCATTTCGTTTGCCGGAAGCAGCGTTACCGTGCAATTCCTGGCGATTGGAAGACAGTGCTGTAGATAAAGAAATGCCGCATGTCACTATTCGCGCAATGCTTGCGACATCACATTCCGCTATGACACATGGCTACAGGCTGGGGATTTTCCACCACGTCTTTTTATACCAGGCTCCAAGCAGTCTGGCCGAGCCAAGATTGCACCAACTGTCCTGAAATAGCATCAGGATATTGCACCAACCACAGTTATAGTCCACGTCGCCTTAAATCCCTTGTTAACCATAACTCCCAGCTGACTCTGGCATTGCTTCTACTTGCTTGGTGATGATGATAATTGTTGTTTTAAGGGGCCTAACAACATGGTTATCGGCCCCTAATGGTTTGGGTGATAGTGAAAGTGTAAATGAAATTAAACCAACTCTAAAACTAACAACAGACTTACAACCTAGAAGAGGAAATGAAAACAAACAAGCAAACAAACAAACAAACAAACAAACAAAAAGACTAAGAGAAACAGAAGACAGGACGACAGGAAGAATGAGAATTAAGGTACTTGGAAGGAAGGAGAGCCAGGAGGGGCAGATAGGAAAGGTAAAGAGGAGAGGGACCGCCCCAAAGGCAATGGAAGAAGGAGAAAAACCGGACCCAGCTCAGGAAGCCCTCGGGGTCGCCAACTCCCGAACTCACAAGACATGAGCCCTTGAAGGTGTAGCACAATCCAGGGCGCACCATAAGTGGTGGGGCTACACACACCCTGTCTCCTTGAGGGTCTTGAGCAGAAGGCAGGAGATAACATGAAAAGAAAACAAGAGGTCTGACCCCTCGAAGAATGAGGAATCAGGAAAGATGAGACAAGGGCCCTAGGCCTCGGATACCCTAATACCGTCGGGGTCGTAAACGAACAAGAGTTGACCAAGGGAGGTCGACAGGAAAGATAACGGAGGAGCCCGGCACAAGTGGAAGCAATGCCGGACTCAACTGGAGTCCTGTGGTCGCCAACCCACGTCCAACTAGATGTGAGCCCCTGGGGTCTCCTTACTTGCCTGACACTGACTCTGCCAAGAAATTTAATTCCAGTCTGAGAGCTGGAACGAGGTACACTCAGCCTCATGAAGCAAAACTGAGGAGAGACGGGTTCGTTTCCTATCTCAGGCATGCTAGAAGTGATTTTCCGTGGTTTTCCACTTCTACTCCAAGCAAATGGTTCCTAACTTAAGGCCACGGCAGCCTCCTTCGCAATGCTCATCTGAATTACAAATACACACACTAATACAGGCATCCCCATAACACAGGTTATCTGACAAATTCCACACACACCCAAGTACACGGGGCTACATGACAAGAATGTCGCAAAGCCCATAAATCAATAAACAACAAGCCTTCCTTGTGTCGGCATTGGAGTATCCGAGACCTAGGCTGTCATTCATTTTCCTGTCGACCTCCCTTGGTCATCTCTGGTGGTCTTCCGACTTTAACGGCATTGGGGTATCCGAGGCCTAAGGTGTCAATCATTTTTCTATCAGCGGCTTCGGTGGAGTAGTTGGTAGCATGCTGAGCTTCTATGCCCAAGATTGCGGGTTCAAACCTGGCCGAAGTCGTCGGATTTTTTAAGAGCGTTAAAATCCCTCAGTATGCCTACCTTCGGAGGGGAAGTAAAGCCGGCGGTCTCAAGTCACAGATTTATGGCGTGTAAAAGAACCTTCCACTAATTAAATGTGTGTGAAGTTAAATTTGCAGGTTAGATTTCGTTGAAACGCTCTATCAAAGTTCCAACGTTCACCACTAGGTGTCAGTGACATCTGGTAACGAAAGTTGGAACTACTTGAAATTGAACGTAACTTGTAGCTCACCCCATGGGTGTCCGCATTGAAACAGTTACAGCCTCTGGCGAGCCGAACATGTCCTCAGACACTCCCGGCACTAAAAGCCATACGCTAAAATTAAATACATTTTCTATCGACCACACTTGGTCAACTCTTGTGCTCTTCCGACCTTGACTGCATTGGGGTATCCGAGGCCTAGGGTGTCAATCATACTCCTGTCGACCTTGCTTGGTCAACTATTGTTTTCTTCCGCCTCCGTAGGTATTAGGGTATCCAAGGCCTAGGGAGTCTTTTATACAGATTGTGCCGTAATTCCCTGGATATGTTTTCACATTTATGTCCTCACTCCACGATCGAATTAAAGCGATTGATAGACAACAGGCGAAAACAAACTTTTAAATGAAACAAACGCTTTATGAATTTTCGTGTGGAGGATAGTCTTTAAAATCGGGTGCCCTTTCTGACGCCAAACTCATGACAGAAGATAATGAGACATGAAATGCATTTAACTGTGCAAGGAGTTGGAAGGTACCGGCCGTGGCCTGTTAAGAGTGTTCCGTCGCGACATTTGCCTGGAATCTGAAAATAAGAAATCGTGGAAAACAGGATGGCCAACGTGACCGTGTTTATATAAAGAATTTCTGTGTCTTTTTATCGTTGTTTCTTCTTCTTATTCTTCGTCGTCGTTTGGGCCTACTGAGGACCACGGTGCTGGTATCTCCTCGTCGCTTTGTCTTTTCTCTTCTTCCAGTATATTTTCATCATCTGACTATGAGCCAGCTTTCTTTCCTCCGTCCATGGTGGTCTGCTGACTCCGGTGTTCTTCCTAGCTGTCAGTGATACAGGAAAAACTCCCTGTCGGATGGTTTGCCGGAATTGTTGGTGGTCCTGAATGGAATTAAGTGGGATCCCTAGGTGTTCTAAATCCGTCCTGACCGTAGAGATCCACTTGGTTCTAGAGGCCTTCCCCCTTCGTACCACTGTGAAGATCTTACTGGTGAGCCGGCAAGGGATCATGCGGGTCAAGTGTCCATAGAAGGCCAGGCGCCTTTTTCTTATACAAGTCACAATGTCTTCTTGATGGCTGTAAAGCTCATCATTGTGCCGAATTCTGTAGGTGCCTCCCTCTTCCCGTATAGGTCCTAGTATCTTCCGCAGGATCTTCCTCTCCTTGAGTTCAAATTTCCTGAGTGGGCCTTTCCTGGCTATCACGAGGCACTCAGAGGCGTACAGAACAGATGGTTTTACTACTGAATTGTTGTGTCTGAGTTTGAGGTTTTTGGAGAGGAACTTTGATGCGTAGATGCTGCGACAGGAGTGGTAGGCCCTCTCGAACTTGGTGCACCTGGTATCTATAGCCAGATTCTCACTCTGGTTTGCCGACATCCACTCTCCTAGGTACTTGACCGCAGGGATTTTTCGGACGATGACCCCCTCAAGTGGAATTGTGGACGGGGCTTCCTTGTTGTTAGTCATGAATTCAGTCTTCCCAATGTTGATCTCAGGCCAGCCCGAACCGCTACATCGTGAAGACTCTGTAGGTGGTGAGTAGCTTCCTCTATAGTGTTGGTCAGTATGGCGAGGTCGTCGGCAAAGGCCAGGCATGACACATGAAGGTTATCTTTCTTGTATCCAAGCTGCAGACCAGTCCTTGGTGTTTGTCGCACCATCCATTCCCGTACGATCTTCTACAGGATGCAATTGAAGAGAATGCAGGAGAGTCCATCGCCCTGTCTAACTCCCGTCTTTATGGGGAAGCTCTCGGATAGTTCTTTTTATTCGAGTAACTTTGGAGCGGCCTCTCTGTCCCTTTCTTATCTGTGTCTCTTGGCTCTAATGCACTCCAAGCCCATCAATGCTCATTCATCGAGGGTTGAAGGCATTTCTTTTTTTCTGTCTTTTATTTCCCCTATTTTTTGTGCTATTCTTCTTCTAGTAAATTAGTTGTAAGAAAGTAGTATAAGTTCATTTTACACTATCAACCAAACCATTAGGGGGCACATGACCTAGTTGTTTTGCCCCTTAATGGGGGATATAACCAAAAATGCATAGCTGGCTTTAAAAATTCAATGAGTTCACAATATATGACATAGATTATGATAATTGAAGCTATTTTCAGTGTTGCCTTAGTAAACGAAAGTTTGATTCTTTTCAGTTGGTCAACACGATTGTACCCAGATGAGATGGGTTATTCCCTAATCCTGAAAAAAAATACATGAGGTTAATAAATACACTTGGATGGGCAGTTTCGATCGTCAAGCGATCATCATCAGATCCATTACACTTAGGCTACAGAATTGTTTTGGTCATCCAAGTGTATTTCTTATTCTTCTTCTTATTCTTCTTATTCTTCCTAGCGTTGTCCCGCTGGTGCAGGGTCCGCGTTTTTGGTCATTGACCTCCGTTTTGTCCGGTTTCGTGCGTCAGCTGGATTTAGGCCGGTAATTTTTAAGTCACCATTTATAGTGTCTTGCCAACGCTGCTTCGGTCGTCCTCTGGGGCGTAGGCCTTCGACCTCAAAATGAAGGACAGAGTTAGTAACAGTATCAGGCGCTGCACGCAGGCCATGGCCATACCATCGGAGCCGTTTCTCTCTCATTTTGTCCACAATTGGGGCGACACCCATTTGCTCCCGAATTGTGTCGTTTCTGACATGGTCAATAAGGGAGATGCCCACTGTCCATCTCATTTCCATGGCGTGCAGGCGACGTTCTGAAATTTCGTCGGATGATCGACATTCAACGCCATACAGCGCAACTGGCCGTACCACTGTCCGATATATCTTCGATTTGAGACGAAGTGGCATTTTCTTGTCTCAAAATACACCCGTGACCTCCTTCCACCGCAACCAGGTTACGTTTACCCTGGCTCTTACTTCATCATTGAAGTTGCCATCACTCTGAAGACGAGATCCAAGGTACCTGAAGCATTCTGTCGTGACTAGATTTTGTCCAGCGACTTGAATGGTACCGGCGCTTGGGTTTAACTCCAGATACTCCGTCTTTTTCACAGTCAGACATAGGCCATACTGGGAGAGGCGGTTATTCCAATCTTCAACTTGGCATTGGACCAAGTGTATTTATTAACCTGAAGTTGTTTTCTTCAGGAGCAGGGAATAACCCATCTCATTTGGGTACAATCGTGTTGACCGACTGAAAAGCAACAAACATTCGTTTACTAAGAAATGGAACATTGAAACTTTGTACAGTTTCCTAATGGCTATTGAGTGGCAAAAGTGCACCAGTACAGTCACTGCAAGAAGTTTGTTACGTCCTCCTATTTAGGTAAACTTTACAACATAACTATAAAAGATCCTAGCCTGAGCCTTTAACTTGTTTAAATATATGTCACTATCTCTCAACTTTATGTTGAATTATCCAAATATCACAGTGAGTGAGTGGTCAACGTGTCGGTCTACCAACCCCAAGCTTGCAGCAGGTTCGTTCCTGGCCGTGGTAAGTGATTTTTGAAAGGCGGCAAAAATTACGACACCATGTTATACGATGTTGGCATGTCAAGGAACCCATTTGAATTCAGTAGGCCGTGTTCATAATGACAAAATTAATCTCGGGAGTTTCCGCCAACACAAAGTGCCTCATTTCTCTACTAGAAAGCGTTATAGTGTTCAAGGAGCTTAGACATCTAACCTCCTTGACTTTTATAGTGCTTCAAGGAACAACGAAATTCGACATACAAGCTACCCTCTAGGTATCAATAACAAAGCTTGCACCCGGCACCCGTGGCCATACGATATTATTATTTTTATTATTATTTCAGGAATCCCATTCTGCTGTATGATACGGAAGATGGACAAAGGGCAAAACGACTGACGGCTGGACCAGCGCAGGGATCGATCCTTGGTCCAGATCTCTGGAACATCATGTATGATGGCTTGTTACGTCTGGAGATGCCAGAGGATACGAATCTAGTGGGCTACGCTGATGATGTGGCTGCCTTGATAATGGCCCGCAATGTTGAGATGGCTCAAATCAAATTGAACCAGGTGATGCGGCGCATAAAAAAGTGGATGACGAGTCACAGGCTAACACTAGAAGAACATAAAACAGAAATAGTTCTTCTGACAAGGAAAAGGATTGAGACTCTTGTACCAATGACTGTTGGAGATACAGTGATTGAAACATCTACGAGGACAAAATACTTAGGAGTGATACTTAACTCCAAGCTCACATTCTGGAACCATATTCAGTGAGCAACAGATAAGGCAGTAAAATACATGACAGCACTTAGTAGGCTGATGGGCAATATTAACGGCCCAAAATCAAGTAAAAGGCGCCTCCTCATGACGACGGTTCAGTCAGTGCTCCTGTATGGCTCTGAAGTTTGGGCCGAATCCTTGAGATTTGCATGGTATCGGAGAAGGATAGCTGCTGTACAGCGGAGAGCACCTTTACATATTGCATGTGCATACCGCACGGTTTCTGAACCTGCAATCCTCACGGTGGCAGCAATAGCCCCAATAGATCTACTTGTATTGGAGCGACAAGAAATCTGGCGTACCCAAGGAGAGCTGGGAAAGAAATGTGCAAAGAAGCGTGCCTTTAATCAACGGATGAGGCGATGGCAACTCAGATAGGAAAGTGACTCGCGTGGTAAATGGACCAAGCGACTGATACCACTCCTGGATACCTGGGTCGAAAGAGTCCACAGTGAAGTCAATTATTACCTCACACAACTTCTAACATGAGACGGATATTTCCGGAAATTCCTGCATATAGTAGGCGGAGCGAGTGGTGCTACATGCATATATTGTGACAACATCGATGAAGTAAAGGTTCGTCTCAGACTCGTAAGAGGAAGGACACCTTGTCAGTAGCAGCAGCAGACCAGCAAAGTTGTTCTAACAGCTCACCAGGATGGAGGCTACGAGCAGCGGGACCATCGAGTGGAGGAAGCAGCTGAGGACCGGCGAGCCAGCCAGGGGCCAGGGCAGGCGCAACCGCACCCGGAGAGGTAGAGGGCCACGATCGGCAGGCTCCTTGGGTGGGGAGTTAACCTCCACAGGGCCCTCTCCTCCGGTCACGCGGGCACTCCAGCAGGCCCTTGGTGAGAAGACGCCAGCGGCGCAGAAGCCGCCAGCCGTTGAAGAGGTAGGGGTGCCTCACAGCCCGGCTGGCGCACTCAACGCTGGAGTAGCTCCCGGCCCGGAGAGCACAGGTAGCCCGGACATAACGCAGGTGTCCCTGCGGTCCGAGTCAACAGACGCCTGCCCTGGGCCCTCTGAGCTAGCCGAGTCCGAGAAGAGTCGGGCGCCAGGACCGGCTAGCTCCCCGCGACAGGAGAGCAGCAGTAGCCCTGACGCCAGGTTCAGCTGGGCGAGCGATGTGAGCTCGGACACCGTGCATGGGCACCCTGGGGCCACTTCCCCAGGCTCCGGGCGAGCAAGTGGCTACGACCACAGTGCCCTGGCTTTGTTTGTATATTACAGGCCAGGCGTCAACCAGGACGAAGAGAGGGAAGTCATCAGGGCCTACCTGGACCAGGCCCACGTAGTCACGACGGGAGGAGCTGAACGTGTCCGCGAGGTCATATAAGCCTTCCTCCCCACTGGTGTCTTGGTCAGGCCCTATCTGCAGGACGTCGCCCAGACATACCTCACAGCAATAGCCGAGATCTGGCATGTCGCTGTGGTACCAGCCTACGGTCCAGGTGCCCCTCCGCAGATCCACCGTTACGCGGTGGACGGTGCGGAGTATTCTACAACCAAGAAGGACGTCACGACGCATGCAGAGATTGGGACCCAGGCGGGCCCCCTGACCTTCTCCAAGAGGACTCAGGCGCCACAACCAGCACCTCAGGCGGTGCCTTTAGCGGGGCAACTCGCACCCGCCAACCAGGAGGAGGAGCGACAACCAGAGCCCCAGGTGGGGCCTTTAGCGGGGCAACTCGCGCCCGCCGCCACCGCCAGGAAGGGGACACCAGAGACGGCCGGGGCCACCAGGACGGCCCCAAAGCATCAGAAGGTCAACCGCAGCAGCCCAGAGGACCGTCGCCCTCAGCGCCCCCAGGAGGGGGAGCCAGGACGCCGCGAGGCCACCAGCCGCAGCCAGGGACAGCCGCTCCAGTCAGGTCGTATGAAGCCCCACTCAGGCCAGCTTTTACAGTGTTTCCGCTGTCTGAGATGGGGCCACTCCCAGGGAACCTGCGGCTCTCCAGTCCGCTGTAACCGGTGTTCAGGTGGCCACCACCACACCGTCTGCACGGTGCCGCGGGACGCGCCGGTGTGCGCCAACTGCATGGGTGACCATCCGTCATCCCATCGCAGTTGCCCTGTCTACAGGTCCATGGCAAGAGCAGAGAGGAAGGTGGTTGGTTCCCATGGACCGCCCGCTAGGCCCCTGCTTCGGCAGGCGAGGCGCCCCCTCCACTCTCCGGTGACGGAGGCTCGGTACCAGGAACCCCATGGAGATCGGGTAGTGGCGCAGGTTCTCCGGATACTTGTACCATTGCTCGGTAGCCGGCAAGGCCCGCGCTGATCCCAGCAGTGCCGAGTTCTAACGGATTCCCCGGAGACGAACTGGCGAGAAGACGGACATGGATCTGGTGCATGATACCTTCTCCCAACTAACATACCTACTTATTTCCATACCCACATTATCCTTGCATGTGGCAATAACCAAGCCGCCAGGTTTTACGTGTAGGCAATCTTTCCTTTCTGCCTATGCGGTTTTCCCTGGCCCTACAATCTTACCCTTATATATGTGTACATATTTATATGTGCACATATATAATATATACCCCTGTTAATATTTATGAATTATGCCTGGTAGATCGCGACCGCGATGGGGCAGGCACGAAGTCCTAAAAGACATTCCTTTTATCCAATCCCCTATGCTTTCTCTTCTACTATCGTAGATTAACTGCATGTCGGAGGCACCAGTAGTAAGGTCGGGTGCCACGCAGGGGGTGCGGGTACTCTCCCCCCCCCCCGGAAAAAGATGTACTTCACACCTTCTTCGTGTGCGGCCATTGGATGACAAAGAGAGAATATGTGGAAACTGAATTGGGAGAACTGACACCAGATAATATTATTTCTGTGATGTTACGGAACCAGCAATCATGGGATCAGGTAGCAGTGTATGTGGCTTTGCCAGAAAAAGCGGGATCTGGAAGCGTACGAACGTCTTTAAGAATAAATGAAGAAATAAGAAGTCTGAAAGGCTAAGTAAGCACGACATCACCCTGAAGTAATGCGAGAGCGGTTCCGGGGTGATGAACGCATCGTGGGAAAAGGGATGTGGTTTTTAGTGGGTAAGAATCCCACACTACTGTGGAGTGCGGACCCTTCACATGTGTATTTTGAAGATTTTCCACAGTCCCTCGTAAAATAAAAATAATAGTCATTTAAATTTTGGATTATATAAACCTTAGTGAAAATATGGATTTAAATGCAAGAAGATTCTACAAATGGTTAAATAGAAGCATAATTTTACACATGTGTTAGGTAGTAACTCAATACAAATTTCAGTTATGTAGCGAAGTGAAGACCACCTCGTGGCGCAGTGTCTAGCATTGTTGGCTGTCACCCCCGAGGTATCAGGTTCGATCCCCGTCTCTGCCATGAATTTAAAAGTCTTGGTATGGTCTGGTACGGGGTCTCCCAGCCTCGTGATGCAAAATGGGAACCTATCGGGTGCTATGGCAGGAGGAGGAGTTGAAAGGAACGGGCCACCCTACCACACGCAAACTCCGGCTCGGGATGCCTGGTTAGTGATCCCTTGACGAAGTCAAGGGCTCTAATTTAGTTCGCCTACGTCCCTGAAGGGGATAAGGCAATCTATTAAAAAAATAAGCAAAGTGAAGTGAAGTTTGTAATTTTACGTGACCGTTAATCACACGGGACCTCCTTTTTACGTTGAATCCGAACCACAGGACATGGCATTTCACTTTCAAAATCTCACATGCCTTGAACAGGATTAGAATCCGGACCGCCATGGTGAGAGGCCAACAGCATGACCGCTGCGCCACCACACCTCCTAGTTATGTAGCATTTACGGTTTCAAAGAAAAGTGTACCGGTACTTATATAGCATATGTGGTGGAAGAACTGATATTGAGAAAACAACATTTGAAAGTTAGATATGTTATTTTACTCACATTTAAGTAACTACGAATCTTCACGAAACAGTCGATAAGGAATACGAGTAGGTTTCCATCCTGTTCCCTAGCAAACAGAGACCGCAGCTGTAATTTCTGCTCCGGGATGTCCCTTCAATGGACTTTGATAAATTACGTCTGGTCAATGTCAGATTATTCTTGTTTCATCGGGGGGAAAACACTTGGCGGTTAGTTCCCGGCCATAGGAAACAGGACGACCTTTGAAGTCTTAGTTCTAAGGAAAAAGTGGGGAGAAACAGTCGCGCGATATTTCCGTCCGGAAGTCAGAGGATTGTAAGAGGGAAATAGTTTCCCTTAACACCCACAGTCAGTTTTCCTTTTACAATAGGAAGATGACTCACTGGCATCTGTATTGTATCTATCGCTACACTTACGGTAATGGGTATTTTATCACACCACTACCTAAAAAAATGATGATGATAATTGTTGTTTTAAGGGGCCTAACATCTAGGTTATCGGCCCCTAATGGTCTGGGTGGTAGTGAAAATGAATGAAGATAAAATAAAACCTACAACTAAAACTAACTATTCTCTTACAAACTAGAAGAGGAACTGGGAAACAAAAAGGACAAGAATGTAAATAAAAGGCAAGAGGAGAGGAAATGCCTTCAACCCTCGAAGAATGAGGATGGAGGGATTGGAAGGAAAGAGAGCTATGAAAGGCAGATAGGAAAGGGGAAAGAGGAGAGGGCCCGTCCCAAAGTAAGAGGAAAAAGGGAAAAAAACGGACCCAGCACAGGACTCCCTCGGGACCACCAACTCCCGAATTCACCAGCCGTGATACCTTGAGGGTGTAGCAATATCCAGGGTGCACCAGAAGTGGTGGGGCTACATACACCCGGCCTCCTTGAGGACCTTGAGCAGAAGGCAGGATATACAATTAAAAGAAGAAGAAGGCTGATCCCTGGAATAATGAGGAATCAGGAAACATGAGACAATGGCCAATTAAGGCGGGAAAGTGAAAGACTTCCTAGGGCTCGGATACCCTAATACCGTCGGGGTCGGAAGAGAACAAGAGTTGACCAAGAGAGGTTGACAGGAAAGAAGACGGAGAGGAGCCCGGCACAAGTAAGTGGAAGCAATGCCGGACTCAGCTGGGATCCCGTGGTCACCAACCCACGTCACACAAGATGTGAGCTTCTGGGGAGACATAAAAAAAGATCGGACCCTTATGTTTCCAACATCACCACTAAAACCATAAGCTGTTAATGGTGAAATCATTTCTTATCAGACTAAGTAGCAAAACGTAAAATTTAGCAATTTCCTTAATTGTGCCAAACGTTGAAGGGCTAAAGGGCCCGGAAAGGTTTCAAATTGTGAGTCATGGAGACCTCAAGCAAACTAAAAAAATAAAATCGAAAATCACTTCCGGCCTAAATGCAATTCCGGAAAAACAGCCTAAATTCGCTGATTTCTTTACTAGTTCTCTTTTTAATTCAAATCCTAGCCAAATTAAGTTATTAACATAATTCTTTCTTTAATGTGTTCCTTGGTTAAATGCTCTCGGGCGTTTGTTGATTTCTTTTAAAATCTTCTCATCGGAATTAGTTATAAGGGCTTAAGCGAAACTCTGCATCGACTCACATTAGCGCTCGTAGTGGTAAAAGGCAAACTGCTAATCTAATCGATCGGATATGGTTGACTTCATTTGTACCAACGACTGTTTGCTGAAGAAGGTTATATTGTAACACTGTACTCAAGAATTACAATTTAATGACTTTCGTTATTTTTTTCCTATTTCATTAAAATTTAATGTAGCAGTCAAGATTCAAGGAGAAATAATCACAACTCTGAGATTTGCTTGTTCGATTCCCTGCCAATAAAGTAGCTGTTTTGGAACGACAAAAATTCACAGCTAACCGAGTCATCCAATAACTTGTTAAAGAATTCCCGCAACACATTTAATGATTAGAAGACAAAATTCTCAGCAAAGCCTTTTCGAAATTAAAGGAACGATCGACCAAATGTTTTCCAAATGAAATGATTTACACCAGTTAGACAAGATCATACAATTATTATTATTATTAATCATCATCAACAACATCATCACGAGCTCTGAGAAGTCCTTGCGTGCAGGCATCCAGGAGACTGACACATTGTCCATTGTTCACCGAGACCTTGGACGACTCATATGGTCCGACCAGAGACCTGACTGGAAGTACACACGACGCACGTGCACTGCATCTTCCTGCATCAGCAACTACTACTTATGTACAGAGATGACGGCGATTAACAATTTTGAAATAGTTAATTATTATCAAAATGATCTACACCTTGAAGAGGATCTTTAACGTGCGATGACACTGGCCTGACGCATTTACTGTACGCTCCCTCAAAAGTCGATCATTTTATCTCCTTAGAGGACCACGCCACTGCTAACTCAATAATGTTAATTTAGCCATATTCAGGGTCAATTTTCCAATATACTGTAGATGGTGATGTGAGACTTTTGCATGCGTTGCAAAGAGATCTTTAGATTATCCTCAACCTCTACAATATTAAATACATGTGTTGGATTGAACTCTTGGATTGTTTTAGGAGAGGCTATAGTTTGAAGAAAACAATATTGATACGGTATATATATATTTTTAAAGATTTTCAAACTTTTACAAAACAAAACAAAAAGCAAAAGAATAAAACATAAACGAAAGTAAAAGCAAAAGCTAAGACAAAACAAATACAAAGCAAAAACAAAATCATTAACAAAAGCAAAAACAAACGTTAAAACAAAAGCAAAAACAAGAGCAAAAGCAAAAACAAAAGCGAAAGAAAAAATAAAAGCTAAAACGAAAGCTAAAACAAAACAAAAACAAAAACTAAAGCAAAAGCTAAAACAAAAGAAAAACAAAAGAAAAAAAATCAAAATCAAAAGCAAAAACAAATCTAGAACAAAATCAAAACAAACAAAAAATCACAAGCGAAAACAAAAGAAAAGAGAAAAGCGAAAACAAAAACAGAAACAAAAGCAAAAGCAAATTCAAAAACAAAAGCAAGTACAAAATCAAAAGCAAAAGCAAACTGAAAACCTAAGACAAATGCAAAAGCAAAAGCAAAAACAAATGCATAAAAAGCAAAAGCAAAGACAAAAACAAATTCAATAATAAATTCAAAAACAAAGGCAAAAGAATAAAACAAAAGCAAAAGCAAAAACTAAGGCAAAAGCTAAAACTTGAGCAAAAACGAAAGAAAAAGAAAAAGAAAAATCAAAAGGAAAAACAAAAGCTAAAATAGAATCAAAACCAGAAACAAAAAAATAAAAAATAAAATTAAAATCACAAGCAGAAGCAAAAGTAAAATAAAAAAACATAAATAAAAGCAACAGAAAAAGGAAAAACAAAAGCTAAAACAAAAGCAAAAATAAAATCAGCAACAAAAGCAAATAAAAAATCAGAAACAAAAGCAAAAGCGAAAGCAAAAACAATAGCAAGTACAAAATCAAAAGAAATCGCGAAATGAAAACCTAAAACAAATGCAAAAGCGAAAGCAGAAACAAATTCAAAAACAAAGGCGAAAGCAAAAAAAAAGAATCAAAAGAAAAAAAATGCAAAAGAAAGGAAGAAAGAAAGAAAGGAAGGAAGAAGATAAAACAACACTGCTTTCTATATTTTAGAAGCTTTTGTGATATGGTTCCAGTGTTAAAATGCTCTTTGTTCATGAAAGCAGGATCAAGTTGAAAGGTGTTAAAATTATGTTCTTTTAAAAGACCACTTCCGCTGCAATACCAATCCTTACCTCAATTACAAACACACACACTACAATAACACAGGTTATCCATTATGTAATTTAGTGAAGTGAAATATGCCAAAATTTAAATATTCTTCTTTAATAGAGTTACACTTCCAACAATAACAATGAAATAGTTCTAAAAGGATTGACATCATAAATTAAATGTCATTTTGTTCAGAAATGTCTAATTACTGTAATTTAATGAGCTACTTTTCCGAAAGTCATATTTTTCACATTTCTGTCACGAACGGTCTCCTTGTCTCAGCTTTCTTGATACCCTCATTCATTGAGGACTCTGACCCGTCTGACCTATTCTTTTCATGGTATATTCTGCCTTCTGCACAAGGCCCTTAAGGAGGCACTGTATATGTGTACGGTGCATCCTACCCACTGCTACACCCTCAAGAACACGTAGCTGGCGAGCTCGTGAGTTGGCGACCCAGTGAGATTCCTGAGCTGGGTCCTTTTCTACTGACTTTGGAGCAAACACTTTCTTAATTCCCTTTACTATCGTCGTACCCAGGCTCTTCGTCTTTCCACGTCACTCAATCGTAATTCTTCGAGGGTTGAGGGCACTGTTTTCCTAGCTTTAATTTCCCTTATTCTTTCTTATATAGTTTCTTCCTTCCTCTAGTACATCAGTTGTAACTTACTTAGTTTGATTCATAATGTTGAATATTAACATTCGACGCGTTTCGAAAGAAACCATGTCTTTCTTCGTCAGGAATAATCTGGAATACGACAAATGATTGCTAAGAGAAAGCAACAAAGAACATATAGAAGGTGCCCAAAGATGGACGCCATTATAGCCCCATGTTAGGGAAAACGAAAAGCATCAGTGAATTACTTTCTCAGGGTTCTGATAATAGGTAGCCAGGATTCACTGAGATTGTAGCCGGTGTTGCGGTTGAAATTATCTGGGTGTTCACGTATTTCAACCGCCTCCCTGATGATTCTGGGACGATATTGCTTTATACGGGCAAGAACATCCACTCCCTGGAACATGACATCATGGCCAGGTGTTAATGCATGATCAGCAACAGCTGATTTATCAGGTAGAATGAGCCTGATACATCTATTATGTTCCTTAATGCGAGTGCAAATTGTTCTCGAAGTCTGCCCGATGTAAACCTTGCCACAAGTACAGGGAACTCTGTAGATACCCGGTTGTTGCAATTTAGGCAAACTGTCCTTAGTTGGTCGCAGGAGTTGCCTAATCTTAACAGAAGTTCCAAATACAGTCCTTATGTTGTACCGACGTAGGATTTTAGCAATACGATCCGTCGTGTTATGTATGTAAGGTAGGTAAGCAGTTCCTCTTACATATTTTTTCTCAACTGACGTCCTATTATTATTTGTTGGTTTCAGAACCGTAGAAATCAAAGCCTTGCTATAACCGTTGCTCTCAAAGGTGGTTCTCAAGTTATGATAATATTACTTAGTTATATATCTAGTTTTCATTTCATCATTATTTTCCTAATCATCCAAATCATTAGGGGCCAATAACCTTAAAACAAGAATCATCATCATCGTCAAATGGCAGCTGACTGCGGGGAGATTCGATCCTGTGTACATTGGACAGCTTCTCGCTGCGCTTCACTGCCAACCTTGTAAAGGTACAATGTTTATATTTTAGAATACAGAAAAAGTATTGATACGAGCATAATTTACACTCCCGAGCACTAAAAGCCAAACTCCTTGTGACGCAATGAAGATGATGTAGCTCTGAGTGTAGAGCAGACAGTTAATCTGGCACAGCCGCAGCTGGTCTACAGCACTTCAACGGCCTAATAAAAAACGGCTTATCTGAAACAGACAAACAAGCCTGACCTACATATAGGAGGCGCCTCGTGACCAGCGGGAATTGAGAAGAGGAGAGCATGCTAGGAGCGCACATGTGGACAAGACACCCCTAAATCATGGTACGGGTGAGAATAACAACAATGCTTCACAAAATCAACAATCGTGGAACTGATGAAAATATCATGAATATGTCTCTAAACCAACTGCCTCTGAATCAACAATCATACTAGTGGTGAGAATATCAACAATTTGCATCTGAATCAACCATCATACTAGTGTTGAGAATATAAAAAATTGCATCTGAATCAACAATCATACTAGTGGTGAGAATATCAACACTTTGCCTCTGATTCACCAATCATGAAACTGAAGAGAATATCAACAATATGCATCTGAATCAACAAGTATACTAGTGGTGAGAATATCAACTATTTGCCTCTGAATCAACAATCATACTAGTGGTGAGAATATCAACTATGTGCCTCTAAATCAACAATCATACTAGTGGTGAGAATATCAACAATTTACCTCTGAATCAACAATCAAGAAACTGAAGAGAATACCAAAAATGTGCCTCTAAATCAACAATCATACTAGTGATGATAATATTAACAATGTCTCTGAATCAACAATCATGAAACTGAAGAGAATATCAACATTGTGCATCTAAATCAACAATCATACTAGTGGTGAGAATATCAACAATTTGCCTCTGAATCAACAATCATACTAGTGGCGAGAATATCATCAATTTGCCTCTGATCCAACAATCAAGAAACTGAAGAGAATACCAAAAATGTGCCTCTAAATCAACAATCATACTAGTGATGAGAATATTAACAATATGTCTCTGAATCAACAATCATGAAACTGAAGAGAATATCAACAATGTGCCTCTAAATCAACAATCATACTTGTGGTGAGAATATCAACACTTTGCCTCTGATTCACCAATCATGAAACTGAAGAGAATATCAACAATATGCATCTGAATCAACAATTATACTAGTGGTGAGAATATCAACTATTTGCCTCTGAATCAACAATCATACTAGTGGTGAGAATATCAACTATGTGCCTCTAAATCAACAATCATACTAGTGGTGAGAATATCAACAATTTGCCTCTGAATCAACAATCAAGAAACTGAAGAGAATACCAAAAATGTGCCTCTAAATCAACAATCATACTAGTGATGAGAATATTAACAATATGTCTCTGAATCAACAATCATGAAACTGAAGAGAATATCAACATTGTGCATCTAAATCAACAATCATACTAGTGGTGAGAATATCAACAATTTGCCTCTGAATCAACAATCATACTAGTGGCGAGAATATCATCAATTTGCCTCTGATCCAACAATCAAGAAACTGAAGAGAATACCAAAAATGTGCCTCTAAATCAACAATCATACTAGTGATGAGAATATTAACAATATGTCTCTGAATCAACAATCATGAAACTGAAGAGAATATCAACAATGTGCCTCTAAATCAACAATCATACTAGTGGTGAGAATATCAACAATTTGCCTCTGAATCAACAATCATACTAGTGGTGAGAATATCAACAATTTGCCTTTGAATCAACAATCAAGAAACTGAAGAGAATACCAAAAATGTGCCTCTAAATCAACAATCATACTAGTGATGAGAATATTAACAATATGTCTCTGAATCAACAATCATGAAACTGAAGAGAATATCAACAATGTGCCTTTAAATCAACAATCATACTAGTGGTGAGAATATCAACAATTTGCCTCTGAATCAACAATCATACTAGTGGTGAGAATATCAACAATTTGCCTCTGATCCAACAATCATGAAACTGATGAGGATATCAAAAACGTGCCTCTAAATAAACAATCTTACTAGTGGTGAGAATATCAATAATATAAATAAAACAGTTATTCCAGTCGAAGGACATGAAAGAGAAGCTGGTATTCAGAAAGGTGTAAGGCAAGGCTGCAAATTATCACCCATACTTTTCAACCTGTAGGCTACATTGAACAAGCAATGAAGGAAATTAGAGAATAAAAAGTAAAGTAGGAGTAAAGATACAAGGAGAAATAATTCTAACTCTTAGTGAGATTAGCTGATAAAGCCTCCGTGGCTTAGGCGGCAGCACGCCGGCCTCTCACCGCTGGGTCCGTGGTTCAAATCCCGGTCACTCCATGTGAGATCTGTGCTGGACAAAACGGAGGCAGACAGGTTTTTCTCCGGGTACTCCGGTTTTCCCTGTCAAAATTTCATTCCAGCAACACTCTCCACTATCATTTCATTTCATCTGTCAATCCTTTAATCATTGCCCCAGAGGAGTGCGTCAGGCCTCGGCAGCCGGCACAGTTCATATCCTCGCCGCTAGATGGGGGCTTCATTCATTCCATTCCTGACCCGGTCAGAGACTGGAAGCAGGCTGTGGATTTTCATTTCAGTGAGATTAGCTGATGACAATGTCATCTTAGTCGACACATCAGAGGATTTGAATGAGTTGAATTCCGTCTTGAGGAAATAATTCATGACGAAAATCAATAAATGTAAAACAAAAATAATGGAAAGAAGTCGATGGAAATCAGAAACCCCCTTGGCTTAAGAGAACTAGGAGATTTCTGCTACTTAGGAATCAAAATAACCAGTGAAGAAGGTAGCAAAGAGGATATAAAAGTATTTTGGTCAGGCAAGGAAAGTATTTCTACATGAAATAAATCTGTTGACATCAAATATAGAAAGTCATTTTTGAAAGTTTTTGTCTGTTGCGTGGCGCTCTATGGAAGTGAAACTTGGACTGTTGGTGCAGAAGTTGGTGCATTTGAAATATGGTCTTACAGGAGAATGATGAAGATCAGATGGGTATTTGAATTTTTTTAAAATTTGAACTTGAATTTATTGTTTCTCTTATACAGGCCACTGAGGCTACAAAGCTTCTTTATGCAGCTCTCTTCATTCAGAGGGCGGTTAAATACAATAGAATAAATGAAGAAAGAAAAAACGTAACCTAAACATACAGTTGACAATAGACGTTCTTGTTATTACATCCGTTCACCTTGATCATGATAATTGTATAGCTGATAGATTACAATGAAGGGAGTGTTTTATCGCTCTGATAGGAAGTCCTAAATACTGGTGCAATTTATATCTATTCCAGAGAATATTAGCTGAAATACGGAATGAACCTATACATTTTTCGGTTCTGTGATGAGGTATCTGGAGCATTTGTGCAGCGTGTCTATCGCACGGTTATGCACTGATTGCATGGGAGTTAGTGTGCAGTAAATATAAGACGGAATTTAGAATTTTAGAATTTTTATCACAGTCAGAGCCATGGCATACTGTCTTCGTTCCTTTAACTTTAGCCATCCAATCTGGACGTAAAATGGAGTTATATGAGACTCTCTTGGTACATTGAGAACAAACCGCAAGCAAGCATTTTGCATTCTTTGCAATTTTGTATTGAGGACCTCTCCCATATCATGGTAAATTATAGATCCATAGTCAAATATTGGTAATATCAAACTCTGTATCAGTATCTTTCGTACATTTTGAGGCAAATAGAAGCAAGTTCGCCTAATTTGATATAATGACGATGCAACCCTTTTCAGAATCATGTTTGTGTGATCCTGCCACGATAATCGAGAGTCAAAAATAACTCCCAGATTTCTTACTGCTGACTTGTACGGAACTGTTTGGGATGCAAGCTGTAAAGGTGGTACTGGGTCAGGTAGGGAACTGAGTAATTTGGTATAGCCGATGATGATCGGTTGCGTTTTTTCGAAGTTAAGTATTAGATTATGATCGAGTGCGTACTGAGATAGGCTTTGAATGTCACTGTTAATTAGGGCTACGTTCAAATGAATGGATTTCAGATCCGTTTGTAGATATAGCTGTAGGTCATCTGCGTACATATGATGTTGACAGAATTTAAGGACAGATGGAAGGTCATTTATATACACGGAGAACAGGAGTGGACCAAGGACCGAACCCTGCGGCACACCTGTTCTTACTTCACACCATTCTGAAACATTGTCATCTGCTAGGACTACTCTCTGACATCTGCCTGTTAGGTAAGACCTAAACCAGTTCGTTACTGACTTTGAAAGGCCTAGATTTCTTAATTTAACTAGTAGGATCTCATGGTGAACTCTGTCAAAAGCTTTGCTGAAATCGAATGGAGATAATATAGTTATTTCCCTCCGGTCCATTGCTAGACGAATGTCGTCTGTGACTTCGATAAGGGCTCTCAGAGTACTATGTTTTCATTTATATCCAGATTGGTTCGGGTTTAGGATATTGTTGGAATTTATATATTCATAAAACTTATCAAAAACAATCCGTTCTAACGCTTTCCCAATCGCACACAATATACTTATCGGTCTAAAGTCACTACAGTTTAAGGCGTTCGTGAATTTTGGTATTGCTTTGATGTTGGCTTTTTTCCATTGTGTCGGATAAATACCCATTTGCAGGCTATAGTTAAATATATGCAATAAAACTGGCATGAGGAGGTCCATATTCCTTTCCAATAGCGTAATAGATATAGGCCTATGATCTGGTCCTATGGCTTTTGAAGTTATCCTAAATATGGCTAAATGAATGTCCTCTGGATATATATAGCCAAAATGAAATTCTTCCCGTCGGTCAGTAAATTTTTCCCTGTAGTTAGCAACAGTTGACAAAACTCGATTGCTGTCTACAACAGTTGATACGTTTAAATAATGCTTATTAAGCTCATCAGCTCTCATTGTTGGGTTATTGCTTTTGTGTCTGGATTTTCCAACACCGAGAGTTCTTACAGCTCTCCACAAAGCCGAAGTGTTTTTAGCTGAAATAATTAGCGAATAAGTGTAACGTATCTTTGTATTACGAATAACTTGCTGGGTTCTGTTGCGTAAGCTTTTGTATTCTACAATGTCCTCGGGTTTCTGTGTTCTGTTGCACTTCTTTCTGGCTCTATTTCGAGATTTTATTAGATATTTTATTTCTGTGTTGATCCAGGCAGCTGGTGCGTGCCTCACGTTAGCTGAGCGCACTAGGGCATGGCGATCATATAAATCAATTAAAAATGTGTTGAAAGTTTCGACCTTCTCATCTATAGTTTGCTGCACGAGAGCAGTGTGCCATGGGACTGAGATGGCATCAGCCTTAAACCTTTCATAATTAAACCTGCTGAAGTCTCGAAAAGTTCGAATACTGGGCTTATAGGGTAGATAGGGTAGATAGGGTAACAAATAAATACGTATTAAGACGAGTGGGAGAGGAGAGATGTTTCTGACGATTGCTTACGATGAGAAGATATAGGTTGGTTGGACACATACTATACCCAGGAATATCAAACATAGTTAAGGAAGGAAGGGTCAAAGACAAGAAAAGAAAAAAGGAAGATAGTACAGTAGTCTTACGTGACCGTTAATCTCGGGATCAAGAGCCACGGGATCTCCTTTTTTACGTGGAATCCAAGCCACAGGACATAGCATTTCACTTTGAAAATCTCACCGGGAATCAAACCCGGTCCGCCGTGGTGAGAGGCCAATAGCTTGACCGCTGCGCCACCAAGCCCCTCGAAGACAAGAACTGTAGGGGTAGACCAAGGTTGGAATATGTTAAACAGACTGCCTCGGATGTAATGTGTGGTAGCTATGTAGAGATGAAACGATCAGCTCAGGACAGGGAGGCATAGTAGATGGATTTGGCCAAGGACAGTGTGAGAGAAGGAATCCTGGAGTGGAGTTCAGTGGTTGAGGAAGAATGGTGGACAGAGTAAAGTAGAGGGGTGTCATATTTGGTCCGACGCGCTTGGCTGAAAAAAAAAAAAAAAAAAAAAAAAAAAAAAAAAAAAAAAACAACAAACTAAACACACACATCGCTCTGAAATCAGTTTTCAATTTCCAATTAAAACTGTAATTTTGACAAACAATAAATAAACAAGAAGTTCCGTGACGAACTAAAGAGCCTACTTTTCTTAAAAATTAAGATTCATGCCAATGATTAATCTATATGGATCTATCGAGAATAAAGACGAAATTAAGTTGGTAATATAGAAATTTCAAATTAGTTCGAAATACTGTATACCTGGCATAATGTAGCCTAATTTAGCCTAATAGAGCACTACAGTTGGCAGCCCTGGTGACTGAATAATATATTCTTAATTCCATCTCGTAAGGTACAGAATACAAGATTTGGTTGAAGTCTAATGGATAGCATGGACGTTACATGCAGTTAAACATTGGATCTAACAGCGCGCGTAAAATCATATTGGCAACAATGCCATGCATGTATTGGTCAGAAATAATCTGAAATAATACGATCTATTGTTGTGCCAATTTTGAATGGAATCCATTAGTTAGTAAAGAAGTTACATGCATTTTAAAATTGGACCTATCAGCAGGCTTAGAATCGTGTTGGCAGCACTGACGTATATTAGTTACTCCAAATTAATTTAGAATGCCAGGTACTATACGTGTGCAACGTTTAGAGCTATTGGTTTGCATACTTTCTGATATATTGATATCAGGGTGACAAAAATAGACACAGCATTTATTAACAGTTGGCAGCCCTGGTTGCTCTTAAAAATACGCATAGTCATATCTGTTATTGTACACATAGCACATACGAAATTTGGTTGAAATCCAAATTGTACCAATTTTGCAAATCGGTACATGTTCATCTTATCTTCGAGACGCAGCGGGAGCTCCAGGTCTGGCCGGATTATCATGAGAGCATACACCAGGCCTCTTCTGAGAATTCCATTCACCAAGCTGGCGCCTGGCTACTGGTGAAATGGGATCGCCAAGCCCTTTCTGCCAGGATTTGTGCCCTTGTGTGTGCTGTCACCTAAAGGTTTATTGTAATTGGAAAAGAGGGATAAGTCAAGCTTTGATCCGTGAACTTTTGAAAGGTGAACATTTCCTGTCAGCTTCATTCGCCAAGCCTTTCTGCCAGGATTTGTGCCTTTGTGTGTCCTGTCATTTATAGGCTTATCGTTGATAGACACTTGTAAAGGGAGATAAATCGAGCTTTGTGTCTGCAAACATTGGAAAAGCGAACATTTACTGTCAGCTACATTCGCCAAGCCCTGTTCTGAGAACAATCTTACAAAGGACATTGTGTAACGCCTCGACTCCTAGAAGGTTTCTACGCAGTAACCTGTATGGACTGATATTCAATAGTACCCGCTCAAAACCTTGGACTCTGGCCTTGAACTCTGGCTTTGTTTTGGCCGGTTGTGCCTCTAGTCGCAGTTGGCATTACTGGAGGGTTGTGGTGGGGGGTACGCTGATATACAAGGGTGCGATCTGTGACAGGGAAGACAGTACGAGAGGAAGGTTGGTGACGGAAGGACTTAAAGGCGATCGCCTCCGGGGGAACTGAAGCCAGCTCCTCCGGAGGGCTGAAATACACCAGGTGGTATGAACTCAATTTGTTAGAAGGGGCAACCGTTCGGTGGAACATTAAACTGTGTCATTTTGCTATGTCGTTAAGACCATGTGACGGTGGACCATATTTGGTGCGGACTGACATTTTATTTTAGTATATTAGCATGTAATATTTTGGAAGGGTTTGTATGATTTGGTGGTACCTTTATATGTAATTACTGCAGGGTGGGTTATTATTGCCCTATTTCCGGTTAGCTGGATGGGAACCTCGTGGATTTAACTTTGGTCAGATAGGCTTCAGAAGACAGTCAGTGCTGGACTCTGAAGTTTCTCAGACGCTTTCGTTCACTAAGGAACGCGTTTGTTGCTTTATGCAATTTGTTTGTGAAACGGCACCAGGCCTAAATTTCATGTTGTTTATTTTCCTTGTATCCTTGCGGATGAAACTACCCTCAATTCTGTAATTCTATTAATCGTATGATGGGGAAAAGTAATTTTGCCAACTGGGCAATGTCTGACTTTATTTTATTCACAGTATTATCCGTAACTTGCATTACCTTTAAACATAAGCCTAAGTTAAGCGGTTTAGGGTTTTAGTTGTAATTTAATCATGATTTAATTGTATCTTTTGATTTTCATTATATTTTGTTATTGAGATGTTGTTTTTTATTGACGGCAGTCAGTAGGAAGATTGTTTCTCTTCCCTTCACCATGTGTGGCAAGATTAGAATTATCGGCCTTTCTGGGTACGCCCAGCTTTCCATTCAACAAGCTGGTCTTGACACATGCTTCGTCCCGCCTGATCTTTTCTCCTAATTCAAATCGGGGATGTTCTTGAATACCACGAAAATTTGGAACATTCACTCCTAGGTTTTATTTGCTGTGAACTCAGCTGACCTAGTGAGTAATTAAATTAGCCCTTTCATGTGTTTTTCATTATTAATTTTTGGTGTGGTAATGTCATGTGATTATTTATCTTGATACGCTGATATTATTATTATTATCACATCTTGGGTAATCAGAAGAGAAAGGGGGGGATGAGAGCCTGTTACAGTGGTAGCAGTGCACGTGGTTTGTTCTGTGATCTTGCCATTAGCAAATAATCTTTCCTGCTGACTGATTGCAGTAATTAATTAAAATTAAATTCAGTAACTTTATTATGGGCCCTCCTCCTTATTAATCTTTTCTCCACATAGGTAGGATAGGTTTAAACTCTGTGTAATGATTAATTTGTGTTCTGTTACATGAAATTTATGTACGATGGCTTCCCGCAAAATCATCGTGAAATACTTATCGGATGAAGAGGTAACCTACGAATTGCTGTTACGTAACCTTGAAGTGCCCAGGGACGCAGAACAAGCGCGCCAGAGTCTAGAGTATGCTGTGAATTTTGCAGCAACCCTTCCAAAGCTGTCAACTGCTGAATTCAAACTCGGTGAGTCAAGGTTATGTGATGCAGTTAGGGAAATTTGTAATGTAATTAAGTATTGTTTCAGTGAAGTAGAATGTAGCCCTGTTGATCTCACCAAATTGAAAGCTAGAATTGATTACCTATATCTCCGATGTGTGGATTTGTTACAATCTGATGAAGAACGTCTCATCGCCGATTTGAAAGGTCTATTAGAGGCTGAAGTTAATTTAGTGGAATGTGCTCAGACTTTGGACACTGTTAATCGTTTTAGTGGAAGTGGGGATTTATTGAATTCAACTCCTGCATGTAGCCGTAATGTCTCGACAAATCTAGGCGACAGTCTGGCTGAAAATGCCACTGGCCAAGTTGGTAATCCTGTCGCTGAACCTGCCGCGCTCCGTGGCAATGGAATAGCGCGCCTGCCCAACAGCTGTGAGAGTCGAGAGATTCTTCCTATTGTCGGTAACCGTACTTTTAATCATGAAACTGTGACAACAAATTCTGGGCTTGACCAGGCACCGTTAGGCCCTGATACGGTGATACCAGTTTCGAATACCATTAACCCTAATGCTGTGATGACTTCTGTGCCAAATAATACCAGCAACGTAACCTTCAACCTCCCCGGACGCGAAAATTGTACTTGTAGTTGTAACTGTGTAACTTGTAACTGCTTCTCTGCTGTTGTCGGCTCGCCTCGTGTAAGGAGGTCGGTAATCGAACCCCAGTCTGTCTTAAATTTCCCCTCATCTAGTTGTAATCCTGTTAGTGTCGGTGCTCGAGAAGTAAATTCTAGAGATAATTCCGGGTCTGTTTCATCATTTAAAGTGCCGGGTAACTCAGGTCATCAGGGGCCTACAGTGACACAAAATTCACCTTCCGAACCGGTTAGGGATTTAAATTCTGTTTATCGAGACTCTCAGGGGAGTGTTTCAAATTCAGGGCGTAACCTCGTTTCTTCATCTTGTTCCGGAAACCAAAATTATGTGCAAGGAAATCCCTGTGCCGAAATGCCGGGTCGTGACGTGTCCAATGTCGAGCATTCTAATTATTCTGTTTTTTTTCTAAGGCCAGCTTTGGTTCTGTCAGTCACCCCATTTTGGGTTTTGTTTCAAAGTTATCGGGTAAAAGTATGGACACGGTTGAAGGAGTCGTTGATTTTTTGAGAATATTGGTCGATATTCATGAGTGTGCTATCCAATTCGGTGTCAGCGACCAAGTGGGGTTTCAATTAATATCCTCCCATGTGTCTGATACGTTGGGGGCCTATGTGACTAGTGCCATGTGTGAAGGTTGGAGTGTGGAGAATTTTATGTCCGAGGTGTTGCGAGTATTTGTGCCCATCAGGTCGCTCGATACTGTGAAGGGACGTTACCTGTACCGAGCACAGGGTATTAACGAGGCGTTAAATTCATACATTGTGGACATATCCAGGTTCGTAAAAGTCTTTAGAGTAGATATGCCAGAGGCAGAAGTGGTAAGGCTTATTTTGGCCTGTGCTACGCCGGAATTTCTGAATTGCCTGTGTGTTGGAACTAATCCAAGTACGATTAGGGAACTACGTGAAGCCGCTATTCAGGCCGAATCCGTGCGTTCGGTTGATATCATAAGGTATGCAACTAGCATGCCCCCTCCTTTCATTAACCCTGTTCCGTTTGTTCGACCTCCCTCGGTTCGACCACCACCTGGGGCCGGTCGTCCTTCCCATAATTCGCCTAGGGGTAGTAGTAATCGTCCTGTGACGTGCTTCAACTGTGGGCAGCAGGGCCACATAGCATGGAACTGTCCGGTAAAAAGAAATTGACTATTCCGAGACAAGCATCCTGAAATCCTCCTTGCCAAGGATCAGCGATGTGCATTGGGAAATAAGGTGACGAGGGACGATGCCAAAGTTATCGGAGCAAATGGTGTCTGTTCTAAGGTTTCTGATGTAATTCTACCCTCTCCTATGGTTGAAATTGCAATTAATGACGCATGTGTAATAGCTTTGTTAGACTCAGGAAGTGCTGCTTCATTGGTTAGCGAGAATTGGTATTTGTCTATGAAACTCATTTGTAAATTCAGTAACCTGTCAAATGTAGATGTTAAGTTGGTTTCTGCCAATGGTGCTCAATTGGACGTTCTTGGTTCTGTGAAGTTTAAGGTTCGGATTCATAAATTTTGTTGGAAATTTTCCTTTTGGGTCATTAAGAATTTGTCATGTCCTATTATTCTGGGCGCTAATTTTTTTGCTCATACTGGCTTACTGCTAGATATGCAACACGAATCATTCTGGTTCAGGTTTTGTTCTGAGGTAAAATTTAAATTCTTTTCTACTGCTGTCCCTAGCGCGAGTGCTCATGTTGCCAACCGTGATGCTGAACCCGTCTTGTCCACCGGGGTTGAATCCTTGGATTTAAGTAATTTATCTGACGCTCAAGCTAAAGAGATTCGGGATTTGTGTGGGTATTTTCCCGAGGTGTTCACTGACGAATTAGGAATGACTAAGATCCTGGAGTATAAAATTGAAGTAACGGATACTATACCCGTCAGACATCCTCCCTACCGTTTGAGTCCACAAAAAAGGGTTGGAATTAAAGAAATTAATCGATCAGATGTTACTAGATGGAGTGATTCGACCCTCCACATCAGCATACTCCTCACCTGTGTTCTTAGTACCTAAGCCAAATGGTGGTTTTCGGCCAGTCGTAGATTATCGTAGGTTAAACAAAAAGATTGTTTTAGAATCCATCCCTCTTCCTGATTTACATAGCTGTTTTTCCTGGTTCAAAAACGCCTCCTATTATAGCCTCATTGACCTGACGCAGGCATATTTCCAAATTCCGTTAGCTGAAGAATCTAAGCATCTGACTGCATTCGCCACCGATTGGAATCTCTATGAATATTGCAGACTACCTTTTGGCATCTCTACAGGGGGCGCTGTGCTTAGTAGGCTTCTTGATCACGTGTTTTCTGGCATCAAATTTGATTATTTGTAGCACTACCTGGACGATGTTGTTGTTTATAGCGAGACGTTCGAAGACCACGTGCGCCATCTTCGTGAAGTATTTGAGAGGTTAAAATCTGCTGGTCTAACCGTAAAGTTGTCTAAAGTGTCCCTTGCTAAACCTAAAATTGCCTTTCTTGGACATGTTGTTTCTGCTGAAGGTGTTTCGGTCGATGACTCCCGAACCCAAGGAATTAGAGATTTTGCACCCCCTAAAAATGTGAAAGGAGTAGCCCGATTCGTGGGAATGGTTGGCTTTCTGCGCAAATTTATACCCAATTTTGCACAGCGGGCGTTGCCACTTAATCATCTGCGAAGGTCTGACGTGAAATTTGAGTGGGGTCCGCCGCAGCAAGCAGCTTTTGACGATTTGAAGGAGGCACTGTGTAGCGCTCCTGTCCTCGCTGTCCCTGATTTCAGTAAGAAGTTTATAATCCAGACTGATGCGTCGCTCGGTGCTGTAGCTGCTGTGTTGTTACAAGAAAGTGAGTTAGGTAGACGACCTATTGGTTTTGCTTCTCGAACTCTGTCCCCTGCTGAAGTAAATTATTCCGTGTATGAGCTTGAGGGGCTCGCAGTGATGTTTGGACTGGAGAAATTCCGAATGTATGTCGAACATGTTCCTTTCGAACTTGAAACCGACAACCAGGCCCTGAGCTGGGTCCTGGCTAGACCTCGAACCACTGGGCGAATCGCCAGGTGGGCAACCCGTATTTCATCATTTCAGTTTACCGTTCGTCATATAAAGGGTTGTGAAAATGTCATAGCCGACTCCCTTAGCCGCATGTATGAAGAAGTTCCTGATAAATGTAAGAATCTCGTTCGCGAGGAAAATCATGAAAATATTTGTGCTGTGTCACTTAAGCGTCTCTATGGAGAAGTTCCTGACAAGTGTGAAACTCCCTCTTTAGAGGAACCTGTTGTTGTTGGGGCTAATTCAGCTCAACACATGTTAGTAAATTCACCGTTATTGTTTGGAGACATTGCTAACCATCAGAAGGAAGATCCCGTCTTGTGTGATTTAATTGCTCGATTAGTTTCTGGAGAAGAGATAAAGCCTTATATTTTAAAGTCTGGTGTATTATGTTGTGTAACTAGGCGTGATAGAAAGCCTAAGGTTGTTTTGCCTACTCAGCTGATAAATGGCATGCTAATGTATTTTCACGAGTCACCCGCTGGAGGCCACCTAGGAATATTCAAAACTCGACAGAAAATAAGGCAGTCTTTTGTTTGGAAGGGTCTCGATAAGGATGTGAGAAAGTTCGTGCTGGGGTGTCATGATTGTAAAGTAAGTAAGCCTACCGTCAGTGGTAAGGTTGGTAAGTTAGCTTCTGAATCTGCGTCTAGGCCCATGGAACGCTTGTATGTGGATTTCGTTGGACCCCTGCCGAGGTCTAAACTGGGTAACCGTTTTGCTTTTGTTTGTGTCGATGGTTTCTCTCGCTTTTCATGGATTTTTCCCACTAGAAATTGTGACTCTGCTACTGTCATAAGATGTTTAAAGTCTGTTTTCTCTTCCTTTGGTCCTAGTCAATACTTGGTGTCAGATAATGCCAAGGCCTTTGTTTCTCATCAGTTTAGAAAATTTTGTTTTGATTATGCTGTTTCCCATGTCACCACGACACCCTATTACCCCAACCCTAGTTTGGCAGAGAGAGTTAACCGAAATTTGAGAGCTGCACTTATCGCATATCATCGTGACAATCATGCCAAGTGGGATTCGTCATTACATTGGTTACCCTACGCTTTCAATACTGCTGAGCATGAATCCCATGGGAAAACGCCGTTCTCACTTATGTATGCGTTCGTCCCAAATTCCCCTCTAACGAATCTGTGGTCGCTTCATGATCTGCTTCCTGACCAACCCTCTCCTGATCGTGTCAGAGAAATCTGGAAGGAGGCCAAAGCTGCTATAAAGATCTCGCATAATAAGCTGGCTGAGAGATATAATTTGGGCCGAAAACAGGGTGGATATTCTGTCGGAGATTTTGTCTATGCAAAAAACTTCTGGGCTAAGGCCCCAGGTCGTCAGGTATCAGGTAAACTGCAGCCAAAATATGAGGGCCCCTATGAGATTCTGTCCTTTCCTTCTGAAGTAACAGTGTTATTACAGGATCTGTCTAGGAAACGTGTTTTTAGGACTCATATATCGAATTGTAAACCTGCTAGTGGACGAGAAACTCGAGATGTGTAAAGGGTGAAATTATGATGTTCTATTTCCTGTGAATGCGATGATATGAAGTTCAGAGCGATGGGAGATGGTCTAGTTGTTCCGCTGAAGTCAAATCTCGTATGTCGTTTTTAGTAATCCTCAAGAAAGGCTGTGATCTGCTTCTGTTAGCTGAGTTTTGTTCATCGTATTCGTGGTTGATATTTTTGAGTAAATTTTTTGGATAATTTAGTGATAATTTTGTTAGGTTGGTAGTGAAATTTCGATTTTATGTGGAAATAAGGTGTAATGCTTCAGAGTGATGCTCATTTCACTGTGTTGTTCAGCTGATGACGTGAGGGCTTTAGAAATTGTATCAGTGATCTGGAAAATCTTCGAATTGCAATCTCTTGTCGGTTGAAAATGTATCTGGATAGGTTAGTCAGTAGGTTACTTGTAATCTGCGGTATATACTGTTAGACTGCTGACTTGCTGGTATTGTCACAACGTTCATGTGATTGTGGTTGGAATCATAGTTCATGTATCCCCGTATACTTGGGTGTGAAAAGGAAAAAATTAAGTTCGATTAGCATCAGCTTCGAGCTGGTAGCCAGGCTATAGCGTTAGTCAGTTGTTCTATGAATCGAGATAGTGTTGCACTGGAGATGTCGTACCTGTTCTGGAGAAATTTGAGGTATCTATTAGTTGGTGAGCTAACTCTCGTTCTGTGTAAGGTGCATTTTCTTTGGGGACTATTAACCACCCCGTGCATTTTGAAAATTTATCATTTTTGTCACCTCAGTGACCTTGTAATTCTGTGTGTGGAACATGATGCAGTGTGTGCGAGATGTTAAAAGTGGAGAACATGTGAATTTGGGGGGACAGTAACCGCCCCGTGCATTTTAAAAAATTATCATGCCATCACATCTGTGATCCTGTAATTCTGTATTTTGAGCATGCTGTGGCATGTCGAGGACCGCTAGGTTAGAGAATCTGAAGTTTTGAGGATATTAATCACCTTGTGCTTGTAGAAATGTGTCACATGACACCTATGGGTGTTCGTTGTAGTGAGGTAGATCTGTGTATGGGACCATGGAAGTGGTTTGTTGTCTGTGTGGGAGTAAACGTTATAAGTAATTTGTGTGTTTTTTTAAATGGTGGAGCCACGTTCGTTTAGGTATGTCTTGAAAATTGGTTGGTACCAACTTGAATTTGTGTCTAATTCTGCTGAGCTATGTGCTTTGGGTGTAGAATTAGTGTAGCCTCTGCACCGGGCTCGTAGTTGTTGTTGGTTTGATATTGGTTGGGTTCCGTGCCTAGAAGATGGCATCTTGATTTTGAGAAGATGTTTTAATTTTGAACATTTGGTGTAACTGTGGTAAGTTGGTTCTCAGGATAGGTGTGATCACCTTAGTGTCCTGAGATCGGTTGGTCATCCTACAGGAACTCTTGGGAGTTTGTAGACTGTTAGGATGCGTTGGCGAGTAGCGATGAAGTTATTTGGTGAAATTTGGTTAGGTGCTTGTGTGTGAATTGGTTGGATCGTGGTGTCTATTGTTTAGCGTGGTCTCCCCATTTGGTTATTGTTCTCGTGGAAGGTAGTTGCTGTTTTCTGTCGTTCGTCGGATGGCCACCGTGGACGGTTAGGGGCAGCGACTGGTGAAATGAGACAGTGGCTTTCGATATTCATTATGTTTTTATATGTGTCACATACCTGAGACGATCCATATGGTTTGATTATGGTATGTTGTGTTTGTTTTAAAATGTTTTGGTGTTTCCTAAATGTGTTCTGTTTTCCTACGGTACTGCGTGAGGCCATCAAAGTAAATGTAAATTCATTTTTGAGTATGTTTAACTGTTTTGGAAGGGTACCAGTGAGTTCCCCCTTGCTTTATTTCTATTTTGATGGTGTTGCCCATAAAAATTTCAGGGAATTTCGGTGGGAAAATATCTGAAATTTTGTAAATATTATGGTTTCTGGATGTTTTAGTCAAAAATTGATTGATATAAGTTGATTTAGTTATTTTTGCTAAGTATTGTAGTGAACTTTCAATTAAGCTTGTTAACGTCAGTCATATCGTATAGTTGGTTGCCCCTTTCGTGTGTTTTTCATACTTCAGTGGACCTTTAATTATGCCCTGGACACTATCTCTTTGCGCAGAACCTTGTTTGAAGCATCAAGTATCCCTTGTGATTTGAAAGACTCTTAAGTGAACTTCGATGGCACACTAATGCTTCGTGTGATGTTTCTTTTTTATCCTTCCTGGGATAACTTCAGCTGTTATGGGCTGGTTGGCTGGCCTGGAACGATTGTTCCATACGCTGCTGTTCTGATGTGTGTTTCAGTGGTCACTATGTGGGACGTGTACTACCAATCTGGGCCCAGTTTGGAGGTACCATCTAGGTCCCATGGCATCATTCTACCCGAGAAGATCTACTTCAAGGTCCGCTGGCGGAGATTGGAGTAGCCTCTTCAGCTGCCAAGAGACCAGCTGGACACCATCACCCTGTTCATCATCTCCCCATCGTCTTCCTTTGGAGGAGGAGGATGTACCAATTTTGCAAATCGGTACATGTTCATCTTATCTTCGAGACGCAGCGGGAGCTTCAGGTCTGGCCGGATTATCATGAGAGCATACACCAGGCCTCTTCTGAGAATTCCATTCACCAAGCTGGCGCCTGGCTACTGGTGAAATGGGATCGCCAAGCCCTTTCTGCCAGGATTTGTGCCCTTGTGTGTGCTGTCACCTAAAGGTTTATTGTAATTGGAAAAGAGGGATAAGTCAAGCTTTGATCCGTGAACTTTTGAAAGGTGAACATTTCCTGTCAGCTTCATTCGCCAAGCCTTTCTGCCAGGATTTGTGCCTTTGTGTGTCCTGTCATTTATAGGCTTATCGTTGATAGACACTTGTAAAGGGAGATAAATCGAGCTTTGTGTCTGCAAACATTGGAAAAGCGAACATTTACTGTCAGCTACATTCGCCAAGCCCTGTTCTGAGAACAATCTTACAAAGGACATTGTGTAACGCCTCGACTCCTAGAAGGTTTCTACGCAGTAACCTGTATGGACTGATATTCAATAGTACCCGCTCAAAACCTTGGACTCTGGCCTTGAACTCTGGCTTTGTTTTGGCCGGTTGTGCCTCTAGTCGCAGTTGGCATTACTGGAGGGTTGTGGTGGGGGGTACGCTGATATACAAGGGTGCGATCTGTGACAGGGAAGACAGTACGAGAGGAAGGTTGGTGACGGAAGGACTTAAAGGCGATCGCCTCCGGGGGAACTGAAGCCAGCTCCTCCGGAGGGCTGAAATACACCAGGTGGTATGAACTCAATTTGTTAGAAGGGGCAACCGTTCGGTGGAACATTAAACTGTGTCATTTTGCTATGTCGTTAAGACCATGTGACGGTGGACCATATTTGGTGCGGACTGACATCTATATATTTAAAACACTAAGCTGTTTTTTGTACACACGAGATTGTGAAAACCACTTAACCGATTGGCTTCGTAAGACATTCTAACGAAAGCTCTTGGCATGCAGATTTGCAGAGTTTCTTTAAAAGGAAAATATATGTTACGGTATATTTTTAAATGATTAAAGAAATATGTAATATTTGTCACTCCCGCGCATGCGCACAATGGCCTTTCTCAACAAGGAAAATGGCGATTCCGGTCGCGTCTAACTGAGATCTTTGTTCATGAGAATTAAAAAGGATCTCCAATAATGTTAGTTATGTTTTTACAATTTGCATTGAAATAGAATTATATTAAATAAACCACGAATTGAAAGACATAAACTGCAGGTTGAGTGTGTATGCTGGTTAGATATCTTAATACTGCAGTGTCACATAGTTGTCTGGTTGGCCAAGGGGATAAGGTTACTGGCCTGAAATTTGTATTATGCATGATCGAGAGGGTTCGATCCCACTTCGGATATGTTTTTTTATTTTCGTTTTCTTCCTTCCTACGATTGGTATTGCATTGTAGAAAGCTCTTGGCATGCAGATTTGCAGAGTTTCTTTAAAAGAAAAATATATGTTACGGTATATTTTTAAATGATTAAAGAAATATGTAATATTTGACACTCCCGCGCATGCGCACAATGGCCTTTCTCAACAAGGAAAATGGCGATTCCGGTCGCGTCTAACTGAGATCTTTGTTTATGAGAATCAAAAAGAGTCTGCAATAATGTTAGTTATGTTTTTACAATATGCATTGAAATAGAATTATATTAAATAAACCACGAATTGAAGGACATAAAGTGCAGGTTGAGTGTGTATACTGGTTAGATAGCTTAATACTGCACTGTCACATAGTTGTCTGGTTGGCCAAGGGGATAAGGTTACTGGCCAGAAATTTGTATTATGCATGATCGAGAGGGTTCGATCCCACTTCGGATATGTTTTTTTATTTTCGTTTTCTTCCTTCCTACGATTGGTATTGCATTGTAGAAACATATTTCACTTTTATCATTCCCGTCAAGTAACGAATTCTCTGTTCCCATCGAGAGGGTTCGATTCCCACCTCGGTTATGTTTTTTTTATTTTCGTTTTCTTACTTCCTACGATTGGTATTACATTGTAGAAACATATTTCACTTTTATCATTCCCGTAAAGTAACGAATTCTCTGTTGCCATCCTTTGCATGGTCGAGAGGGTTCGATTCCCACCTCGGATACGTTTTTTTAATTTTCATTTTCTTCCTTCCTACGATTGGTATTACATTGTAGAGATATATTTCACTTTTTCATTCCCGTAAAGTAACGAATTCTCTGTTGCCATCCTTTGCATGGTCGAGAGGGTTCGATTCCCACCTCGGATATGTTTTTTTTTTGTTTTCTTCCTTCCTACGATTGGTATTACAGTGTAGAAACATATTTCACTTTTATCATTCCTGTAAAGTAACGAATTCTCTGTTGCCAGATATATATTTAAAACACTAAGGTATTTTTTGTACACACGAGATTTTGAAAACGACTTAACCGATTGGCTTCGTATGGCATTCTAACGAAAGCTCTTGGCATGCAGATTTGCAGTGTGTCTTTAAAAGGAAAATATATGTTACGGTATATTTTTATATGTTTAAAGAAAAAGGTAATATATGTGGCAATTGCGCGTTGCCACAATTGCGTTTCTTCATGAGAGAAATGGCGGATAAAAGATCCACCGTATCGTAGTGTGATCTTTGTTTATGAGAATTGAAAAGGGAAATATCGCTTATGTTGTATCCCGATATATACTGGAATAGAATCATGAAATAAGGGAAATATTGATGAACTGTAACTGGCAGTTGAGTGCGTTTGTTGTTTACGTCACTTAATATTGCACTCTAATTTCGTTGTCTGGGTGGCTCAGCGGCTAACATTGTGGACAACGAAATTGATTATGCATCGTCGAAGGAGTTTGATTCCCACCTCAGACATGTAATTTTATTTCCCAATTATTCTATCTTGCAATTGGTATTACATTGTCTAAACATATGTTACGTTTATTATTCCCGTAAGGTAAGAAATTCTCCATGATTTACGTTGCCAGATACTTTTAAATTGAAAATGAAAATCGGCACAATCGCTTAGCCTTGAGAGAAAATTGTCGAACATAATTCATTTGATGGACTCAGACATCGTGGTCACTCAGCCCTGTCTACTTTGGTGTGTGAGTGTAAACCTTTCTCTGATAACCTGTGTTAATGTGATGGCTGTATTGATGTGTGCATTTGTAATTAGTAAGGGGAATAGGGAGTTGAGAATCATGAAATAAGGGAAATATTGATGAACTGTAACTGGCAGTTAAGTGCGTTTGTTGTTTACGTCTCTTAATATTGCACTCTAATTTCGTTGTCTGGGTGGCTCAGCGGCTAACATTGTGGACAACGAAATTGATTATGCATCGTCGAAGGAGTTTGATTCCCACCTCAGACATGTAATTCTATTTCCCAATTATTCTATCTTGCAATTGGTATTACATTGTCTAAACATATGTTAGGCTACGTTTATTATTCCCGTAAGGTAAGGAATTCTCCATGATTTACGTTCCCAGATACTTTTAAATTATTATATAAATATCGGCACAATCGCTTCGCCTTGAGAGAAAATTGTCGAACATAATTCATTTGATGGACTCAGACATCGTGGTCACTCAGCCCCGTCTACTTTGGTGTGTGAGTGTAAACCTTTCTCTGATAACCTGTGTTAATGTGATGGCTGTATTGATGTGTGCATTTGTAATTAGTATGGGGAATGGAGAGTTGACGACTGAGGCTTTAAGTTAGGAACTATCCCGGTATTTGCCTGGAGTGGAAGTAGGAAACCACGGAAAACCACATCCAAGGTTGTTGAGATGGGAATAAAATTTTGCTCTTCTTAGGTTTGCCTCAAGAGTGCGCCCCGTTCCAGCCCTCAGACCAGAATTAAATTTCTTGGCAGAGCAGGGATCGAACCTGGAATCTGGGGCGATAGCTCAGAATGTAGCCTTAAGACTGGGCTTCCCTGTGTTAATACGATCTTTGAAAAACACTGAACATATAATTCTAAAACTCCCTCCATTACGGTGGCTGGCGAAGTGAGTCCATGCTCATTCCAGTAGTGGCGAAGTGATTCTATGCTCCCTTGCATAATTTACTGTCATGGAAATGCAAAGTATTGTACCTTCAACAGGTGATGGAAATTGATTATTTAGAGCAGTTTCATTCTGTTTATTTCAAAATGAAGTTCGTCATCCTGAGTTGCGTTTGCAAGCAAATTGCAAAAATTGCAAGGATTTTATTATTGGCGATCAGTCTCATCGCATTCTCATCAGCAACCAACTTGAGAATGGAAGTCTCTGAACTTAGTTGTATAAGTGAATATTGTTGTTTATTGATTATTTTTTTAGAGTACATAACAATGAGTCTAACCACGCAGTTGATTTTGGCAATGGAAGTAAGTTATTATTTGCTATTTAATATTTGGCAGCTGCGTTGATGCAGGCCACTATAGTGTTATTTAATAAGCTATGACGTTAATTTGGGGAGAAATGCTGCTATAAATAAACCCATTTTACGAAATAGAACATTAGCCGCAAACAAGTGGGAAATCGGAGAAAAATACGAAGCCACTTTTAAACTCCAATATGAATACGGCATTTCAGGTACAATTCCAGATACTATACCGTTACACTGTAGGGTCCTTGACGAACAAATTTAAACATTGTTCTGCACTGTATTTCTCTTGAGAGAAATCTTCACTTGGTTACTTTGACCTTTGCTGTTGTAATGTAAAATTAATCTGACTAAATATAAAACATTTGACATGCTGCAACAATTATTTTTCACTGGAGGTGATATCTCAAGGAATTTCAGAGAGACTAATCGGCAGTACAATGCTATGTCCTTCGTTTCATTTGGTGCCAATGTTACTGTGCCACACCCATACGGTCCACATTGTTCTAAGATGTATGGAGGTGCACATCATCGCATTTCTTCGTTATATTCCAAAATTATATGTGACGGTTTGCGGCCAGTTTTATTAGACTCCTCAGAGTTCTTGAATTC
Source organism: Meconema thalassinum (assembly GCA_946902985.2). Lineage (NCBI taxonomy): Eukaryota > Metazoa > Arthropoda > Insecta > Orthoptera > Tettigoniidae > Meconema > Meconema thalassinum. The sequence goes on from OX336396.1 coordinate 275,977,832, forward strand.
CTTGGAAATAAATGACTTGCCTCCACATATTCCAAACGCTTGAACCGTTATGCTGCTTAGAAATCTGAACGTTTCCCAAGGGCTCCTAAATGCAACCATATTGCTTGGATTTGGAAATAATAAGTGCAGTTAAAATTAGGCAAAGAGGTCTAATCCTTCTACTTGATTTAACAGCATCCGATAAAACACTATCATTTTGTTTTAAGAGGCAATATTTTCCAATTTATTTGGCATACTCTGTCACAATCAATGAAGCTCAAGGAAAAACTCTGGAACGTATAGGTCTCAATTTGCCTCATCAATTTTTCAGTCATGGCCAGCAGTATTTTGCAATGTTGAGAGCGCAATCTTTTGACGCCCTTATAGTTTCAATAGAGCCAAAAAATCATCGTACAAAGAATATACAGTAGGCCTACATAAGAAAATTCTTCAGCAAATATTTTTCTATTGACCGTCATTTTTGACGGGTTTCAACTAGTTTTATTTTAGTATATTAGCATGTAATATTTTGGAAGGGTTTGTATGATTTGGTGGTACCTTTATATGTAATTACTGCAGGGTGGGTTATTATTGCCCTATTTCCGGTTAGCTGGATGGGAACCTCGTGGATTTAACTTTGGTCAGATAGGCTTCAGAAGACAGTCAGTGCTGGACTCTGAAGTTTCTCAGACGCTTTCGTTCACTAAGGAACGCGTTTGTTGCTTTATGCAATTTGTTTGTGAAACGGCACCAGGCCTAAATTTCATGTTGTTTATTTTCCTCGTATCCTTGCGGATGAAACTACCCTCAATTCTGTAATTCTATTAATCGTATGATGGGGAAAAGTAATTTTGCCAACTGGGCAATGTCTGACTTTATTTTATTCACAGTATTATCCGTAACTTGCATTACCTTTAAACATAAGCCTAAGTTAAGCGGTTTAGGGTTTTAGTTGTAATTTAATCATGATTTAATTGTATCTTTTGATTTTCATTATATTTTGTTATTGAGATGTTGTTTTTTTATTGACGGCAGTCAGTAGGAAGATTGTTTCTCTTCCCTTCACCATGTGTGGCAAGATTAGAATTATCGGCCTTTCTGGGTACGCCCAGCTTTCCATTCAACAAGCTGGTCTTGACACATGCTTCGTCCCGCCTGATCTTTTCTCCTAATTCAAATCGGGGATGTTCTTGAATACCACGAAAATTTGGAACATTCACTCCTAGGTTTTATTTGCTGTGAACTCAGCTGACCTAGTGAGTAATTAAATTAGCCCTTTCATGTGTTTTTCATTATTAATTTTTGGTGTGGTAATGTCATGTGATTATTTATCTTGATACGCTGATATTATTATTATTATCACATCTTGGGTAATCAGAAGAGAAAGGGGGGGGGGGGGGGATGAGAGCCTGTTACACAAATGATAGTATAGAGTTACATGTATTTAAAGTTGGCTTAGAATCATGTTGGTAGCACTGACGAAAATATGTTACTCCAAATTAATATAGAATGTCAGGTACTATACGTGCGCATAGTTTAAGGCTGTCAGCTTGCATACTTTCAGATAGGCTATATTGGTATTTGGATAAAAGGAATTGAGAGCATTTATTAACAGTTGGCAGCCCTAGTGGAACTTAAGAATACGCCCAGTCATATCTGTTTATGAACAGTGCCTACCAAAAGTTTGAGACCACTAGCTTATTTTCAACAAAAGCTTCCTGGTCTTATATTTTTGATTCAAATTTTGCCAAATATTTTATGAAATTACTTTGATCTAATAGGCATCCACCTGTACCAAGAACATTGTATTATTGCTTTCAGTTTTTGAGTTTCAATTTTTTAATACAAGAGGAGTATCGAAGAAAAACCCAATTTTCAACCACAAAATAATTTGTAGACACTAAACCAATGGTGTTACCTTATTCATTATTTTTTAAAAGTATTGTAGAATGTATACAAACGTTTTGGTAAATGTAAAAAAAATCCCAATTTTTTTTTTTGCCATTTGGTAGGGTGGTTTGTACCTTTTGTGAAAGGTAACGAATTGAAGCTAAGACTGATGAGCGTTAACTGGTTAATTGCTTCTGTGAGGGTTGACTCTAGCGGGCCCAAACTTTCACCAGGCACAGCACAGCATGTTGTCAACAGATAAAGGGACAGTTCCAAGGTCAAAACTCCGAGTACCTGGAATTAGTTTCCCTAGTCTATTCTGAGAAGCCAGGTTTACAAACCGCCCTACCAAATGGCAACAAAAATTTTTGGATTTTATTTTAATTCACCAAAACGTTTGTATACATTCTACAATAATTTAAAAAATAATGAATAAGGTTACACCATTGGTTTAGTGTCTACAACTTATTTTGTGGTTGAAAATTGCGTTTTTCTTCAATACTCCTCTTGTGTTAAAAAATTGAAACTCAAAAACTGAAAGCCATATTACAATGTTCTTGGTACAGGTGGATGCCTATTAGATCCAAGTAATTTCATAAAATATTTGGTAAAACTTGAATAAAAAATATTAGCCCAGGAAGCTTTTGTTGAAAATAAGCTAGTGGTCTTAAACTTTTGATAGGCACTGTACACATAGCACATACAAAATTTGGTTGAATTCCAATTGATAGTGTAGAAGTTATATGCATTTAAAAATTGGACCTATTAGCAGGCTTATAATCATTTTGGCAACACTGCCATGTATGGCCTCCTGGAAATTAAACTGAATTTTATTATCTATACGTGAGCCAATTTTGAAATCACTCCCATTGATACCTTCCACGATATCCAACATGGACCTCAAATTTCAATTGCGATTTTTCAGCAGTTGGTAGCACTGACATCATTTTCACATACGGCATTGAGATATTCAGGTACAGATCTTTACTCATACCAAATTTTGTTTCGATTGCTGTAGCCGTTTAGGAGTTGATAGACACACACACACACACACACACACACACACACACGCACACGCACACGCACACACACACACACACACACAGACATTTGCCCGGATCGATCTCATAAGTCTACTTTTTCCTCATTTTTGTAAAATGTGAAAAGTAGGCTAAAAATAGACCCTTAAGGGTACATGAAAAACCCGATAACCCAAAACGTCAGGTATAACCGCATCGAAGAAGAAAACAATTGTTGTTATTTCATTTGACGGTCTGTACTTAACAAACACAACCATAATGTACTATTATGTTCGACCCTGACTATTATGTGTCTGAAAACTGTATCATAATGAGGCTCATTATAACACTATTTTTCATTATGAAACAGTTTCTCCCACCAATCAGAGCTCAAGAAACAGTTGTTTGACCAATTAGATAACGATAGCATCGCACCTGCGTTGAGTTCCACGGCCTTCTAATTTAATTTCACTGCGTGGCCTACTGTCATAGTAGGGTAATCGAGGAGGCCATGGTCAAATACAAGGCATTCTCTGCGTCTCATGGGCTCTGTTCAGTACATTAAACTGATGAAATCTCGATAGATATTTATGAATATCTATGTTCGAACATAAAATAGTTATAATGGACTAATTATCGTCGAACATAAACAGTCGTATGCAAATTGCCTATAATGGTAATTAAGACACTCGTATGGAAATTATAAAACTCGCATACGCTCGTTTTATAAATATACTCGTGTCTTAATTATAGCCATTATAGGCTCGTTGCATACGACTGTTTATGTTCGACTATAATTATTATAACTATTTTATGTTCGAAGATAAATATTCATAAACAAGCTGTACCCGGCATGCGTTGCAATGCCAATCAAAGAAAGTGTTGGCGTTGAAATTCTGTTTCATGAAGTGCTTTTGGATACACAACATGTTAACTGCCTCTAAGCTATCGTAAAATGGATTTTCTAATTTAGAACCATTCGTGGGAGCGTGCACAACAACTTTCAAAAGTTTCATCGCTGTCACTCATTTGTTGAATCTACTCGTACGCTACCTATTGTGAAATGGATTTACTAAGTTGAAACCCTTCCCTGGCGTGTACACAATAACTCATCAATGATTCATCGCAATCGGATGAATGGTATATGCACGTATAGGGGTTTTTGTTTAAACGATTCTTGCGCTGTCACTCATTTGTTGAATCTACTCGTGCGCTACCTATTGAGAAATGTATTACTAAGTCGAAGCCCTTCCCTGGCGTGTACACAATAACTCATCAAGGTTTCATCGCAATCGAAGAATGTTATATGAACGCAATAGGGGATTTTGTTGAAACGCTTCACTCGTCGTCACCCATTTGTTGCATCTACTCTTGCGCTACTTATTGTGAAATGGATTTACTAAGTCCCCTTCCCTGGCGGGTACACAATAACTGATCAATGTTTCATCGCAATCGGATGAATAGTATATGAACGCATACCTGGTTTTGTTTAAACGATTCGCGCTCCGTCACTCATTTGTTGAATCTACTCGTGCGCTACCTACTGTAAAATGTATTTACTAAGTTAGAAACCGTCACGGAAGTGTCCACACCATCTCACCCAAGTTTCATCGCTATCGGACTAATGGGATATGAAGACATAGGGGACTGTATTGAAACGCTCCGCGTGTCGTCGTTCATTTGTCGAATCTACTCGTGTGCTACCTACTGTGAAATGTATTTACTAAGCCAGAAACCTTCCTTGGAGTGTCCACCATATTTCACCCAAGTTTCACCGCTAACGGCAGAATGGTATATGACCTTATACGGGACTTTGTTGAAACGCTTCGCGCGTCGTCCCTCATTTGTTGAATCAACTTGTGCGCTGCATATTTTATAGGGGATTTACTAAGCCAGAAATTTTCCATGACGTGTACACAACATCTCACCCAAGTTTCATAGCTACGGACGAATGGTACATGTATTCATACGGGACTTGGTTGAAACGCTTCACGTGTCGTCGCTCATTTGTTGATTCTACTCTTGCGCTACATATTGTAATATGGATGTACTCAGCCAGAAACCTTCCCTGGAGTGTACACAACATCTCACCCAAGTTTCATCGCAATCGGATGAATGGTATGCGAACGTATACGGGACGTTGTCGAAACGCTTCGCGCGTAGTCACCCATTTGTTGAACATAAACGTGCGCTTCGTATTGTAAAATGGATTTACTTAGCCAGAAACCTTTCCTGGAGTGTACACAACAATTCACCAAGCATTTATCACTATCAGACGAATGGTATATGACTTTATACGGGACTTTATTGAAACGCTTCGCGTGTCATCGCTCATTTGTTGAATCTACTGGTGCGCTACCAATTGTAAAATGTATGTGTTAAGCCAGAAACCTTCCCTGGAGTGTACACAACATCTCACCCAAGTTTCATCGCTATCGGATGAATGGTATATGAAATTATATGGGACTTTGTTGAAACGCTTCGCGCGTCGTTGCTCATTTGTTGATTCTACTCGTGCTCTACCTATTTTTAAAGGGATTTACAAAGCTGGAAACTTTCCCTGGAGTGCACACAAAATCTCAGCCTAGTTTCATCGCTATCGGACGAATGGTATATGAACGCAAACGTGACTTTGTTGAAATGCTTCGCGCGTCGTAGCTCATTTGTTGAATCTACTCGTGCGCTGCATATTGTAAAGTGGATGTACTAAGCCAGAAAATTTCCCTGCAGTGTACACAACATTTTACGCAAGTTTCATAGCTATCGGACGAATGGTATATGAATGCATACGGGCTTTGTTGAAACGCTGTGCGTGTCGTCGCTCATTTGTTGAATCTACTCGTGCGCTATCTACTGTGAAATGTATTCACTAATTTTGAAACCTTCACGTAAGTGTACACAACATCTCACCCAAGTTTCATCGCTATCGGACGAATGGTATATGAACACATACGGGACTTTTTTGAAATGCTTCGCGCATCGTCGCTCATTTGTTGAATCTACGCGTGCGCTTCCTATTGTAAAATGGATTTACTAAGTCAGAAACCTTCCTTGGAGTGTACTCAACATCTCACCCAAGTTTCATCGCAATCGGACGAATGGTATATGAACGCATAGGAGACATACATACCCACCCACAGACAAACTATCACGTTACATTGATTTATATATATATAGAAGATAGAAGATATCTGTCGAGATTTCGCCAGTTTTATGTACTGAACAGAGCGCATGAGACGCAGAGAATGCCTTGTATTTGACAATGGCCTTCTCGATTACCGCACTATGACACTAGGCAACGCAGTTTAGAAGGCCTTGGAACTCCACGCAGGTGCGATGCTAACCTTATCTAATTGGTCAAACAACTGTTTCTTGAGCTGTGATTGGTGGGAGAAACTGTTTCGTAATGAAAAATATAATGAGCCTCATTATGATACAGTTTTCAGACACATAATAGTCAGGGTCGAACATAATAGTACATTATGCAACGAGCCTATAATGGCAATAATTAAGACACGAGTATGTTTATAAAACGAGCGATGCGAGTCTTTTAATTTCCACACGAGTATCTTAATTACCATTATAGGCGAGTTGCATACGACTGTTTATGTTCGACGATAATTATAACTTTATTTGATGTTATGTTCGAACAGAAATATTCATAAATATCTGGTCGAGATTCAGTCCCTTGAATTTAGTGATCGGAGTGCAAGCACTGAGTTTGCTGTGTGTGTTATACAAGTTTTCTGACCCACGCATGCGCTGTCTACTTGGCAATGCGATATGGTTACAGCCTGCCGATCTGCACCATGGCGTTCTAGTGTGTTTATATTGACAGCAGCATTCACTAAAATTGTCGGCGAAATCCTACGAATGCAATGCCCTGTGTAGAAATTGGAGTTGCGGATATTAAGGTACGGTGATATTTATTTTGCAATATTCTGCAGTTTGTTTATGCAAACGGGCGGTGCACACTTTCCATGTCGGTATAGGCTAGAGTACAAGGATGGTATGTTGCAAACGTTTGGACGTAGATTCCTAAATTTCATGCATATTTCAAAGTATTTTCCTGTTACTGTAAAGGTTCGTGCTGAGTTTGTATTTGTGTTCGGGATTGTAACTACAATGGTTGATCCAATATGCATTGTCAACTTTCAAATCATGTAATTCATGTCCGACATGTTGGATTTTGAGCGCATGTGCGAAGCTATCCTTACCTAATTAGTAAATGAATGAGCTCTGATTGGTTGGAGAAACTGTTTCATAATGAATAAAAGTACTTTAATGACCAAACCTCCGTGTCTAAGGCGGCAGCTCGCCGGCCTCTCACCGCTGGGTCCGTGGTTCAAATCCCGGTCACTCCATGTGAGATCTGTGCTGGACAAAACGGAGGCAGACAGGTTTTTCTCCGGGTACTCCGGTTTTCCGTGTCAAAATATCATTCCAGCAACACTCTCCACTATCATTTCATTTGTCATACATTGAATCATTGCTCCAGAGGAGTGCGACAGGCTTCGGCAGCCGGCACAGTTCATGTCCTTGCCGCTAGATGGGGGGCTTTATTCATTCCATTCCTGACCCGGTTGGAGACTGGAAGCAGGCAGTGGATTTTCATTTTCACTTTAATGACCCCCATTATGATACAGTTTTGTGACATACTAGGTATAACTTAATATTTACATTTCGACATCGTCGAACATAAAGTAGGTTATTTTACCGTTTCAAAACCCTCATATTAAGATTGATCTATAGACGATAAAAGAGCCTAATATCGTGGGTGCCGTATACTCGCTATATCGGAAATAGAATGCTTCCGGATTGTCCCAGTTTTCGATTACCTGAATGTCCCCCGGTCGCATAATTAGAAAGCCTTCCTCATTTCTACTCTATGTCTCAGAGGGTCAGTCCACGCTGCCTGCTAGCCTGACAGGCTAATTTTGATTGCCCCCACCGGAGGCTCACATCTAGTGGGACGTGGGTTGACGACCACGGGGCCCCAGCTGAGTCCGGCATTGCTTCCATTTACTTCTGCTAGGCTCCTATCTGTTGTCTTTCCTGTCGATCTCTCTTGGTCAATTCTTGTTCGTTTCCGACCCCGACGGTATTAGAGTATCCGAGGCCTAGGGAGTCTTTCACTTCCCCGCCTTAATTAGCCCTTGTCTCATCTTTCCTGATCCCTCATTCTTCGAGGGTTCAGACCTCTTGTTTTCTTTTCATTGTATCTCCTGCCTTCTGCTCAAGGCCCCCAAGGAGGCCGGGTGTGTGTAGCCCCACCACTTATGGTGCACCCTACACATTCAAGGGCTCACGTCTGGTGAGTTCGGGCGTTGGCGACGCTGAGGGCTTTCTGAGCTGGGTCCGGTTTTTCTCCTTTTCCCATTGCCTTTGGGGCGGTCCCTCTCCTCTTTAATTTTCCTGGCTCTCCTTTCTTCGAAGTCCCTTAATTCTCATTCTTCGAGGGTTGAGGGCATTTCCTTTCCTCCCGTCTTCTGTTTTCCTTATTCTTTTTTGTTTGTTTTCCATTTCCTCCTCGAGTTTGTAAGTATGTAGTTAGCTTTAGGATTAGTTTAATTTTATTTACATTTTCACATCACCCAAACCATTAGGGGCCGATAAACTAGATGTTAGGCCCTTAAAACAACAATTATTGGTTCGGCCTTTTCGCCGCACACGTTGCTCTCGTGGAAAGTGATCAGCAGGGCTCGGATTTTTAGGTAAATACATATTTGTTTATGTAAATACATATTTTAAGCATTTTTTCTATAAATATATAAATTCCTGCTTTTTCGTTATTAGCACATAAAATGACATAATATTTAAAGCAGTTTGCCAGATCTTTCAGTTTATTGCATTTTTAGCCTACTTTCGATTTTTGCAAAAAATGAAAGTAGACTTATGAGATCAACACAGGGCGAAAAAAAAGTGTGTCTGTCTGTGTGTGTATGTGTGTGTGTGTATGTGTGAGTGTGTGTAATCTGAATGCCTGTCGTCGTCGTCCCCCCCCCCCTATCAATTCGAACACGGTGAAAGCGAATTGAACGAAATTTGGTATAAAGGTAGCACTAGCAAAGGACACCTCAGTGTCATGTTTTATATCGCCGCCATCTTGACGGAAACGTAATGGCGGCCACACAAATGTTCAAAGCTTAAATCAAATTACGAGTAACCTAATCATCCGATCTCTACCAAATTTTGCAACAACATACCCTTATGGGGGGGAGCATCCTTCGACCAAACTAGTAGATCATCAGCCTAATAGTTTGCGGATGGCGGCCATCTGTGTGTGAAAATCGATTCCCCCTATTAATTCGAACACTGTGAAACCGAATGGAACGAAATTTGGTACAGAGGTAGTACTAGCAAAGGGCACCTCAGTGTCATGTTTTATATCGCCGCCATCTTGACGGGAACGTAATGGCGCCCACACAAATGTTCAAAGCTTAAATCAAATTACGACTAACCTAATCATCCGATCTCTACCAAATTTTGCAAAAACATACCTTTATGGAGGGAGCATCCTTTGACAAATCTAATAGGTCATTAGCCTAATAGTTTGCGGATGGCGGCCATCTTTGTGTCAGAATCGATTCCCCCTATTAATTCGAACACTGTGAAACCGAATGGAACGAAATTTGGTACAGAGGTAGTACTAGCAAAGGGCACCTCAGTGTCATGTTTTATATCGCCGCCATCTTGACAGGAACGTAATGGCGCCCACACAAATGTTCAAAGCTTAAATCAAATTACGACTAACCTAATCATCCGATCTCTACCAAATTTTGCAACAACATACCCTTATGGGGGGGGGGGAGCAATCTTTAACCAAACTAATAGGTCATCAGAATAATAGTTTGCGGATGGCGGCCATCTATGTGTGAAAATCGATTCCCCCTATTAATTCGAACACTGTGAAACCGAATGGAACGAAATTTGGTACAGAGGTAGTACTAGCAAAGGGCACCTCAGTGTCATGTTTTATATCGCCGCCATCTTGACGGGAACGTAATGGCGCCCACACAAATGTTCAAAGCTTAAATCAAATTACGACTAACCTAATCATCCGATCTCTACCAAATTTTGCAAAAACATACCTTTATGGAGGGAGCATCCTTTGACAAATCTAATAGGTCATTAGCCTAATAGTTTGCGGATGGCGGCCATCTTTGTGTCAGAATCGATTCCCCTATTAATTCGAACACGGTGAAACCGAATGGAACGAAATTTGGTACACTAGCAAAGGGCACCTCAGTGTCATGTTTTATATCACCGCCATCTTGACGGAAACGTAATCGCGGCCACCCAAATGTTAAAAGCTAAAATGTAATTACGACCAACCTAATAATCTAGTCTCTACCAAATTTTCAACAACATATCTTTATGAGGGAAGCATATTCAGACTAAACTGCAAGGTCATCAGCCCAATAGTTTGCAAATAGAGGCCATGTATGTGTGCAAATCCATTCCCCATATCAATTCAAACACGGTGAAACCGAATTGAATGTTTTTTTTTTACAGAGGTAGCACTAGCAAAGGGCACCTCATATTCATGATTAATATCCCTAAGCACGTTGTATTTCAACAAGCTGCTACAACCAACATTCAATTATATTCCTTGAAAAGGACAAAGAGTTATAACAATACCCATGCATTTAGGAGAAAGTAGGCTATATGTTCTTTATTGAACATCTTGTTTTTGTTCTGTGTTACCTCAACGGAGAAGAACCTGTAGGCTATCTAATCTTCATGCAGAGCGTATGTCAGTTTGCAGCTGTGTTATTCTTAACTTGTCGCCCCGTACCACTCACGGTGGAATCCGGGGATTTCCTTTTCCATAGCTATATTGCACCACTCGCTAGAACCCTCTCCCCTTCCCCCAGCTACCTGGAACCAGTTTCACTCACATGCAGTTCATTTCTGGCACTGTGAAGTATAAGGCAGTTCTACGATGCCTAATGGAAAAACAACTACAACCTATCGTCTGTTGCAGAATTTAAAGCTAATTTTACTTCTGATGGAGGCGTTCTGTTCTGTCAACCTTGTGAGAAAGCAATCAAGGCTGATCAGCGATCTCAAGGGCAAGAAACATATTGCCGCAGTTTCGCGCCTTCAGAATAAGTGTTTCGCGATAATCGTCGGTCATCTGTGATGGACAACCTGAAGATGTATCTCGTTGTGTATTGTAATGATTCAGCAATCAGAGCGATATAGCATAAATTGCATTCATGAGTAATGCATATTGTTTATATTCACATTAATAAACTAAATTATAATTACACATTTTTACATTTTGTCACATATTTCAGGTATTTTTAATACATAAAAAATAAATATTTTCCCGATTGTTAGCACCTAAAAATCCGAGCCCTAATGATCAGTACCATAAGTAGTATATTTAAGCCTATTACGTGATTAATTAATACTATACTAGCGGACCCGTGCGAGAAATCTCGCATGTTCAAAACCACACTTTCCCCAATAGGTTTATAATGAGACACTTAAGGAGAAAGGTTATGTTTTTATTTCAACCAAATGATTATAGAACACTATTTACATTTCAGGACAAAGGAATGACCTCAGAATGTTAATATGACATGAGACAGGCGTCACAGTAGCCCGTGGACAGCAGTTATGGAGCGTATTTTCCTTCATCAATGGTGTTTGCAAATCGCACACTTCGTACAATATTTTAAAGTCATTTTTTTAAGAAAGTATAGATATTTATGGAATTAGAGTGCAATTCGTCACTGCTAATGTCTATTCTCTTTCATTTGAATGCTCGTTTGCCACGATCTGTCGCTTGTGAGCGCCGCAGGAGGGATCTATACTACTGAAATAATATATATGATGATTCGTGTAGGGAAAGCTGTTCAATATGCAGTTTTGGCAGGAAAAATGATTCTTCTCCGTCGATTAGAAATGTAAATGCATCTAAAATTAAAATCATGATATTTTGTATCCTCGTGTCTTGAAAATATAATATCACACAAATAACAAGTAACAAGCAATCCACCCCGGCTTCGCCCGGTATCTTAAATGGTTTACCCAGCGTAAGCTTAAAAGTTGCACGGACCGCAGGTCCCAGACGCAATTCAGAAAAGCCGAGGTGAACAGCGAAACTCCAAACACATAATAGTCTTCTCTGAAATCTTAACTCGACACGACTCGACAGTTTGATGGTGGCCGAAGCTGGGGTCATAGGCTTGCTCGCCAGCTCGTAAACTCACTCCGAATCTAGTACAGTTATTTAAATTTCCACTGAATGGAGATTGTTGGAAGAAATGAAAGCTTAAAAACACTTATAGTGAGCAATGTATTAAGGGGATAGTCTGGTAAAAAATGAAACTTTTTCCCTAATTTATCAATTGGTCTCAAATTTCAAACATATAATTTGTGAGTAGTATTAAACACAATTACAAACTTACAACTCAATTGATCAAACCGTTTTTGAGAAAAATATTTTTTATTTTATTTTTACGGGTTTTTCAAAAATAATCTTTTTTATAGCAAATTTACTTTAATGTGCTTGAAAAATTGAAGACTGTATCTCATAATATAGCCAAACAGTTTTGTGTAAGGTTTTTTGGGTATCCCGTGTGGTGACCTTTAAATTAATTTTCAAAATTTTGAATCTTATTATCGAAATAATTAAAACATATACTTATCAACATTTTCGTTTCTAAATACTTAAAAAAAATGATACTCAAGACTGTTAGCACTGTTAGTAGGGGGTTAGCTCCAATAATTTCACCAAATTCAGAAAATATTTACTAGGAAAAAGTTATACTTAAATGTTCAATTTCAAAAATTAAAGATAAACGCAGTCCAAGTTACACAACACAATCATCCGCCGATCCTTGCTCTAAAATCCACCTGGGCTGTATGTTGTTCCTTCTTTTCTCTTTCGAGCTTCCTCAGTGTGTATGGCTGTCAACCATGATGAATGTTTTGTTCGTTTTCCGAATTTTAAGCACCGTTTTGCCGTTCGTTTCCTTCGTCGCACGTCTCTAACTTTGCTCAGTCGCTTCCTTATTGCTGACTGTTGGTCTTGTTGCTTCAGTCAGATAGCATCCTTGATTGAACTGTGAAACAGCTTCTGTCATAGCTAGTTCTACATTTTGCTTGGATGCAAATACATCCTTTGAGCACTTTGACCAGATTTTACTATGTTGACACTCATTTGTTTACAAACGACTTCAAATACCTTATGATCACAGAGCATTAATAAATACCTCCATCTCAAAGGACACTGGAATACCTCGAATGCTCAAGAGATGGCCCCAAAGTCCAAAATCACTCCATACATTCATTCATATAATTTTTTCAGAGCAAACAAGTAACATTGTGACAGCTTTCATATGATGCCACGCCCACTCCTCAGCTGCAGGCTAGTATTTAATTATATTTTTTCTACATTTCTCTTTGGAATTTCACAAAATCCTTTTGTACTATAAAGCACTTATATGAATGAACATATTTAAGCCAAAAAATAAAAACACAAAAATTCAATATTTTATTGCCAGACTATCCCCTTAAAGATATAGATATGCTGTCTCGGACTTTTTTTTGAAGAACTTTGCATGCTGAACAATTCTTACACTCATAGTCTATAGCCATTTTTAACGGTTTACGCAGCGTAATGTTAAAAGGCGCACGGACTGCAGGTTTTTCTTCGACTCGTTTCACTGAAATCGTCACTGCTCGGCTTCCTTTGGTCATAAATTAATATTTTTAACAGAAACCTGCCTCGAGAATGGTGAAAACCGCATCATAATCCAACCAGTGGTTCTTGAGATTACCCGTTACATCCACGAATCGGGAACTTGGTTTTATACTAAGTAGATATATATTTTTAATACATGCAGAGTTTGATGGTGATGCAGGAGTGGATGTGTGCTTTTTGATAAGAAAGTAACCGAGGAATTAAAGTCACTGTGCTATATGATCGACCTTGGATGTGTTCCTTCTCAATTCGTCACCTCATTCTGTTTATTAACTCTTATAGTGCGATATTTCGCCTCTAAAGAAAAATGCCACGGGCCTGTCTATCGGCTCTGTTTATGTACTGGGTATATGTGTTATTATAACTACTTCTAGCCGGACCCGTGGTGTGGGGGTAGCGCGCCTGCCTCTCACCCGGAGGCTCCGGGTTCGATTCCCGGCTCCGTCATCGATTTTAGAAACTGACGTGAGGGCTGGAACGGGGAGCACTCAGCCTCGTGAGGACAACTGAGTAGCTGTCTGACAGTGAGGCAGCGCCCCGGTCACGAAAACCAAGACTAACGGCCGAGGGACCCGATGCGCTGACCACGTGTTACCCCAATATCTGCAGGCCAAATGGCAGGGCAGCGGTCACTTGGTAGGCCTAGGCCCTGTAGTGCCAGGGGTTATTATTATTATTATTATTATTATTATTATGACTACTTCTAGCCAAGCAGTGTTGCAACCAAGACAATGTAGGATTTATTTATTTATTTATATTTGGATATCGATATTTTTTTGTTCCATGAATAACTGGGTTCATAATAAGTATTCATTGAACATGCTGTAGTCAGCTGATTGCCCGCACGTGCGACCTTTCGAAGCTATGTTTGTTTTCATTCTTACTCGGAGCTAATTGAGATAAGTGGTGATAAATAGCCTATCTAGCTCTTTGAACGATGGGGAAATAAATGAGGTTTTAACGCTGAGTGAAGCGTGTGAAGGTACGTTTACGACTGATAACGACGAATTTGAAAAATGTCCATTTCAAATTATAAAAAAGAAAGGTAATTCTTCGAGAATGACGAACCAGGATCCTATACTTGCGCCTAGCTGCGCATTGACTTTTTGAGCTGCGCAGATTAGTTTTTTGAGCTGCGGATTCACTTTTTGAGCTGCGCAGATTAGTTTTTTGAGCTGGGCATTAACTTCTTGAGCTGCGCAGATTAGTTTTTTTTAGCTGCGCATTGACTTTTGAGCTGCGGAGATTAGTTTTTGAGCTGCGCATTTACTTATTGAGCTACATAGATTAGTTTCTTGAGCTGCACATTGACTTTTTGAGCTGCGCAGATTAGTTTCTTGAGCTGCACATTGACTTTTTGAGCTGCGCAGATTAGTTTTTGAGCTGCGCATTGACCTTTTGAGCTGCGCAGATTAGTTTTTGAGCTGCGCATTTACTTACTGAGCTGCGCAGATTAGTTTTTGAGCTGCGCATTGACTTTTGAGCAGCGGAGATTAGTTTTTGAGCTGCGCATTTACTTAATGAGCTGTGCAGATTAGTTTTTGAGCTGCGCATTGACTTTTGAGCTGCGGAGATTAGTTTTTGAGCTGCGCATTTACTTATTGAGCTACATAGATTAGTTTTTTGAGCTGCACATTGACTTTTTGAGCAGCGCAAATTAGTGTTTTGAGCTGTGCAGATTCGTTTTTTGAGTTATACAATAACTGTTTGAGCTGCACAGATTAGATTTTTGAGGTGCGCATTGACCTTTTGAATTGCACAGATTTGATTTTTGAGCTGTGAGCTAATATGTCATTTGCATGATTTTCATACCATTTGATATTCCAATTGAAATTACTTAGCTCGGTATTCGAAGGGTTAAATTATCTCAGCAGCAATGTGCTGTATCATGCGTCCACTAAGCGCGGACCAATCAGAGTTGATCAAAAAGAAGAGGAGATGTGGACGAACTGATCGAGCCAGCGCGACGGGTTCAACGGTGAGAGGGTTTCTCAATACGCGTCCCGGTGTCATCAAGTTCGTATAATCAAGACTTTTCGTTACTTCATGTTATAAATAAATAATAGCAATACAGTGAGTAGGAAAAAGACTCCATTGTGCCACACACGACACGTGACA
Source organism: Meconema thalassinum (assembly GCA_946902985.2). Taxonomy (NCBI): domain Eukaryota; kingdom Metazoa; phylum Arthropoda; class Insecta; order Orthoptera; family Tettigoniidae; genus Meconema; species Meconema thalassinum. The sequence goes on from OX336396.1 coordinate 275,993,558, forward strand.
ACAAGGCCCTGCATTCAGGTCGCCAATACGCACGTGACATGAGATAACCCAGCACCAGATGTCACCTACATAACCGAGGTCACACTCTCAGAGAGGAAGTCTCAATCCTATCGACAACAATCGGAGATAACAGATTGCGTAACACCAAATTATATTTATACACACACAAACACGTGGGGAAGATGACCTTCATGTTTCTACAAACAAAAATACTTAAATTCCAAGAATTGGACTCACACAACTGCAATTGCTTCAGGTTCGATAGCTGGCCGAAGGAGAATCACATGGCTGAAGAACCTGATGGACACTTCCCCATGTGGGAGACTCCAAGACTACAGTAGATGACCGCCAACCTTCGACAGAAGAAGAAGAAGCAGGAGGAGAAGGAGAAGAAAGAGAAGTAGAAGGAGAAGAAGGAGGAGAGGAATAAACACAAGGAGAAAGAGAAGAAGGGGAAGGATAAGGAGAAGGAGGAGAAGAAGGAAAAGAAGAAAAGAAGAAGAAGAAGGAGGAGGAGGAGAAGAAGAAGGAGAAAGAGACGAAGAAGGAGAAGGATAAGAAGGAGAAAGAGGAGGAGAAGAAGAAGTAGAAGGATAAGAAGAAGAAGAAAGAGAAGAAGGAGACGGACAAGGATAAGAAGAAGGAGAAAGAGAAGAAGGAGAAGGATAAGGAGAAGAAGAAGGAGAAGAAGGAAAAGAAGAAAAGAAGAAGAAGGAGAAAGAGAAGGAAAAGAAGAAGTAGAAGAAGAAGGAGGAGAAAGAGACGAAGAAGGTGAAGAAGGCGAAGGATAAGGAGAAGGAGGAGAAGAAGAAGGAGAAGAAGGAAAAGAAGAAAAGAAGGAGAAAGAGAAGGAAAAGAAGTAGAAGAAGAAGGAGGAGAAAGAGACGAAGAAGGAGAAGAAGGAGAAGGATAAGAAGGAGAAAGAGGAGGAGAAGAAGGAGAAGAAGGAAATGAAGAAAAAGGAGAAGGAGAATAAGGACAAGAAGAAGGAGAAGGAGAAAAAAAAGAGAAGAAGGAGATGAAGGAGGAGAAGAAGGAGAAAGCGAAGAAGGATAAGAAGAAGGAGAAGGAGAAGAAGGAGAAGAAGAAGAAGGGGAAGAAGGAAAATGAGGAGAAGAAGAAGCAGAAGATGAAGGAGATGAAGGAGAAGGAGAAGGAGAAGAAGGACAAGGAGAAGATAATTCGCATAGACCCCTAGAGTTAGCTAACTTGAAGCTATGCTAAGGAATGTGCAGCTCCTCACCATCTGACTGGGGCTAAGCGATATACAAAAAGGAAAAAAAAAATCCTCTCGGCACGCCGAAAGACGGAGGTAGATTTCACCAGGGCGGCTTCGGTGGCGTAGTTGGTAGCATGCTGAGCTTCTATGCCCAAGGTCGCGGGTTCAAACCCGACCTAAGTCGTCGGATTTATTAAGAGCGTTAAAAATTCCTCAGTATGCCTTCCTCCGGAGGGGAAGTAAAGCCGGCGGTCCAATGTAATAGATTTATGGCATGATAAAGAACCTTCCACTAATTACACTTGTGTGAAACATAATTATTTTATCTTATGAAAATTGGCCTTAAGATAGACTATCATATGAAAAAAAACAGAAATCTTGCCCCCCCCCCAAAAAAAAACAACACCCTTCAAAGAAATACAAATTAATGGTACAAAAATTAAAATTTTAACACGATTCAAATATCTAGGACAGTTAATAGCAACTTAAATGAGAAAGCATCGATTCAAATAAGAATAAACAAGTAATATAGGGCACAAAAATTAACATGGGAAACTTAATAGAAATGCTTATCAAATTCAACAAGATGTTTAGTAAGGAACATATAGCCTACTTTCTCCTAAATGCATGGGTATTGTTATAACTCTTTGTCCTTTCCAAGGAGTATAATTGAAAGTTGGTTGTAGTAGATTGTTGAAATACAACGTGTCATACGGATATTAAACATGAATATGAGGTGCCCTTTGCTAGTGCTACCACTGTAAAAGAAATCATTCAATTCAGATACACCATGTTCGAATTGATATGGGGAATCGATTTGCGCATATACATGGCCGCTATCTGCAAACTATTAGGCTGATGACCTTATAGTTCAGTCAAAAGATGCTTGCCACAAAAAGGTATGTTGTTGCAAAATTTGATTAGGTTGGTCCTAAAATGATTTAAGCTTTTAACATTTGGGTGGCCGCCATTTCGTTTCCGTCAAGATGGCGGCGTTATAAGACATGACACTGAGGTGCCATTTGTTAGTGCTGCCTCTGTACCAAATTTCGTTCAATTCGGTTTTACCGTGTTTGAATTGATTTGCACACATACATGGCCGCCATATAAAAACTTTTAGATTGATGACCTTGTAGCTTCGATAAAGAACGCTTTTCTTATAAAGGTAAGTCGTTGTAAAATTTGGTAGAGATCAGATGATTAGGTTGGTCGTAATTCGATTTAAGCTTTTAACATTTGGGTGGCCGCCATTACTTTTCCGTCAAAATGGCGGCGATATAAAATTCATGACACTGAGCTGCCCTTTCCTAGTGCTATCTCTGTACCAAATTTTGTTCAATGCAGTTTCACCGTGTTTGAAGAGATGGGGGGATTGATTTGCACTCATACATGGCCGCCATCCGCAAATTATTGGGCTGATGACCTTGTAGTTTGCTCAAAAGATTCTTTATACATAAAGGTATAATGTTGCAAATGTTGGTAGAGATCAGATGATTAGGTTAGTCGTAATTTTATTCAAGCCGTTAACATTCAGGTGGCCACCATTACGTTTTCGTCAAGATGGCGACGATATAAAACATGACACTGGAGGTCCCATTACCAGTGCTACCTTTTTGTCAAATTTCGTTCAATTTGGTTTCACCGTGTTTGAATTGATAGGGGGAATCGATGTGCATACATACATGGCTGCCATCTGCAAACTATAGGGATGATGACCTTGTAGTTTAGTCAAAAGACTCTCGCCATATGAATATATGTTGTTGCAAAATTTGGTAGAGATCGGATGATTAGGTTAGTCGTAATTTGATTTAAGCTTTGAACATTTGGGTGGCCGCCTTTACGTGTCTGTCAAGATGGCGGCAATATAAAACATGACACTGAGGTGCCCTTTGCTAGTTCTACCTCTGTACCAAATTTCGTTCAATTCGAATTGATAGGGGGGGGGGGCATACATTCAGAGTACACACACACAGACAGACACACAATTTTGGCCCTGTGTAGATCTCATAAGTCTACTTTCATTTTTTGCAAAAATCGATAGTAGGCTAAAAGTTACACATTAAAACACAGTCATAAAACCGGATGCCACATACGCATCAGAAACATTATTCCATCTAAATGAACATTCTAAGACCGACAGATTACAGAAGATCGAAAGGCGAATTGGAAGAATTTGTATCAATGAAAGTTATAAAAAAAGATGGGCAATGGCGAATAATAATATTTAACAATATTGTCTATAAGAACCTAGAACCCACTACTGATATCATGCTAAAGAAAAGACAAGGATTCTTTGGGCACATCATGAGAATGCCAGATACACGTCTTCTAAAACCTAACGCAGTACAATCTTGCTTCAAAAAACACAACAATAGGATGGCGAAATCAGAGAGGACTTAAAAGAAATTGCCCTAACAACAGAAGATGCTACAAATAAGAAAAGTATAACTACAGCACTTATGACTTTTCATTTTCCACTCATATAGGCTAAAAGAAAATTCCAACAAAAATATTTTCCGCCCAAGAAAGGGCAAGAAGATAATAATAATATTGTTACGGCTGTGAGTTTGTGTCATCGCTCGCCACATGAGTCACAACTGCCCCAGGGCTGGGCTGTGCCCTGCCTCGTGTATTGCGTGCGCCTTATGCAACAGGGCTACTAGGACAAAGGGATGGTCCAGAATATTCGTGACTGAGCCAGCGATGGAAACCTCGAGAAGCCGTGAACCCTGGATGGATCTAGAAGCATTTATTGAGTCACCGGCCTGCTATATAAGTGCGACCTGCCAAGCAGTGGCGGTTGTTGTGTTTTACGAGCGAGTGCGAGCGCTTATCCTGAGCGACAGAAGTGTGGAGACTTGCGAAACCCCTAGTGAAGCCGATTCTCTTGACAGCGAAGGGAGTGAGGAGCTTACAGGGGACTGCCTGTGTTTTGAGCGAGTGTGCTTACTCAGTGCGAGAGAGGTCATTGTGGCGAGTTGAAAAACAGTGAGTTTCAGACCTAGTGCAGCTATTTTCAGCCAGCGTACGGGACCGGACTCATTAGCGAGAGGATTAACTGTGGTATGTTGACAAGTGAAAGGGGAAGTATTCTCGACGTGAGGAAACTGGAGTAAGGTAATAATTGCTTGTATTTGCTGTTGAGTAGTGTATCTTTCTGGCCACAATAAAGTTAATTATTTCTTTAAGCAGTAATTGGTGTTGTGCTTTCTACCCACCGTAATCCAGTTAACAAAAGTGCCACTAGGGGGGTGGCACGTAACAATATCTTATGGCCTAGGGTGCCTGGTGCAAGCTTTGTAATTTGACACCCAGAGGGTAGCTTGCATGTCGAATTTCGTTGTTCCTTGAATCACTGTGAAAGTCAAGCAGGTTAGATATATAAGCTCCTTGAACACTATAGCGCTTTCTAGTAGAGAAATGAGGAACTTTGTGTTGGTGGAAACTCCCAAGATTAATTTTGCCATTAGAACACGGCCTACTGAATTCAAATGGGTTCTTTGACATGCCAACATCGTATGACATGCATGTCGTATTTTTGCCGCCTTAAAAAAACACTTACCACGGACGGAGCGAACCTGCAATCTTGGGGTTAGTAGACCGACACGCTATCCACTCACCCACCGTGGCAAGCTGGCAAGAAGATCAATACGAATGAAGAAGTACTGGGAAGACCACAAGGCTCGTACAGTTCCTACAAGCCGACGAACTAATGGTTGGTTAAATTGATCCTTTGTGGTCTCAAAAGGCGAAGAAGAAGAAGAAGAAGAAGAAGAAGAAGAAGAAGAAGGTAAATGTTGATAAATTTTCATTACATTGATTCAGTAGTTTGTGATAGGATCATATTAAGAAACTGAACAGTTCTGTGTTTAACTATTCAGTTAACGCCACCTTAAATGAATTATTAATAACACCATCTGTTCCTTAATAGTCAAATAATGACCTCTCAAATCCACTAGATTTAGTGACTTGACTCGAAAGTTGGCATCACTGCTGCTAATAAAACAACAAGTGCTTGGCACTGGGCTTTGTGTAGATCATTAATCATCCGAGCGTTCAAGGTCTGTGGTGTTATATCATTGTCCGTACAATCTCTAACATTATCTAATAGAGAACAGGAGAGTCCAAAGTAATCCACTGTTATATCAGCACCAGTACAATGATACAGTCATGGACTGATTATAATATATTTAAAGCAAGGTCATTGCCGCAAAACGTAGCATGTGTGGCAGCTCGTGGATTATGGGAAGGGTTTTGGATACGAATCATGCGGCAGGGATTCTTAATCGTATGTTGCCACGACCGAAAATCAACTAGGAGATGACGTGCGTGAGTGAAACAGTACCAATATAAAAAGCCCTTTAAAAGTAAATGCATTTTAACAACACCAACACCACTTTTCAATTGTGTCTTGGAGAAGGTAATAAGAGAATGGCGAAAAGAAATGAGTCGGCAAAATATTCCTAATGGAATCAAGATAGGACACAAAAAGGCTGGATTTAAATTTGAATGTCTTGCATTTGCAGACGACATAGTGTTTTTCGCGGAGAATCTCGAGACTGCCACTAAACAGATAGAAGTTTTACAAGAAACAGCAGAAAAGGCAGGACTGCAAATATCCTTTGAGAAAACTGAATACATGAACATAGATCGCAAAGAATCACATGGACAATGTGGTCTATGATGACATAAAAAGAGTCTACAAATTCAAGTAGGCTATATAGGGGACATTCTGACTCCTAACAACGATGAGAAGTCAGCTATTGAAGAGAGAGAGCAGAAGATGGAGATTGCATTCAGATTATGTCAAGAAACTTATAAGTCCAAATCCCTCTCCTATGAAGCCAAACTCAGACACCGTGCTGAAACCTGAATGTCTTTGTGCAGCGGAGACAATAGCCAGAAAGGGAATCACAGAAATAGAAAAGAAAGAACGTAAATTTCTGTGGAAAATTCTGGGACCCAAGAAAGCAGCAACAAGTGAGTTTACCTTCCGTTTGAGAACAAATCAAGATCTACATAAGAAATGCGAGAACATTTCAACATCTATGAGGAAGAGACGACTGACTTTGTATGGACACTTGAGTAGAATGGGACCGGAACGCCTAGCAAATAAAATCCTCATCTTTCAGGAAAGGAGAAAGACTCAAGTACCATGGTTGAAAGAAGTTTATCAGGATACTAAAAAATGTGGCATTGGTGAGGGAGATATTGCAAACAGAAAAGTGTGCAGAAGGAAAATTGTGGAGGTGACAGATCTGTCTGTAGAGAAACCCAACAGAACTCGAAGGGTGTTCTCGGACGGGGAACGAGCAAGAGTGAGCCAACGGGTGAAAGAGTATTGGCGTAACAGGAAAGAACATCAACAGTCAAGGAAGTTGTGTAATCGTAACACATAGGAGGTTGAAACGATTATAAATAAATAAATAAATAAATAATAAATATGAACTTAAGAAATCAAAAAAGTAGAGAGGAAGATTATGAAAATCTCAGAAGCAAGATATATCCAAAATGGTTACAGGCTACAATCAATCAAAACAACAGAACAGTATTCAAACATCGAAACAGATACTAAGTATCTAAGTTGGCAGTCAAAGTGAAAGGTCGTGTTTTTCCCGAGCTCTCAGGTGTGCTGAAATGGGGTGTTCTCTGGAGTGTTATCGGGCGAGGATCGGGCTGTGGTATGCGAAGGGTAGTCGGGATTTCCGGTGTTGGTGTGTGCGTACGGGACCTAGTAACTTGTGGTTTATAGCCCTAGTGATAGCTGCGTTGTTAGTTATTGGTGGAGTGGAAGTGAATCCAGGGCCTGTTACTCCAAATGTGAATCAGGCAAATGATCCAGTGGCATCTTTAAAGTGTTCGACGTGCAGTAAAACATTGAAGAATGGTGTTGAGTGTGGACTATGTGAGAAATGGTTTCACTTCGGCTGTATTAAGGTCAAGAAGGAGGATTGTGATGTCGGAAATTGGTTTTGTAAAGTATGTGATACGCCGGACAGTTTGAGGGTGCAAATCAAAGCAAGGGATCAAATAATACAGGAACTTAGAGCAAAGCTTCGTGAATCAGAAGAAACGGTGAAGGATGTGACTGAACGGCTTTCTACTGGGATCAGTGTGGAAGAGGGCGTGCAGGAGCAAACTGAGGATGACGTTATCATAATGGGTGATTGGTTGGTTGGTTCCTTAGTTTAGGGGCTGCGACAACGCGGTCATGTAGCCCCGTGTACTTTGGGTGTGTGTAGAATCTGTCTGATAACCGGTGTTAATTGTGATGACTGTATTAGTGTGTGTATCTGTTTTTTTAATTCAAGTAGAGACTGCAACTTTGAATTTTCAAATAGTTCCTACTTTTGCCGCCAAACGCCACCGTCCACGACTACTAGGCCTAGTTCAGAACTAGCTACTAGACGCCACCGCAGTCGGCTCTTGGCAACGAACGTAGCAACCTAAGAGCGTTGTTTACATTCTTAACCTATCCAATTTAGTTTCACACAGGTGTAATTAGTGGAAAGATCTTTAACATGCCATAAATCTATGACATGGGACCGCCGGCTTTACTTCCCCTCCGAAGGAAGGCATACTGAGGGATTTTTTAACGCTCTTAAAAAATCCGACGGCTTCGGCCGGATTTGAACCCGCTATCTTGGGCATAGAAGCTCAGCATGCTACCAACTACGCCACCGAAGCCGCCTATAATGGGTGATTCTATGATACGATGGAGTGCGAATATCTCGAGGAAAACAGGTGCGAAAGTGCGGTGTTACCCGGGGATTAAGATTGACCAGCTTGCCCAACAAGTGGAAGAAGCAAATGTAGAGGACTGTGACAAAGTTAAAGTGTTGTTGCTCCATGTTGGGACGAACGATTTGAAGAAGAGGGCTACAGCTGATTACATCATGGGGGAGCTCTACGAACTAGGCAGAAAAGCTAAAAGCAAGTTTAGAAATGCAAAAATTATAATGAGTGGCATTGTTCGGCGGGGAGATGTTCCGTTGAGGCGAGTTAAGACTGTAAATGACCGCATGGACTGGGTATGTGCACAACTGGGATTAGTGTACGTAGAAGCTGACTGCTGGATTGGTGGCCGTGACTTCGCCCGAGATGGGCTGCATCTAAATCGACGGGGCGCTTTCAATCTAGGGAGCCTACATGACAGGGTCATCGGTTCGTGCCGGCTTTTGTGAGGAGGAGCAGGTCCAGAGGTTGCCAGCCGATGGGAACAGAAGCAGCTATTTCGAGATATTTGCTGCGGAGGTAAGACTCTAAGATTACTGCAGGTTAATTGTCAGAGTTTAGGAAATAAATTAATTGAATTTTGGAATCTTGTAGAGACGTATTCTCCGGACATTGTCATTGCAACTGAATCTTGGTTATATGAGGGCATAAATAGTAGCGAAATAATTCAAGGGACCTACGAGATGTACAGAAGGGATCGGGGGAAGCGAGGTGATGGGCTATTTATTTGTGTGCGCAAAATTATAGCTAGTTTCTTAAAGTGGGCTGATATGGATCATGAAATGTTATGTGTACAAATTTCGGATAAAGGAAATAAATTCCCTCTTCAGGTGATAGGGGCGTATAGAGCACCGAAAGATAACCTTTCTCTCCTCGAAACACTGTATGATAAAACTTGTACGGGTAATGCTATGAAAAAGAGCATAATAATTGCTGGAGATTTAAACCTCCCCAAAGTAGACTGGTCTGGTGAGTCAACTAGCTGTGGTCAGGCTCAGAGCGCTGCAAATAAATTCTTAAGGGAGGGGGGATTTTCCCAAGTAGTTGACTTCCCAACTAGAGACAATAATACCTTAGATGTTTATCTCGTAAGGCCTGTAGAGCTGTATATTAACTGTCTGAAAGTACCAGGAATTAGTGACCATTCTGGAGTTGAATTAAATATTAGATATGGTGACATTACAAAATTAGACTCTGATGTAGCAAAAAAGATCATATTCCAGTATCGCAGGGCGGATCATGGCAAGTTTCGGGGGTATTTGAATGAGCTATTTGTAGGATGGGCATCGGAAGGAAATCACATTAATATCCTGTGGACTAACTTTTTGAAAATTTTAAATAGCGCTGTTGATAAATTTGTCCCATTTAAATTGCTGAAACAAAACCCAGATCCTGAGTATTACACACGAGAAATTAGGAGTCTAAAACGGAAAATTAGGAAATTATACAATAAAAGACATGATAGTGACAAGTATATGTTGAAATTTAAGTCCTTATCAAGAGAGCTCGTCTTAAAAAAGAGGGCTGCTCATGACAGTTATATGCAAGGTTTACTTGGTTCGGGAGGTGATGGGTGGAAAAATTTTTACAGTTATGTTAGGAGAAGAAAGGGAAATTCAAATAATTTGTCCATGATAATGTCCGGTGACGGTAAATTAATTACTGAGAAACAGGTCATTGCTAATGAATTAAATGTCTTTTACGGTAGTGTGTTCAATAAATCCAATAGCTGTGTGTTGGACCTTAACGACGAATCAGGGGCTCCCCTGTTCCAAATAAACCAGTCAGCAATTGTAAAGCTAATACAAAAACTACGTTTCAATGTATCAAAGGGTCCTGATAATATTGTTAGTGAAGTACTTAAACTAGGAGGTAGGGCCGTGGCACGATACTTGGAGGTGATGTTTAATGTGTCCATAAACAATGCGCAAATCCCAGATGACTGGAAAAGAGCTACGGTAGTCCCAATATTTAAGGGAGGGAGCAGACTTGAATTGGGCAACTACAGGCCGGTTAGCCTCGTCCGTCGTTTGTAAACAGATGGAGCATCTCATTTGCGACTACTTGAGGGAACAGTGGGAAACATTATCATGGTTTAATGATAGGCAACATGGATTTCGGAAAGGTTACTCATGCGAGAGTCAGATGCTATCACTTTTTCAAGACATTAGCGAATCGTTAGACCATGGAATTTCAGTCGACGCCGTGGTTATAGATTTTGCGAAGGCATTTGATGTCATTCCGCATGACATGCTACTCCATAAATTAGCTTCGACGAAGATTGATAGAAGAGTAATTTTATGGATCCAAGAATTTTTGACGGGTCGTTCTCAGAAAGTGAAAGTCGAAGGCATATTCTCGGATGAAATTACCGTAACGTCGGGTATCCCTCAGGGCAGCGTAATCGGAACTTTGTTATTTTTGGCGTTTATAAATGACTTACCAAATGGGATTCGCAGTGACTGTCGATTGTTTGCGGATGATTGTGTAATATATCGAAAGATACATGACTCACAAGACAATGCAGTGCTTCAAGAGGACCTGAACCTGGTCTATAAGTGGGCGATTGTAAATAAAATGAAAATAAACACAAGAAAATGTAGTCTCTTAAAAATAGGGAAAGTGCGAAGGCAGGATTTTCAATATAACATTGGCTCGGAAATACTTGTAGAAGAAGATTCTTGCAAATATTTGGGCGTTCACGTAAGGAATGATATGAAATGGAGTAGTCAAGTAGGATGTGTCGTTTCAAAAGCTTACAAATCCCTGCACTTTGTAATGAGGGTATTAAAAGGAAGTAGTACCTCTGCTAAAGAATTATGCTATTTGTCACTTGTAAGACCTATTCTGGAATATGCCTCGGCGGTTTGGGATCCATATCAAGTAGGGCTCATCAATGAGTTGGAAATGGTACAAAGAAAGGCCGCTAGATTTGTGCTCAGTGACTTTAATCCCAGGAGCAGTGTGAGCCGTATGTTAAAGAAACTTGGGTGGGAATCACTGGAGGCTAGGAGGATGAAATCTAGACTCTGCGCTATGTGCAACACGTATACAAATCAACCAGCATGGGGTGAGCTTAGCAAACGATTGGGAAAGCCCACTTACATGGGTAGGAGCGATCATCCTTTCAAAGTTAAGGACCGACCACAGCGAACAAATTATGGTAAATATTCTTTTGTAAACCGTGCCATTGATAACTGGAACTCTCTACCTGCCGCAGTCTTAGAGCCTTTTCCCAAACATATAGGTGTGTTTAAGAAAAGACTGACTATTTGTGTAAATACTCCAGTTTAATTGTTGTATAATTGTTATTGAATTATTATGTATAATTATTTATTTGTTATGTATATACAATTTGTCACCGGGGGACACACCCCCCATTGCAAATAAATGAATGAATGAATGAAATTCTTTGGGCTTCTCGCTAGACTACCAGAAAATCTATTGATGAAAAGGATAATAGATTATGTAACCTCACTGAAGAACTCAACACATTGGCTAGAATAACTTCGAAAGGACCTCAAACCGCAAACAAAAGTTCAACAGACATTTCAGAAAGGGACACCTTCAGGCACAAAGTAAACAGATGGGAAGTTCCATCAGAAACAAGAACAGTACAGACCAAAGTGGTCGGAAAGAATGAAAGCCTATTAGAACAACAAGAAGAACCAAATAAGTAATTCCATGAAGAACTATACAGCCTATTTTCATATATCCTACTTATGTTAATTGCCTCTATCAACATACAAAATTTCAGTTTGATTGCTGTAATAGATTCATAGATATTGAGAACCGTCTAAATATTTCGGTTGGTCGCCATGTTGGATTTTTATATATGTAGGCCATATAGTTATGATGACGATTTTTGCGTAGGTTCACTATTCAAACTTTCACTTCGATCGCTTGATCAATACAAAAGAAATAAAAACGTAATTTTAATATTGCGCACAGTCGCCATCTTGAAGTTATGTGAACAATTGAACTAAATTAGATGCCAGTGCATTACAATGTGTATACTGTACCAAATTTCACTGCGCTCAGATGGTTAAATCGCGAGAAAACTCTATAAAATTCGTTTTGTATTTTACAGGTTTTTGGAAGTCTCATAGCTGAACTTCTAGTAGTACCATTTATCACCGTACAAAATTCCAGGGTGATATCAATAATAGTTTCGGAGATATAGACTGCCGGTGAAATATTTCGCACAGCCACCATGCTGGATTGGTGAGACGTATTACAATTTAAAGGGCACGGTCGGGGTCGGCCGAGTTTCATTGAAATCGCTCCAGGCGTTTAGACGTTATTAAACACACACACATGGACAAAAGGTGATCTCAGAAGCCTATATATATTTTTTATATAAAATGAAAATAGGCTAAAAATAGTTGATTGAGTTATTTGCTTAACGTATTCCATTTATTGGGAGAATTCGCTTAAAATAAATAAATAAATAAATAAATAATATACAAAGAGGCATAATGATGTAGCCAATATCGTACATCAAGAGCTTGCTTTCCTGAAGAGCGGAGCCTCGCCGGGTAGATAGTGTATAGGGCATCCAACGTTTAGAATGAAGCATTGGTCTTATGGCGCGTTACGACAGGGTTGCCACTCCATGAGAGGAGGCAGTACAAAGCGCGCTTCGTGTACACTTTCCGCACATTCAGCGATTGTGCAGTGACGAAGACTTGAATTAAGCACTGTATAATAATACTAATAGTAGGCTAACATAACACATACAACGAAATTACATTAAATTAACTGTAACGTATGCTGAATGTAACTAAAGAAAACAATCAAAATAAAATAAATAAAGTACAAGCCCAAGGAAATGTGTGAAGTTTCGACTGCAGTTAAAGTTGAAGTACGTTATTAAAGAAAATACTCCTCATTGGATTACCTTTCATGATTTATACTTTCGTTGGGTTTAAGGTTCTTAAAATAATTGAACACCTTAATTACGACCTGTTTTTCCCTTCTTCTGAGCACTTGACCACGCTTTCTTTTCACAAAACTATCCATTGTTGTACGTGAAATACGTAAAATACAACACGTTAAATCTAACAGAACTGCAGCACACACACTCAAGATAGAGACAGCCAAACTACTGAAATACAAGTTCGAAGGGCACAGTAATAAAGCTGTGAGTAGCAAGCTGCACCCCGCTGCCGTTCGAAACTTCATTTTTATAATCCGCGGTCAATGAACAGCCCGGCCTGTGTAAACAATTAAACCTACACTCTGGATAGGCAGGTAGAAAACTTCTTCCAACATTCCTCTACAACTCGCAATCTGACATGACATGGTTATCTTTAAAAATAGAAAAGTTGGCAGCATACGAACGTTTTCAATGCTGCTATGCGGCTATGAGAGAATATTTAGAAGTTTTACCTACATGAAAATTGTAATATTGCCAGTATAAAATATTTCAATAATCCATCATCAAGACGGCACATTTAGCTACACGTGTGTGAAAAATAGGCATCACAAAGTCAATGCAACATGATATGAGATCGATTTTACTAAAAAGGGGACTTAGTTTATAGTTTTTTAAGAAAATATGGATATCTAATTTTTCTAGCATTTCTATCAAGTTTACGTAGTTCTAATACAGGACAAAAAAGATCGGCAAAACATAGTTCTACCCGAATATGCTGTTGTTTCGACAATGAAAAGTTTTCGACTGATATGGCAACAGTGGAGTGCTAGAAAATGACAGCGTCATACATGTCTCGCGTGCAACAGAAAGAGAGAAGAATATCCCTATCTAACCAGTGCTTCATTCTAAACGTTGGATGCCTTATAGGAGTAGGGTGATTAGTCACCGCCAAATGACTAGCATTTGCCGATTACACAAGAACGGGACGGGAAGCCTTGAATGCTGTCATTGCATTTATTACGGATCAGACAAGAAACCTTAGTTACACTCGAAATAACAATAGCAACTGCCTTCCTTCGGAGGGGAAGTAAAGCCGGCGGTTCCATGTCATAGCTTTTTGGCATGAAAAAGAACCTTCCACAAACTACATTTGTGTGAAGCCAAAATTTGTAGGTTAGAATTAATAACGCTCTATTAGTTCCAACGTTCGCCACCGGATGCTGACTGCAATGCCATATAGTAGCCAAGTCCGCAAGCTAGGTGTCGTGGACGGTAGCATTTGGTAGCAAAAGTAGGAACTACTTGAAAAAAAATAATCGTGTGCAGACCTTGTACCTGAATCACAGATAGCACACACTAATACAGCCATTGCAATTAATATCGGTTATCAGACAAATTCTACACACGCCCAAAGTACACGGGGCTACATGACCGCGTTGACGTAGCCCGTAAACTAAGGAACCAACCAGCCAACACTCGAAATAACAATCGCAACCCACAGCACACGTATGGTTGCACTGAGGTACTGGCATTACCTTCTACCCTCGCTTTCAACATCACTCCAGGATTAGTTGTTAGCGCAGGTATGTCTCCAGGAATGTGGATATTTCCAAGAAAGACTGAACAATGTTACTTTAGACTTAAGACCAACAATGAGTTTGTGAAGATCCTCATGTCTCCGCATTCATCCTCACTTTAAGTTCCCCCCAGGGGCTCACATCTAGTGGGACGTGGGTGGCGACCACGGCGCCCCAGCTGAGTCCTGCATTGCTTCCACTTACTTGTGCCGGGCTCCTCTCTGTCTTCTTCTTTCCTGTCGACCTCACTTGGTCAACTCTTGTTCTCTTCCGACCCCGACGGTATTAGGGTATCCGAGAACTATGGAGTATCTTCCTTTCCCGCCTTAATTGGCCCTTGTCTCATCTTTTCTGATAACCTCCTTCTGCGAGGGGTCAGCCTTCTTTTGCTTTTCATGTTATCTCCTGCCTTCTGCTCAAGGCCCTCAAGGAGGCCAGGTGTATGTAGCCCCACACCTTCTGGTACACCCTAAATAATGCTACACCCTCAAGGGCTTACAGCTGGTGAGTTTGGGAGTAGGCGACCCCGAGGGATTCCTGAGCTGGATCCTTATTGCCAGCTTTTTCCCCTGACCTTGGGGCGGGCCCCTCCTCTTTCCCCCTTTCATATCTGCCTTTCATGGCTCTCCTTCCTTCCAAGTCCCTCAGTCCTCATTCTTCGAGGGTTGAGGGCATTTCTTTTCTTCCTGTCCTTTATTTGCCTTATCCTTTATTTGTTTACCATTTCTTCTTCTAGTCTGTAAGTTAGTAGTTAGTATTAGTTTTTCATTCTCATCTCATCTTTCACTATCACCCAAAACCATTAGGGGCCGATAACCTAGATGTTAGGCCCCTTAAAACAACAATTATCATCATCATCATCATAATCATCATCATCATCACTTAAAGTTACGATAATAACCAATATAGCACGCAAAAATACATCAAATCCTTGAAATACGAGAAAATTACTCAACAATTACGAAATAGTCCAATAAATTCCATAAAACGACGAAATAATGATGTGCACTTTCGGAAAACAACATAGAAATAGAAAAAACGACAAAAAATGACGTAATAAATTAATATTGTCTAACCTAGATTTCTCGAACTCCAATTAATGTAGATTTTGATAACTCAGAGTAATTAATATTTCCCGAACCAACTTTCTATAATTTACATGTAATTCTTTTTCCTTTAAGTTAATTTCCTACAGTATAACTCGAATATTTTGATATCTCGAAGCTTAAATTATATCCCTCTGGCACTTAAACATGTTATTTATCTCGAATATTAGCGTAGTTTTACAGTGCAACTTGTTTCATACAGCACTGAATGTGTTTGAGAACTATATGGCGGATGATCGTGCACATAAAATGGACCAGAAGAAGATGACTGATTTCTTCAAGTAATTGGAAAGTAGATAAAATTTATTATGTATTGTTAAATTTACGTCGCTTGGATAATAATGTAATAAAGTTCACATCATTACCAACATCCATTTTTAGCCTATTTTCAATTTTGAAAAAAAAAAAATAGGCTTATGAGATCACCTTTTGTCCGTGTGTGTGTGCGTGTGCGTGCGTGTGTGTGTGTGTGTGTGTGTGTGTGAGGTGTGTGTGTCCCCCCTAATAACTTTTAAACGGCTGGAGCGATGTCAATGAAACTCGGTAAGTTCATGGTACTATTCCGGGCGACCTCGACCGTGCCCTTCAAATTTTGTTACGTCTCACCAATCCAACATGGCGGCTGTGCGAAATATTTCACCAGCATTCAATATCTCCAAAACTATTAAGGATATCACCCTGGAATTTATTACGATGATAAAAGGAACTACTAGAAGTTCACCTATGTGACTTTTGAAAAACTGGTAACTACAAAACCAACATGGCGGCCACGCGAATTTGCGACTTTTAAATACACGTTTCTCGCGATTTAAACAACCAAACGCAATAAAACTTGGTACAGTATATGTTTATACACATTGTAATGCACCGACATCTAACTTGGTTCAATTGTTTATATAACCACAAGATGGCGGATGAGCGAAATATTTCACCGGCATTCTATATCTCTGAAACTATTAGCTGTATCACCCTGAAATTTTATACGGAGATAAAGGGCACTACTGGAAGTTCACCTATAAGACTTTCAAAAAGCGGTTAACTACAAAACGAACATGGCGGCCATGCGAATTTGAAAATTTTAAATAGACCTCTCTCGCGATTTAATGTTCCAAACGCAATGAAATCTGGTACAGGAAATGTTTATACACATTGTAATGCACTGGTATCTAATTTAGTTCAATTGTTTACATAACTTCAAGATGGCGGCTGTGCGAATTTTAAAATTTAGTTTTTATTTCTTGTGTCGTAATCAAGCGATCGAAGTGAAAGTTTGAATAACGACCCTACGCAATAATTTTCCTTCAATGGTACATGACTCTATGGCCTATACATTTAACAATCCAACATGGCAACCATCCGAAATATTCAGACGACTCTGAATATCTACGAATCTATTATAGCAATCAAACTGATTTTGTTTATGTTGATAGGGGCTATGAACTTAAGTTCACCTATAGGATTTTAAATAACCTGGTGATCACAAATCCAACATGGCGGCGACGCGAATTATAAATATTCACATGGACGTTTCTCGCAATTTAACCACCCGAGTGCAGTGAAACTTGGTACAGTAAATCCTTTTACGAATGTTAATCCACTGGCATCTAATTTATTTCAATTGTTTCCATAACCACAAGATGGCAGCTGTGCGAAATTTTAAAATCTCCTTTTTACTTCTTGTGTCCTAATCTTGCGATTGAAGTTTGAATGCCTCACGTACACAATAATCGTCATGTAACATTACATAACTCTAGGACCTACATATATAAAATCCATCATGGCGACCATCCGAAATATTTAGTTGGTACTCAATATCTACGAATCTATTACAGCAATCAAACTGAAATTGTGTATGTTGATAGTGGCAGTTAATATAAGTAGGATATATGAAAATAGGCTGTATAGTTCTTCACGGAACTACTTGTTAATACATAAATTTAGACAACTATGTTGTAAGCCTACATACAGTATATCACAAATGAAACATTTTGCTACGTATTATAACTACATTTTCGATAAGTCGAATTTATTTTGACATCCCCTAACGATGTCGACACTGAATCACTTTTCATGGCGAATAATTCGTTACGGGGATTCATTTCAATGATTTTATCTGCTATTATAGCCACCTTTTCAAGCCCTTCGTCGCTGACGATCAGAATGTTCTTTATTGAATCCGGGAGTTTTTCTAACCAGAGAGTCTTAAGAACTTTTTCTGATACATCGATCACTGCTAAGGCTTTCATCCTACGCAATAATTGACCAGGTTTTTTGTATCCTAAATCAATTCCAGTAACCAGTGTCGTAATACGTCTATCTTTACATTCCTTGAAATGGCACGCAGTGTATATAGGAAAATGCCCTCGTGCTTCAACAATGACCCCTTAAATATGCTCCGACGAAGATTGGCTCGAACCTATGTCTGGTCGACACTCTTGTATAGTACAGGGAGGTTTGGACTTTGAAGGTCAACACCATGAAACGATTAGAGGACTTCGAAATGTGGATTCATAGAAGAATGCTTAAAATACCTTGGACTGATAGAGTTACTAACAGAGATGTCCTCAGAAGAGCAAAATATGATCTTCAGCTTTTGTCTACCATCAAGTATCGAAAAACTGCCTATTTGGGTCATGTACTTCTCAATGCTATATATAAGGTGCGTTCAAAAAGTAACGAGCCGGAGGCATAATTACAGAAACCAGTACCTGTATGTTAGAAGTATTGGCCCTGGCTGTTGAGGCACTTGTCCCACTGTGACACAAGGCGGTGAATGGCTGTCTCATAAAATTCCCTGGGCTGCGACGTGAACCAGTTCCGCACGTACAGCTGGACGTCGGCGTCCGAGGTGAATCGTTGGCCCCGCAGAGCCCTATTCAGGGGACCAAACACGGCGAAATCACAGGGAGAGAGGTCTGGACTGTATGGAGGGTGGCCGAGAATCTCCCATTTGAATTTCTGCAGGAGTGCCGCGACTGTGTTGGCCGTATGAGGTCGTGCAATGTCGTGGAGCGACCACGGCGGTTATGGCGTTCACTGTCACTCGGCGGTCCTGGGTAATGAATGCATCAACCAGCTGGACGTTGTCATAGGTAATGCAGGTGGTGCCCCAGACCGGGCATCATCGACTAACGACACACGTCCTTCCCTGAAGCGCTTGTGCCACGCCTTGACCCTTGCAAGGGACGTGCAGTGTTCGCCGTACACTTGTGTCATTCGGCGATGAATGTCCGTTCCCCCTACTCCTTCCGCTGTCAGAAACCGAACAACACCTCTTTGCTCTTCGGTTGACGCCTCCATGTCACTGTTTTCAATGCGACTGCCAGCGTTGGAGATTGATGCATGCTGCTGCTCGCTTTGTATCGTCACATGACGTGCACGCGTGCCCTCTAGCGACGGGCTGTGACCTTCCACACTCTGGTCGGAACCACACGTCGTTACACACGCCACGATTAGCCGATGTAGTAACCGGTTTGCGCATTCCAGCCTCCGGCTCGCTACTTTTTGAACGCACCTTATATACCCAGTGCTTCTGTATGGCGTAGAAACATGGACCTTGAAGGAAGAAACTATTTCAAAACTCCACGCGTATGAATATGGTTATACAGAAGGATTCTAAAGATACGATGGACTCATAAGATTACCAACCAAGAAGTATTACGAAGGATGAATACAACACAAGTAATAATTAATATTGTTAAATGCCGTAAGCTTCAATACCTGGGTCACATAATGAGAAACACAGGCAGATACGAACTACTGCAATGCATTTTGCACGAAAAAATAGAAGGAAAACGAAGAAGAATTTCCTGCCTTGCCAACCACAGAGCATGGTTCGGGAAAACAACCACCCAATTGTTCCGGATAGCGACCAATAAAGACACCATAGACAGAATGATCGCCAACGTTCGAAGCGGACAGGCAACCTGAGAAGAAGACTTAGAGGTCAAAAATATCAGTTGCTTCTACTAATACTACAAGGCAAAATAGGGATGTATAGAACTAGCACCGATAGAGCGCACTGCTGTTGTACTGGGTAAGCGCAAGGCGCTCTTCATTTGTCTCCTGTGTTCACATGCCGCTAATATCCACGAATTTAAGTTGTTTAAATTGCTATTTTCGTGACTATGCCGAGCTATTGCAGTGTTCCTCTTTGTAAAAATCAGGGAACTCCGATTTCGTGTCACCAATTTTCACAAAATAAAGAAATGAGGAAGAAATGGTTACATGCTATTCGAAGGAAACATTTCGGTGAAGAAAATCTGACCGAAAATATTAAAGTGTGTTCCCATCGTTTTCAACTCGATGACTTCACGAAAACTGTATTGGGCAAGTGTGATTTACAAAGGGAAATAATTCCTACCTATAAACTGAATAGACATATCGATAACAACCACTGAATTTATGCGTTTGTATTTGAATGTGAGAGAGCAAGATTAAAATTGGGCACTGTTCCATCGCTTTTTCCGTGGACTACGAACACAACAAAAATAAAGAAGAGGCCATACACAAGAAAATTGCCAGTTTACCACGATAAGCCTACAATATCGGAATCTGCATAAATTATCTCCATTGAAGTACGGTACGGGAAGAAATCGTCAATATACAGGAAGAAGTGAATGTAACATTTGTGACTCCCATTTTCAAAGGCACCAATACTCGGACAAATACTTCAAGAATAAATGTCACAACATTAACAGTCAAAAACGTATTATGGTTGGTTTCTTGAAATCAGAATTAATCGTCAACTTACAGCTGCCCGACGGAGAATGTGGTACCGGTAGTGACTGACTTCTACATTCTTGAGTCATAGGCCTAAGTTAGCCAGATGAATGGAAACAGTTCATGGCCTTAAAACAGGGATTCTCAAACTTTTTAAATACTGTACCCCTAAGTCGTTTCCAAGGGGTACGGAAACTATTTGTATTAAGAAATTGACAAATTACAAAAGAACCAAACGTTGCGATGCATTTTGAGGTAAACAATACCGGTATCAACTTTCTTTGATTATGTTTACCTTAAAAAAAAGACCGTTTCATGTACGCTATCAACCAAAAAAATACACGAATCGAAGTCTATAAGCAAGGGGAGCCAGTGAATATTTAAATCTCTATTTATAAAAGGAAGATTATAGTTTTACGTGACCGTTAATCTAGAGATCATAAGGCACAGAGGACTTCCTCTTTACGTGGAATCCGAACAGGACAAGGCATTTCACTTTGAAAATCTCATATGCATTGACCGGGAAATCTCTATTTATGATTTAAGTCTTATGGAGATATAGGCTATTTATCAATATAGGCCTACAATACTCAAGCATGCTGACTCCTATTCATAATTTGAATAATAAAGCGTGTTAGAATTTTGTAATTACCGCTGTAGCCTACTAATTCTTCCCTCCTGCCATTAGTTTTAGCGCCTCTAGTCCGTAGCTCATTTTACAGCTGTTTAACGCTTAAACGCTGAAAATCGTTCATAATATATTAGAGGATATACCTATAGAATTAATTAATATAGTCTTGGAGTAAAATTAGAGAAGATATAATTTACTTTAGCTTAGAAAACTCAGTCACAATCTATACATTCCTCGTAGCTGATTGGGGGAAACATAGGATGATCGCCTTGCGCTTACCCAGTACTACACGAGCGCTATCTGGCGCGAACTTTCTCAGGCTACATCCCTATTGGTGGCAGACGAGGGCGTGGCAGAAGACAGATGTCCTGGCTTCAGAATATCAAGGAGTGGTCACGGATTCGATCTGTTGAAGAATTGTTCCGGCTTGTGGTGGACAGAGGCAGCTATTCCATGATGATCGCCAACGTTCGGGGGACCGAACACGGTACTTGAATAAGAACAACGATTCCAGGTTCGGCTGTATAACTACCTAATGTGGAAACTATGATCTGGATTTCTGTATAAGTTAACCCTTCCAGTGTCACTGAAATATGTTGTAAAATTCGATGAGTGATTTTTTGAAGAACATTCGAGATGCTGATTTTATTTTACTGTTTTATATCGTTCAGAAAAACATTTCAAGATAGGTAAACTGTAGAAAATCTGAATAAGCTCAGGAAAGCCGTGGTATTTACATCGTTCAAGGCAGGCATACCTTGGAATACCACACTTGTATCTGCATCGTTACTGATCTTGGCTCGATCAATTTCTTTGTCACTTGATAATAAACCCTCAATCTCTACAAAAAGGAAAGTCTTCAAAATTACTGTAATCGCTGTCCGATTCGTTCTAATACCTTATAATCGTGGTCACATTGTTATTGCACGAGGCCGCCATTTCATTTTTTATACCTTACAACAGCTCGAGTATCTATCTAACCAATCCTGAAATATTCAAATGAAAAGATTCACGTAATAATTTCCGGTTACAGGTGCGTTGTAAAGGTTGTCTTATACCTTCCTGCCACCTACTGTAATTAAATGTTAACTTCTAATAGCCTGCGGAATATACCGCAAACGACACGCAAAGCAAAGGTATTAGCGCGAAATATTCCGGAAAAGATACGGTAAGGATTAACAATGGTTGTGGTGGACCAATTACAAGATGACATGTCATCAAGTAAGTACAAACAAGACCAGATCGTTATTTGTGCTGGGAGCTATTTACAGGTCGTGACATTTCATATCGTAATGATGACTGCTTATTTAAAGTGTGCCGTTCGTTTTTAAAAACATATCATTATGTATGAACCTTTTCGGAGAAGTGCTCATTGGAGAGAACTGGTTTATTGCTGTGACCTCACGTGAGGCAGTTCCTGTTTTCCACTGCTCCAGCTCTCGGCGAGCCCGAATACTCTTGTTATTAATTTGTTTGAGAGGTTTGGGTTATCTTGGTCATCAGTCCCCATGTAGTGCTGTGTGACTGTTCATTTTGATGGTTTAGGATGTGGGTAGGTGGCCCGGAACTTACGGGGAATCAGCTAACCCTAATCCCCCAGCGACAAATTAAGACTCGTATATAAGCTTATTCATATGTAACAGCTTTCCTTACTGACGATTTAATCTAAATGAATACCAATACCAACTACACCTTAGTCAATAATAATAAATTTATTTATTTATCGTATGGTATGGCACACACTTACATCATAATACATAATAATACATCATAATCTTAATGAAAAAAGAACGGATAGTCTCATAATTTTATATCTAAATTCAAAATGTAGTCCACTGATGCAAGAGTCACTGAGGTAAAATCCAATATGTTACCACCATAGGATCTTAGAGGACAGTCCTGAATGATGTGCTTCACCGTTTGTCTATCGGCTCCTCAGTCACACTTTGGTGAGGGTAACCTGTTCCGCTTGAACAAAGAGTCCGCACAAACACCAGAATTGGTCCTGATCCGGTTTAATTTCGACAATATCCGACGAGGAAGATCAAAGCCAGGTACTTTAGATGTGACAGGTGGCAAGTCTTGGCACTCCTGATTTTGAAGTATCTTTTGGTAGGTTTCGACCAGGATATTACACCAGCGGAGATGGGGTGGCGGAATGTAAGCCATTGAATAGGGGTGCATTTAATGGTACCAGATATCAATCGCATGGTCTTGTTGATTTCAACATCGATCTTCCCTATGTGAGGGCTGTTTAACCACACAGGGGCACAATATTCAGATAGAACTAGGTTAATTGCAGAAGATCGAAGAGTTGAATCATTAGAGCCCCATGTTGTTCCACATAGTTTCTGGATGATGATGTTGCGTGATTTCAGCTTAGCAGCAGTCTTCAAACGATGTTGTTTGAAGGATAAAGTCCTATCTAAAGTAACACCCAAGTACATAGGATGGCGATTGTGTGGTAGAAAAACTGAGAACCATGTTATCCATGCGATTAGTCAAGTGGTAGGAACAAACTTTTGTCTTGGCCATAGGAGGCTGTAGTCTCCATTTGCGAAACTAGACACTCAGGTCTGTTGTTAGTGTGATCTCAGTTGTTGTTATGTTTGAACTTCTTGTAGCTATCGCCCAGTCGTCTGCATATCCAAATGTCTTTGATTCCGTCCTTGGCATATCAGCTAATAATAAATTAATTAAATGTACCAGTTTCAGCGTTAAAGAAAGCGTTAAAGAAAAAGAAGGAAGCTTGTAGTTTAACGTGACCGTTAATCTCGCGATCGTGAGCCACGGTACCTCCTTTTTTTTACGTGGAATCCGAACCACAGGACATGGCATTTCACTTCGAAAATCTCACATGCAGTGACCGGGAATCGAACCCGACCCGCCTTGGTTAGAGGCCAACAGCTTGACCGCTGCGCCACCACGCCCCCCTAATGTTAAAGAAAAGAAACTAATGTAATTACGAGCAAAGCTTTGTTATTAATATTTTACTTGAGGTTTCTATGAAAAGGTTTATAATAAACAGTAACAAGTAAGTTAGTTCCGTGAAGAACGAAAGCCTATTTCCATATATCCTACTTATGTTAATTGCCACCATCAACATACAAAATTTCAGTTTTATTGCTGTAATAGATTCGTAGATACTGAGAACCGTCCAAATATTTCGGATGGTCGCCATGTTGGATTTTTATATGTATAGGCCATAGAGCCATGTACCATTAAAGAAAAATTATTGCGTAGGTTCATTATTCAAACTTTCACTTCGATCACATGATTACGACACAAGAAATACAAACTTAATTTTAAAATTCGCACAGCCGCCATCTTGAGGTTATGTAAACAATTGAACTAAATTAGATAGCTGTGCATTAAAATGTGTATAAACATTTGCTGTACCAAGCTACATTGCATTTGGATCATTAAATTGCGAGAAAAGTCTATTCAAAACGTTCAACTTTGCTTGGCCGCCATGTTCGTTTTGTAGTTAACCGGTTTTCGAAAGTCTCATAGATGAATTTCCAGTAGTGACGTTTATTTCCGCACAAAATTTTAGGGTGATACCGGTAATAGTTTCAGAGATATAGAATGCCGGTGAAATATTTCGCACAGCCGCGATCTTGAGGTTATGTAAACAATTGAAAGAAGTTAGATGTCGACGCATTACAATGTGTATAAACATATACTGCACCAAGTTTCATTGCGTTTGGTTGGTAAAATCGCGAGAAATGTCTATTTAAAAGCCTCAACTTCGCTTGGCCGCCATGTTGGTTTTTCAGTTACCAGGTTTTCAAAAGTCACATAGGTGAACTTCTAGTAGTGCCCTTCATCACCGTACAAAATTCTAGGGTGATATCGGGAATAGTTTCGGAGATATTGAATGCTGGTGAAATATTTCGCACAGCCGCCATGTTGGATTGGTGAGACGTAACAAAATTTGAAGAGCATGGTCGGGGTCGTCCGGGATAGTGCTATGAACTTACCGAGTTTCATTGAAATCGCTCCAGCCGTTTAGATTTTATTAGGGGGGGGGGGGGAAGAACAAACACACACACGAATCACACACATACGCAAACACAGACACACGGATAAAAGGTGATCTCATAAGCCTATTTTTAGCCTACTTTCGATTTTTGCAAAAAATGAAAGTAAACTTATGAGATCAACACAGGGCGAAAAATCGTGTGTCTGTCTGTGTGTGTGTGTGTGTGTGTGAGAGAGAGAGAGAGAGAGAGAGAGAGAGAGTCGGTGTGTGAGTGTGTGTACTCTGAATGCCCCCCCCCCTATCAATTCGAACACGGTGAAACCGAATTGACCGAAATTTGGTACAGAGGTAGCACAAGCAAAGGGCACCTCAGTGTCATGTTTTATATCGCCGCCATCTTGACGGTAACGTAATGGCGGCCACCCAAATGTTCAAAGCTTGAATCAAATTACGACTAACCTAATCATCCGAGCTCTACCAAAATTTGCACCAACATATATTTATATGGCGAGCGTATTTTGACTAAACTACAAGGTCATCAGCCCAATAGTTTGCAGATGGCGGCCATGAATGTGTGCAAATCGATTTCCCCTATCTATTCAAACACGGTGAAACCGAATTGAACGAAATTTGGTACAGAGGTAGCACTAGCAAAGGGCACCTTAGGGTCATGTTTTATATTGCCACCATCTTGACGGAAACGGAATGACTGCCACCCAAATGTTAAAAGCTGAATCAAATTACGACCAACCTAATTATTTGATCCCTACCAAGTTTTGCAACAAGATACCTTTTTGTGGGAAGCATCTTTTGACTGAACTACAAGGTCATCAGCCCAATAGTTTGCAGATAGTGGCCATGTACATGTGTGCAAATCGATTCACCATATGAATTCAAACACGGTGAAACCAAATGGAATGACATTTTGTACAGAGGTAGCACTAGCAAAGGGCACCTCATATTCATGTTTAATATCCGTTTAGCACGTTGCATTTCAACAAGCTACTACAACCAACATTCAATTATACTCCTTGAAAAGGACAAAGAGTTATAACAATACCCATGCATTTAGGAGAAAGTAGTCTATATGTTCTTTACTGAACATCTTGTTTCTTAAATGAAAATAGGCTAAAAATATTGGGATATACGTCATTTTTGTAAAATTATTTTCATTAACATAAAAGTAAAGCCCACAGTTGTCACAGATCCGTTTTTCACTATTTGACCACTTCGTTGATTGGCTGAGGTGACTGAATGTAGCACGTTCCAGCCGTCAGATTAGAATTACATTTCTTGACAGACCCGTATAGTAGAATGCCGAAGATGAGGTGGGTAGATGGAGTAACAACATGAACAGGCAGACAAACTCGCGAGTTAAAACTTACGCTCTGTAAGCTGCGTTTCAAAAATAGACAACTTGAAACAAACTTTATGAAATGCAACATGTCACATTTCGATTGTAAGATTAATGTTCCCCGAACACGAGTAAGTTATAATGGGCCTTACTAAGCAAAGGGGCGGGGATTTGATTAATGGGGCGGTTTTCCACTTGAAAGAACTTTTTCTTTTGGATGAACTCTTGAATTGATGACAAGGGTGTTCCAGGCGCATTGTTCGGCCACCAGACAGAGAGGTCCTATGAAGTACGTTGATTAATCTTAAGTATTGTAGTATCAACAGCTCTTAAGGGAGCAAGGCTGTAGACTATGTCAGCCCATTTATTTCGAGCCTCTTGTCGAGTAACGGGTGAAAGTACACCAGACAGGGGTGGCTCCAAGTTCTTTAAGGATACCCACGACTGAAATCTCGAAAGGGAGCTATGTATTTTTAAATGCAGGCTATACCTCATATGAAAAGGATTTGTGTAATATGCTAAGAAAAAAATCAACAAATCCTTAGAAAACTTCAAAATAAATATCAATACTAAGAAATCAAAATTATTATTATTATTATTATTATTATTATTAACTTATTATTATTATTAACTTATTATTTTATTATTATTATTATTATTATTATTATTGTTATTATTATTATTATTATTATTATTAGCGTTTGGTACAAACACAAAACAATCAACATGAACAACATACATATTGTTACGGCTGTGAGTTTGTGTCATCGCTCGCCGCATGAGTCACAACTGCCCCAGGGCTGGGCTGTGCCCGGCCTCGTGTATTGCGTGCGCCTTATGCAACAGGGCTACTAGGACAAAGGGATAGTCCAGAATATTCGTGACTGAGCCAGCGATGGAAAACTCGAGAAGCCGTGAACCCTGGATGGATCTAGAAGCATTTATTGAGTCACCGGCCTGCTATATAAGTGCGACCTGTCAAGCAGTTGTTGTGTTTTTATGAGCTAGTGCGAGTGTTTATCCTGAGCGACAGAAGTGTGGTGACTTGCGAAACCCCTAGTGAAGCTGATTCTCTTGACAGCGAGGAAGTGATTGTGGTGCATTGTGAAACAGTGTGTAGTACGGTGACAGGCAGAGTGCAGATATTTCCAGCCAACGCACGGGGCCACCTCATTACGAGGGATTAACTTCTGCGGCTTGTTGACAAGTGAAAGGGGGCAAGAACTCTCCAAAGGCAGAGACTTGAGGAAACTGGAGTAAGGTAATAATTGCTTGTATTTACTGATGAGTGCTGTATTTTCCTGCAAGCAATAAAGCTAACTTCTCTTTAAAGCAGTAATTGGTGTTGTGTTTTCTACCCACCGTAATCCAGTTAACAAAAGTGCCACTAGGGGGGGGGGGGGGGGCACGTAACAACTGGTGTCAGAAGCCGGATTACGAACTCAAGCACAAGCACAACACCTGACGGTCCTGGTTTCAAAACCCGAGCAGGTCATTTTTTTTAAATTTTCCTGTGAGCGCATGCCCCTTACAAAACAAACATCTAAAATGGAAGAGCAATTGGCAGCATTGCTAGAAAAGTTAAATGGCATGGAAACCAAGATGGAGGAGGCCAGAAGAATTTAACCAAGGACCTAACTGCCAAATTAGAAGACGGCCAGAAGAATTTAACCAAGGACCTAACTGCCAAATTAGAAGACGGCCAGAAGAATTTAACCAAGGACCTAACTGCCAAATTAGAAGACGGCCAGAAGATGGAAGACGGTCAAAATAAGTTAGCGGAGGACCTGAAGAAGATGGAAGACAGCCAGAAAAGTTTAGCCGAGAACCTAACTTCCAAATTAGAAGAAGGTCAGAATAAGCTAGCAGAGGACCTGAAGGACGGCCAGAATAAGTCAGCAGAGGACCTAACCGCCAAATTTCTGGATGGCCAGAAAAATCTGGAAGAGTGTCTGCTGACGAAATTAGAGGAGAGCCAAAGGAAATTAGAACAGGGCCTACGTGAGGAAGTCGCAGCAGTGGTAAAGAAGTTCGACGCCTTACAAGTGGAAGTTGCCGAGCTGCGCCAACGCCCGCTGATGGGGGTGGAGGAGAAATTCAACGCCTTGCAAGTGGAAGTTGCCGAGATGTGCCAACGACCGCTGTTGGGGGTGGAGGAGAAATTCACCGCCTTACAAGTGGAAGTTGCCGAGCTGTGCCAACGCCCGCTGATGGGGGTGGAGGAGAAGTTCAACGCCTTACAAAAGGAAGTTGCCGAGCTGCGCCAACGCCCACTGACGGGGTTGGAAGAGAAATTCAACGCTCTACGAGAGGAAGTTGCCGAGCTGCGCCAACGCCCGCCCACCGTTACACCGGGAATATCAGGAACGGGACA
This sequence comes from Meconema thalassinum, assembly GCA_946902985.2. Classification (NCBI taxonomy): domain Eukaryota; kingdom Metazoa; phylum Arthropoda; class Insecta; order Orthoptera; family Tettigoniidae; genus Meconema; species Meconema thalassinum. The sequence goes on from OX336396.1 coordinate 276,022,140, forward strand.
TAGCAGAGTGACGCCCCCAACCTTCGACGGAAAGGTCCCGTGGAGCACCTACTTACGTCAGTTCGAGGCAGCCTGTTCCATAAATAACTGGAACAACACAGAAAAGGCGACAGCTCTCATTGTAGCGCTGAGAGGTGACGCCCTTAACTTCCTTCAGGCCATCCCGACTGGATCCCAGGACTACGCTTCACTGATCGCCCATATGGAGTCCCGATATGGAGATAGCCACCTTCAGCAGGCCTACCAGATGCAGCTCCGGACCCGGGTACAGAAGAACGCGGAAACCCTGCAGGAGTTCGAGATGGACATCGCACGCCTCGTAAGGCTCGCCTATCCAACAGCGCCGGCCGACTTTCTGGAACAGATTGCGACGCAGACCTTCACCGACGGGCTACGGGACTCGGACACTCAACAGGCGCTGCGACTCGCGCGCAATAAGACCCTGGCAGATGCGCTGAGCCACGCACTTGAGTTCGAGACGACAAAACAGGCATCCAGAATGCACGCGCGGGTGCGTCAAGTGGACGTCGACGAACCAGTAAAAACCAACGAGACCAAGCCCCTGGCCGACGAATTGATGGAGGCGCTAAGCCGTTTCTTCAAGAATCGCAGTACCACCAACAAAAACGTAGCCGAAGGACATCCGGAGAGGCGGCCCGGAAGAGGACTACCGACCTGCTGGATCTGCCGTAAGAGAGGCCACCTGAGCAAGGACTGCGGTGATCGCCGCCGGCAAGGGTTTCCGCCGGGACAGTCAGTCGTAGGGCAACCGCGCGGCCCAGGAAAGCAAGTATCAGCCAGCCTAGGGGGGCAAAGGTTGGCTTGTGACAGTCGTCAAGCCCCGGCAGTTCAAATTCGTGTGACGCAGTTACGGAGGGATAATAGCAGCCTGATGATCGACGGAGTCGTTAACGGAGAGAGCTGGCCCATGCTAATCGACACGGGAGCATCGAGGACCATCGTCAGTCCCACCGTGATCCCGAAGTGGAGAGTTCAACCCACACAAAGGAACCTCCAGCTAATAACCGCGACCGGAGAGACCGCACCGGTACATGGCGAAGCATCACTGGAGTTCGTCATTGGTCGACGGGCGATAAAGCATCCAGTGCTTGTGGCTGACTTATCAAATGAAGTGATCATCGGACTGGACTTCCTGGACCAGAACAACATCATCTTGGATCTGAGTACCAACACTCTGCACTTCGGAGGTGAGGAACTTGCTTTGCAACCTGCGCACGAGTCCATCACCGCACGACGAGTAAGGCTGAGAGAAGTCGTCATCGTTCCCGCCAGGACGGAGGTCAGCGCTGCCGTAATTGTCGACGGAACTGCTGAGGGAGTGGCGGCTGTCATCGAGCCAAAATATGAGGACATCCAGACAAAAGGATTGCTAGTTGCCAAGACTCTCATCAACACGACGTCTCGGCCGTACGTCCGCCCGTCCAACCTGAACGACTACGACATTACGGTTCACCGGGACACCAACCTAGGAGTCTGCGAGCCCGTTACCTGGATTGCCCGCATCACAGATACGACGGAGGGACACCTGCAGACGGACAACCGAAGAAGACGCACACTGCCAGAAGAACTACAGAAGCTGTACCAAGGATCCCAGGACCATTTAGACGAGGAACAATCACGCCAACTTCAGGACCTGCTAGGGAATTCCAGGACGTCTTCTCCGTGGGGAGCAAAGACTTCGGCAGGACAAGCTTGGTTCAGCACAGAATCGACGTTGGGGACAGCGCACCGATTAGGGCCCCATTCCGTCGTGTCCCGCTCGCCAAGCAAGCCGAAGTCGACCGGATGGTACAAGATATGAAAGAGCAAGGGGTGATCGAGCCATCACATAGTCCTTGGAGTTCTCCGGTCGTGCTAGTGAAGAAGAAGGACGGTTCCACCAGGTTCTGCGTGGATTACAGGCGGGTGAATGACGTCACGAAGAAGGACAGCTACCCTCTACCCCGGATCGACGACACGCTGGACACCATATCAGGGTCGAGATGGTTCTCCACCTTGGATTTGAAGAGTGGCTACTGGCAGGTGGAGGTCCACCCTAAGGACCGCGAGAAAACGGCGTTCTCTGTGGGCAGCGGGCTCTGGCAGTTCACCGTCATGCCATTCGGTCTGTGCAACGCCCCTGCGACCTTCGAAAGACTAATGGAGTCCATTCTGAGGGGACTACACTGGAAGACCTGCCTGGTCTACCTAGACGACGTCATCGTTCTGGGGAGAAGCTTCGAGGAGCACTACAGCAACCTGAAGGAGATCTTGTTGAAGCTACGGGCTGCCCACCTGAAGTTGAGCCCCAAGAAGTGTCAGCTCTTCCAGAAGCGGGTCCAGTACCTTGGGCATATCGTCTCATAGGAAGGGGTGCGCACCGACCCAGAGAAGACCGCAGCTGTGAAGGAGTGGCCAGTTCCGAAGGACAAGTCCCAACTACGAAGCTTCCTGGGACTCTGCACTTATTACCGTCGCTTCGTGAGAGGATTCGCCGACATCGCCAAACCTTTACATCGACTGACTGAGAAGGACCAACTGTTCACGTGGACAGCAGAATGCCACAGTGCCTTCGAACAACTCAAGCAGGCTCTGTGCACCGCGCCTATTCTGGCCTACGCCAGACCTGGAACAAGGTTCATCGTCGATACCGATGCCAGCGACTTTGGCATAGGGGGAATCCTGTCGCAAGTAGTGGACGGCAAGGAGAGAGTAGTGGCCTACTTCAGCAAGGCCTTGTCAAAGCCAGAAAGGAACTACTGCGTCACCAGGAAGGAGCTGCTCGCCATCGTGAAGACCATTGAACACTTCCACAAGTACCTGTACGGGCAAGAATTTCTCATCAGGACCGACCATGCATCCCTGCGGTGGCTCCTGAACTTCAAGCAGCCCGAGGGTCAACTTACGCGGTGGTTAGAGAGGCTTCAACAGTACAACTTTGAGATTCAGCACAGGAAAGGCCAACTGCATTCTAACGCCGACGCCCTGTCACGAAGACCGTGCCCCGAAGACTGCACCTTTTGTACTAGGAGGGAGGAGAACACCGGGATACAGTGCCGAAGGACTACTGTGGAACTTCAAGGGAGCTGGAGCCGCGAATCTTTCACGCGGGCACAAGCAGAAGATGATGACCTGGGACTGATAGCCGAATGGAAGAGGGCCTGTGTCCCCAGAACATTGTGAGTGACTGCAGCCCAAAGTTTAAGTCCTACTGGGCACAGTGGGACTCGCTGATTGTAAGGGATGGCCTCATCTGCCGTACCTGGGAGAGCACCGACGGGAAGACATCTCGGGAACAAGTCGTCGTTCCAAAGGCTACGACGGAGGAAGTCTTGAAGGAAGTTCATGGAGGATCATCTGGTGGACACCTAGGGATAAAGAAGACCCTGGAGAAGCTGAGAGAGCGGTTCTACTGGATAGGATGCCGAACAGACGTGGAGAACCACTGCGCGAGGTGCCACGATTGCGCAGCCAGCAAGGGCCCAGGACGAAGACGACGGGGTCCACTGAAGACCTACAACGTGGGCGGCCCCATGGAGAGAGTGGCCATCTATGTTGCTGGGCCATTCCCGTTAAGCGAGGCAGGGAACCGCTACATATTAGTCGTCAGCGACTACTTGACCAAATGGCCGGAGGCGTATGCGCTCCCTAACCAAGAAGCCGCGACGATTGCAGAGACCCTGGTGAAGGAATTCGTCAGCAGGTACGGAGTACCCCTGGAGCTGCACTCCGACCAAGGGAGGAACTTCGAGTCGCAGGTGTTCCAGAACCTGTGCCAGCTGGTGGGAGTCCGGAAGACAAGGACAACGCCGCTACACCCTCAGTCCGACGGGATGGTAGAGTGATTCAATCGCACCATCGAGAACCATCTCCGAATAGTCGTCAGAGAGCACCAGAGGGATTGGGACAAACATCTTCCACTATTTCTCCTGGCCTACCGCGCCGCCATGCATGAAGCCACCGGGTGCACACCAGCCCGGGCCATGTTTGGGAGGGAGCTCCGTCTACCTGTCGATCTTGCCTTCGGCCGACCTGGGAATGATCCGATCCCGGTAAGCCAGTATTGTCAAGAACTGGTCGACTAACTGGAGGACGTGCACGCGTTCGCGAGGAGGAAACTGCGGATCGAGACCGACCGAATGAAGACCCGATACGACCAGCAGACGGATGCCGGCGGATTCCACGAGGACGACCTGGTCTGGCTCTTCAACCCATTACGGAAGAAAGGCCTGTCACCCAAACTGCAGAAGTCCTGGGAGGGCCCGTACCGAGTCGTGAAACGGATCAACGATGTCGTCTACAGGATCCAGCGGAGCCCGAGGGCGAAGATGAAGATCGTGCATCGAGATCGCCTGGCAGCCTACGGAGGGACACAGACGGACCGATGATTGATCGGGACGATCAGCCTTTTTAGGAAGGGGGTGGTGTTACGGCTGTAACACGCTCGCCGCATGAGTCACAACTGCCCCAGGGCTGGGCTGTGCCCTGCCTCGTGTATTGCGTGCGCCTTATGCAACAGGGCTTCTAGGACAAAGGGATGGTCCAGAATATTCGTGACTGAGCCAGCTATGGAAACCTCGAGAAGCCGTGAACCCTGGATGGATCTAGAAGCATTTATTGAGTCACCGGCCTTCTATATAAGTGCGACCTGTCAAGCAGTGGTTGTGGTTGTGTTTTACGAGCGAGTGCGAGCGCTTATCCTGAGCGACATAAGTGTGGAGACTTGCGAAACCCCTAGTGAAGCCGATTCTCTTGACAGCGAAGGGAGTGAGGAGCTTACAGGGGACTGCCTGTGTTTTGAGCGAGTGTGCTTACCTAGTGCGAGAGAGGTCATTGTGGTGCATTGTGAAACAGTGAGTGACAGACCTAGTGCAGCTAATTTCAGCCAGCGTACGGGACCGGACTCATTAGCGAGAGGATTAACTGTGGTCTGTTGACAAGTGAAAGAGGAAGTAATCTCGACGTGAGGAAATTGGAGTAAGATAATAATTGCTTGTATTTGCTGTTGAGTAGTGTATCTTTCTGGCCACAATAAGGTTAATTATTTCTTTAAGCAGTAATTGGTGTTGTGTTTTCTACCCACCGTAATCCAGTTAACAAAAGTGTCACTAGAGGGGTGGCACGTAACAATATATTCAATAGGTAACACATTACAACAGTAACAATCATGATAGGGGAATGGTTGTTCAAAGATTAATGTAGAAAGTTTCTAGCCATCTTATGGCTTCAATAGAGGCTATTACAAAGTCCTGTGTTGATCCAGTGAATTCCCCACTAACCCATTCAGTGACAATATGGTTCATAGCCTGTTTAACTGCACCACAATCACAGGCTGGGGAAGATCGCATTGATCCGTATCACCCGTGGTTAGTGCGGACTCTGTTGAGAGTTACCCATGTCTTGTGAGGCAAATCAATGCCAGCTGGCAGATTTCGAAAGTTGAACAATGCCTGCCAATGTATTGGAGCTATGCTGTTCCACTCGTGTTGACAATCAGCTTTTGGATCATAAACCTTCCTAACCAGCTCCTGTGATGTTTGAATAGGTGGAGATCTTGACTTGAAGTGGCTGGTCATATCATCTTCATGAATGGGGAGTACAGGATTGGCCTATATCTTGTTGTACTCTCTGACCAAGTTGTTCAGTCTTCTAATTCTAGTCGGTTCTATGTGACTAAGTACAGGCAGCCAGAAATAATAATGCGCATTGTCTCATTCAGGTCTATGTCCACCCTTTTAACATGGGAGCTGTTCACCCAAACTGAGGAACAGTACTCAGTTATTGAAAGTACCAGTGCCATCCCCGAAGTACGTAATGTAGTTACATACGCTCCTCATGTGAAGCCAGCAAGTTTGTGGATGACATAGAAAACAACATTAAGTTAATGATAGTTGACAAAAAGGAGCTTACAACTAGTGAATAACACTGTAATTGAACAAATCACAGAATTGCCATATTTGGATGGTGTGATAACTTCTAGTAACAAGTGCCTGTCGGAAATCAAGAAAACAATGGTGGTAGAGAAACAAGCCTTCCGAAATAAGAAACGTATTGCTAAATTATCACCTCAGTTTGAGGACTAGAAAGTCATTTCTCAAAACGTTTGTTTGGAGTATCTTACTGAATGGATGCGAAACCTGGACATTAGGGAAACGTGAGGAAACAAAACTTAAGGCTGCAGAAATGTGGTTTTGGAGAAGAATGACAAGAACAAGTTGGATGGACAGGAAAACAAATGATTTTGTTCTGCAGGGCGTGAAGGAGGATCGATGTTTATTAATGACAATAAGGAAGGGGAAAACAAAGTTCCTGGGACATGTATTAAGGCACGACTCTCTTCTGCAAACCCTTATCCAGGGCAAAGTTTTGGTAAAGAAACTTAGGGGACGTCCAAGGATGTCGTACGTCATGAACTCCATTGGAGAACTGGTATATTGTTATTATGGCAGCATGAAGAGACTAGGAGAAATGTGGCTGCAGCGACAAGGCGTTGCCTATAGTAAATGATGATGACCACATATCGATGATGATGAAACTACTCTAGTTTTAATTGCTTGGATATCCCTCCCTATATTATTCTGCTAAGGTCCCATTCCAGTTTTGTACAGAAAATAAGGTCCCATTAACACCAACCTACACATATGGGGTACCTACAGGTTCAGCATATCCCAATGCGTAAGCGAAACGCACTCACTCTTTAAATGCCTCACAATTAAATAAATACCTTAAAACCTGTATATTTATAATGAAATAATATATATATATATATATCGTATGGTTGTACAAGTACACAAAAGTTTACAATTATTTAAATTGAAATGTCCAAATTTGACAACCATTCCAGAGCACTTGGTATCACTTGGTGTAGAGTCTTCAGACCACCATCAAATGCACGGAGTGGGCACTCCTGAACAATGTGTTTTATAGTTTGGTCCTCCACTCCACAGTCACAGGCAGCAGATGTACGGGAACCCCATTTCTTCAAAGTGTGACCACACCTTCCTTGACCTGTTCTAATGCGGTTCAGCTTCGACCAGGTTTGGCGTGGAAGTTGGAATCCCTCAACCTTCTTTGTAGGATCTTTAACCAGGTGAGCATTTTTGGGTCGATGCTCGTTCCAACGTTGTTGCCACTTGGAGGTCATGTTGAAAGAATTGGTACCTTCTAAATCAACCCAGGGTGGCTTGCGTGATTTCAGACGTGTTGTTGTTGGATCTTGCAGGGCAACATACAACAGAGAGTTCTTATCAGAAGTGGTCTTCTTGAGCAAGCTTACCTTAGCTGCTTTCCTCCTTAGATCTTGCGGAGCGATATTAGCTAGGACTGGTAGCCATTGTGTGGGAGTAGATCTAACAGTACCAGTGATGACACTCATGGCCTCATTGAGTTGCACATCAATCTTGGTGGTGTGAGCACTGTTTTCCCATACAGGGGCACAGTATTCACCAGCAGAATACACGAGAGCGAGTGCAGCATAACGTAGAGTATTAGCGTCTGCACCCCAGCTGCTTCCGGCAATCTTGCGAAGTAGATTCACTCTCGAGCCAAGTTTCTTCGATAACTTGATGCACTGTTGTTTGAATGCCAATGACCGATCCAGAGTGATTCCAAGATATATTGGATTGTAGTTATGGGGTACTTCGATTCCGTCAAAAGTAACATGCAGCTTCCTTTGGGCTTCTTTATTATTTAGATGGAATGCAGTAACATCAGTCTTGATCGGGTTGGGTTGAAGTCTAAATTTATGGTAGTAATCACTCAGTATCGTCAGATCACTAGTTAGGGTATTCTCATAGTTCATAAGGTCTTTATTTTGGATAATTAATGCTAGGTCGTCTGCATACTGGATTTTCAAGGAATCTGTGTGAGGCATGTCATGAATATATAGATTAAACAAAATGGGGGCCAAAACTGATCCTTGAGGTAGGCCATTGTTTAATGTCCTCCGCCTGCTAGTTTGCCCATTCAGGAACACCCTAAAACGCCTATCAGAGAGCATGTTGTTCATTAAAAGTGCCAACTTTTGACATGGGATGATTTCAACAAACTTGGACATCAAGCCCTCCCTCCACACAGTGTCGAAAGCTGTTGTGAGATCCACAAAAACCGCAGCTGATTTTAGATCTCGTTGAAATCCAGCTTCTACTATAGTTGTCAATGTTAGGACCTCGTCGCAGCAACTCCGTTGTTTCATAAAGCCACCTTGTTCGATGGGGATGATTTGATCAACGGCCTCTTGAATGCGATTTAGAATAAGCCTTTCTAGTAGCTTATAGGTCATGCTGAGTAGTGATATCGGTCGATAGTGAGAAGCATCAGATCCGTCTTTTCTCGGTTTCAGGATAGCAATTATCTTAGCCTGTTTGAACAGCTTTGGTAATTTTCCAGTTTTCAGAATCTCATTGAAAAATTCAATAAGCCACAACTTTGTTTTTGGTCCTATGGTTTTAAGAAACTCTGGATATATGCCATCTGTTTACCTTTAGCATACTCAAGGCTTTATCAAGTTCCTCAATGCAGAAATCACGTGAGTAGTCTGGGTGTGGTTTTAGTTGGGACTTCTTTATGTACAGTTCATTATTCACAGTTCGTGTCTGTTCTTTGTCTATTTTAGTTTTTGAAATATTCATCAGTCTGGATGCAACAGCATTAGCATTCACATGTGTAACTGTACTTGACAACCTGGGATCTGTACCAAGTTTTCTAATAAGATTCCAGGCTTTCCGAGTAGAATTTGTGAAGTTGAGTCCTGCCGTTGTTTTATGCCATTTTTCTCTTCTGTTCTTGTTCAGAGCTCTCAATAGGTCATCAGCTATTACCTTGTAGTGAGGTTCTTGATATTTGGCGTATAAATCATCGCATTCTTGGGACCATCCAGGAATGTACTCCTTCCGAAAACCACGTGGGATATATTTTCTGGCATTTGTTTTAATCGCGCCCACAAATCGTTCATAATTGGATGGGACTGGAGGAATCCATTGAACGGTATTATCTAGACCTTTCTGAAATAGTTCCCAGTTTGCAAGTTGAAAATTCCATCGAGGTTGAGGTATGGAGGTGACTAAAGGAATTTCAGTACCAAAATGAATTATGACTGGCCTATGCTGGCTGTGTGGGAAAGACTTGATGACTTTTCGTTGTGTCATTTCGTTATTTCCAGATCTAGATGTGATGCACAAATCAGGAGAATAATCTTTTAACCATCTGCAAGATCGGAACGTTCCTGGATCTTTAGCATTGTACACAAGCTGGAGATCGTGCATATCCATCCATTCATTTAGAATAGCTCCATTTTGGTCTTCATTCTGATATCCCCAGACATGACTGTGGCTGTTGAAATCACCAACATACACAACTGGATGACTGAAGGATCTTACAGGTGGATTTGGCCAGCTAACTTGCGGTGGTTTGTAAATATTTGCAACCGTGGTGCCGGCAACTTCTACAGCCAAAACAAAAATATCTGTCGTTCTGTTTTGGGAAGATAGTTTGTAGTCAGTGAGATGGGATCTGACATATGTTGCAATGCCATACTGTTCATCATTTACGGCCCCAACCAGAACGTATCCGTAAATTCTACCTCTTCTGTAAAGATCAGCATCATCCTTGGTGTGAGTCTCCTGTATTGCAATAACATCTACTTCATTCTGCAGCATCAGACGTGAGAGGTATTGACTCTTAGCAGATGAAATCGATTCAATGTTCAAGTGACATATTCGTAAGCTGTTACCAATAGGAATTGATGAGTGTTCTGTGCATGGTTGGTCCTGAAAAGGACTTATCATTGGTAAGTTCTCTTGCATACTTGTTGCTGTGTAGCAGCACCTTTGTATTGAAAGAATCAGCCGGTAAATTTTACAGTGTTTTTTTTACCGTTGCCCAGGGGACGCCCGAATGCATGTAATTAGTGCATTCTTCTGGGAGGCTTCTTTCGTGAAGAAAGAAAGAAAGAAAGAAAGAAAGAAAGAATGCAACACGGTAACCATGGTAACAGAATCTCACAGGTCCATCAATTTCAGTAAGACGCAATGCAATTCCAATTATTACATTACTGTGAAAGTTTCCAGACGGTTATAAGGTTATCACTGAACCAAATTAAGCTGTAAAATCATCAATACATACAGTATAATGTGCTTAAGGGGGTCAAGGGGCACTCTAGAATTTTTTCACGCAATTTCCACGTGTGAGTGTGGTACGAAAGGTCTTTTTCACCCCGACTATAAAGGGTCTCCGAAAACCACATTTAAAGGCCCTCAAATTAACAGTGTCTGTGATATTCCCAGAAAACTAACTTTACTCTGATATACTGTACCTATGAAGGAATGGCAAACCCCTAACCACTGCACCAGTAGCTGAATTGATAAAGTCTGATTATTCATACCAAGGATAAATCAGTCATAGCATTCATGACTGAGATTTTGCTAAGTGTACTCTTTACAACTAGAATATTCGCGGCATAGGCTGCGACGGGTAATGTTAGTAGCAGCTAAATTACGGCAATGTCTTGTTATGGAAAATACTCCACTCTTCAACTCGACACGCCACGATTCGTAAAGATAATACGCTAGTACATTATGCAACGAGCTTATAATCGCTCCGCTCGTTTTATAATTTCCATTCGAGTGTTTTAATTATCATTATAGGCGATAATTATAACTTTTTTATATGTTGTAACATAAATATCCATAAATATCTGTCGAAATTTTGTCGGTTGAATTCTTCTTCTTGGTAATTGTGTGGGCTCAGCATTTGATATCTACCCAATAACGAAACCCAAGGCTTTGAAACATTGTTTATCCTGAACTAACACCAACAGATAGCGCACAGGTACTAAGTTGGATCATTTTGTTATTTTGGTCAAATAACACAAAATAGGTTGTTACAGACGCTTTAAAATTAAAATGTATCGTATTATCAACTAGTTATTCTTCAAATTGGATGCGTATAGAATGTCAACGAAAGGCAAATTAAATTAGTCCCAAATAGAACAGTTATGACATCTGGCGGAGACGTTTTGCGTAAGCAATCCATTTACTGAACAGAGAGCTGGATTATAATTTCCGTGGAACTAATGTCATACGACTGCTTCCTCTATGACGTTCTGGTGTTTATGTCAACAACGAACGGCATTCACTAAAATTGTCGGCGAAATCTTACGAATGTGTATAAATTGGAGTTGCGCATATTAAGGTACAGTGCTATTTCTTTTGCAATATTGGCCAGTTTGTTTATGCATTGTAAGTACAATGGTTGATCCAATATAGGCTTCAATGTCAACTTTCAAATCATGTAATTCATGTCCGACATGTTGGATTTTGAGTGCACGTCAGGAGGTATCCTTACCTAATTTGTCAATGAATGAAAGTATTGAGCTCCGATTGGTGGAAAAACTGTGTTATAATGAAAAGTAATACTTTAATGACACCCATTAAGAAACAGTTTTCTGGCATATAATATTTCCGTATCGACATCGTCGAGCATAAAATATAATTAAGTTTAGTTTCCTACATAGATATGTATTGAACCCTTATTGATCTACGATAAATAAGTATTCATATTTATTATTATTATTACTGCAGCCCAGGCAGTACTTGAGGAAGTGGACATGGATAAAAGGCAGGCTAGCGTTTCGTAATGATTGCAACAGGAGCAGAGCTGGTAGCTATTCTTGGGGGACGGCCAGATTTAGCCGGGTTCAAGGCCAAATTGAGCAACTACTTGCACCAAAATTGGAAGCATAAAGGAATGATCACGAGTCACTTGCAACGAACATACGATTGAATCAGCCAATCACGAGAGACCAAGCCATGATCACGCGTTGGACAGCGTCAGTAGTAAAAAGCCCGCGGAATTGATTATCTAAAGAACCGCCGAACGGACTGATCTCCGCACGAGTGCATTAAGACGTTTGATTTATTTGAAGAAGAATGACACTAGTCCCATATTTGTGAGATAAAAACTCTGGAAATTTTTATCCAATTCCACCCCACTCCTCCGTCCCCTGTCAGTTTCTAATAAATAGTTTGGCATGACGCTACTCTAAGTCATTCGTTTTGGAGCCTTGAGAGGCTAACTTCACGCCCGTTTGTACAACGATTTTAACGCTCTAAATTAGTTGAAGTTATTTTATTTGTGAGCTCTGAGGAGCTAAATTCACATCAGTCGTAATAACGAATTTTAAAGCTCTAGTACATTTTATCTGAAGTCAACTTTATTTTTGCGAGCTAATATTTCACGCAGTGTGCGTGGTGACTTGTAACATTTTCTTAAAGACGACCATTTCAGCTCTGAGGGGCAAGTCTTGTAACATCCTAATTAGCGCTCACCAGAGCGAAGGTCAACAGTACAGTACGGAAATACCGAGCAAGATAGCGACTGCCTGTGCAGTCAAGATTTTAAACTTATTATCGAGCCAGTGACGTGGTCTCGAGGTGTATATTTTATGTACAAATTTCAGTGTATTTTTCATGTGTTTATTGTGCGTGTGTGCGAGATATCTAGGGCAAGTCTTCGCAATTAATCGCATTAGGACAATTTGTGGGCGAATTGAGTAACCTGCAAGCGATTATAGCTAGGTCATAATAATTAACATTGAACTTTTCTGCCAAGGAGTCGATACCAAGATGCTCAACACGTGGTTTGGAGTTGGGATGATCTTCAACGATTCAACGCCGACGACCACGATGGAGTGTTAATCTGTCCATAGGGAAATGGGCTGAGAAGGATGCCTTAAGTTCTACAAGCTGATCGGTGATGTACAACAATTGAATTATTTCAATTATGTAGTTAGATTTGGCCGGGGAACTTTTGTAAATAGTCATGTTTCTTTTCTTGTTGTTTAGAGTTTTTCTTGCACCGACATTAAATGTTTTAAATGTCCGTTAGCGCGTGGCCAAAGTGTTTATTGTATATTTGTTTTTCTTTGAGTCATATTTAATGTGCGCGGCGTGCGTGCGTGATTTATCCATGCAAATGCGAAACCCGTTACATTCGATAAATGGTGCTTTATTAACGTTAATATTTGAGATAGGAAAGGGAGGTAATTACTGTAAGATATTTGCTGAACAGGTTATTATTCATATTAGGGTTGCCAAGCGCACCAACTTAAAATGTAATTTGTAGAACACTTTCGTTCTAATTATGATAGATTTTTTTGAGTCCTTTTCAGGTTAACTAGTCACGGCATAGAACGGTGGCGCCAGCATGTGGAAATTATTTATGTCTTTTTATTTCAGGGTCTGTCAAAACCCATACGTGTGATTCTGTGTGTGTTACTGTGTCAAGTGTGTGTTGATTCTACGTGAGGAGGGGGTAGAGGTCCTACCGCCCTCATATTTTTGCTGCTGTTGTATTTTTGATGGAAAGACAGGGTGCTCTAGGGAGACCGCTGTTTCTTGTCCATATTATTCTGACACACACACACGTATTATTGTGCTTTGGGGCACACTTCTTCGAGATTCGACCCCATGTCCTGGGAGGTCGAGATTATTGACACGTGGGTTGACAGATATGCAGAGTTCCACAAACCGCCCGTTTTGCCTGGTGACTTATTTTGATAGGCAGTCCTGATTGTCCGACTGGCCCATGTAAGCTTTCATGTAGCAAAACCTGTTCTTTGTGATGGTTATATTTTTAAGCCATAATTAATTGGGGAGTTCGCCATGTGTGTAACGGCTTATTGTACGTTGTATGGGTAAAATATTGTATTAATAATGTAAATGTTGGCTGTGAGCCTATTGTTTTGTTTATGACTCGATTCATGTAATTTTAGTGTGACACCTGTGTGGTGTAGTGGTAGAGTACTTGTAAATTTTGACGGCGGTCATTTGTGTATTTTTTTGGTCACGTGTTAAAGTACTTGTGTTGATTTGTGTGAGAAGTCCTAAGTTTTTAGGCAGTAAATGTTGCTACGGCAATTTGATTCCAATTTCACACGGAAATTATTGTGTTGTTTATATTAGGTCTAGGAAGTGTCGGTTTAATTTAAGTATTGTATGGTAGTTGTGTTCCCCCGTGTCGGTCTAGCTCTAAGAAATGTGGATTCGTTGTCTGAATGATTATTCTGGATGATGACGAATCACGCATTCGTTTGTACACATCGTGATGCATGTAGAACGACATACGCGCATACATAGTCACTTTTGTTATTTTATCTTAGGGACACTTGGTCCATGTAATCTCTCCAGAGGTATTGGCCTAGTTTTGGCATTTTTATTAAGTGGGAGTCATATGGGAGTTTTATGTTGTTAATTGGTGAGTGTAAATATGGTGATTTGTTTATTAAATTCATTTGTTTTAACCCTGGCTTCACTCTTTCCTGCATGTTATTTTGTTATATGTTACCCTGCAAGTTAATGAAGCGCCTTGACAACAACTTACGATATGAACCGATACACCCCCCGAAACTGAGTCTCATATGCTTCTTTGCAAGGGTTCAGTATGTACATATAAATCCGCTCCCTGTTCACAACAATACATGTGTCTTATAGAATGAGATTTAAGGGTCATAGTCATTAGTAGGTCCCGAGAAAAGAACATTTAATGTTAAAATTTTACATTTCAGCTATCTTGGTTTCGTGTAGGTCACTGTTTTGAAAATCAAATCATCGAACTTGTTTGATATTCCTCTATCATGGCACATACTTTCAGCTGTATAGCTGCATTAGTTTCCGAGAAAAGGCAATTACCTAATTTTTGAAATAATTTATACGATAAGAAAGGTCACACCCGCAGGTCAAACAGTTGTGCAAGTGTTATCGCAGCCAGACTGCAATGCTGTTCAGTGAATGAGTTGGGTTCACAATAAAAGGAAGGAAACGCGAGCGTCCAAAGTATCTCGGTCAGCGAGTACCAGACTCCGTGCAGTGCTGTGTTCGCGATAAGTTAGACAGCGTGGTGCCGTCCGCTGTGCTGTAGATAGCCTAGTACTGTTGTTGTTAATTATTCAGGGGCTGGCTGCGTGGCTCAGCGGTAACGTTCTCACTTGCTGTGCACAAGGTTGCAGGATCGATTCCTGGCGCAGTCAGCTGGCATTTGAGAGTGTGCAACTGCGTGGGAGACGTGTCAGTAGATTTACTGGCACGTTAAAGATCCCCTTCGGACAAATTTCCGGCACTCCGGCGTCTCTAAAAGCCAGAATAGTTAAAAAGGACGTAAGGGGAGCTTGGCTTAGGAGGAGCGTGATGGCGCAGTCGCTTAGCTGCTCGACTTTCACCCGGACTGCCGGAGTTCGTATCACGATGACAGCGGGGTGGAATTTTCACCTGAAAATCATTTGGCGTCAGGAAGGCATCCGACCTTAAATCCCCGGCTAAATTCAAAATGAGCCTAGTTGGCTCCGGCGATCCCAATTAATTGAGAAAAGCCAAAGAAAGAAAGAAAGAAAGAAAGAAAGAAAGAAAGAAAGACAACTTAAAAAGGACGTAAAACCAATAACATTAGTATTATTGATTATTTAGGGGATTTGCAACATCAAGATCATAGAGGCCCATGTATCGGCCGATCGTTCCCCACTGCGTGGCCACCAAGATCCCCAGATTTGAACCCGTGTGTATCAACGGGGCACTGACGCATGTTGGCGTTTGAAGATGAGCATCGCGAGGATCACGAGGGAGGTAGCCAACATCCCACGTGAGATGTTGCAGGCAGTGGTGAAGCACTATCGTGGATGCAGATGGTCGTCACATAGACCATGGTATGTAACATGTTACGCCATTAACACCTGTTACCCGCTCATGTGGAAATTAAAATGTGGTCCTTTCAATGTTTCATTCGTTATATCTCTTACGCATGTCCTGTCAAAGGTTTCCACACCGTTTCATTGTCCTACGATCACTCGTTTGTCCGAGGGACCCTTGAAGGTAGCGCAAGTTGAATTGTAACCACTCTGGATTTACCCTTTCACGAAATGATTGCCGGTGGTCGAGATGGGAACTATTCTTTGTTTACTTGTGTTACACGTCAGCCTACTTCGTTGACAGGTACAGTTGCGCGAGTAGGATTTGATGATGATGGTCATTGTTGTTTTAAGGGGCCTAACATCTAGGTTATCGGCCCCTAATGGTTTGGGTGATCGGGAAGATGATAATGAAATGTAAACTATAACTAAAATTAACTACTAACTTACATTCTAGATGAAGAAATGGAAAACAAAAGGAGAATAAGGCAAATAAAGGACAGGAGGAAAAGAAAGGCCCTCAACCATCGAAGAATGCGGATTGAGGGACATGGAAGGAAGGAGAGCCATAAAAGGCAGATAGGAAAGTGAACGAGGAGAGGGTCCGCCCCACAGGTAATGGATAAAAGAGGGGAAACCGGACCCAGCTCAGGAATCCCTCGGGGTCGCCAACTCCCGAACTCACCAGCCGTGAGCCCCTGAGGGTGTAGCAATATCTAGGGTGCACCAGAAGTGGTAAGGCTACATACACCCTGCCTCCTTGAGAGCCTTCAGCAGAAGGCAGGAGATAACAGGAAAAGAAAAGGAGGCTGACCCCTCACAGCAGGAGGGTATCAGAAAAGATGAGACAAGGGCCAATTAAGGCGGGAAAGGAAGAGACTCCCTAGGCCTCGGATACCCTAATACCATCGGGGTCGGAAGAGAACAAGAGTTGACCAAGTGAGGTCGACAGGAAAGAAGACGGAGAGGAGCCCGGCACAAGTAAGTGGAAGCAATGCCGGACTCAGCTGGGGCCCCGTGGTCACCAACCCACGTCCCACTAGATGTGAGCCCCTGGGGGAGTAGGATATGACTCAACTCCAGTAGCGTCAGACATCGTTTAATTGTCCGTGATGGCATGAGCTCCTGTTACGGTTATCTGACGCAATGCTGCTTGACTTATGTGCGGACTGCACTCTGTCATCACTGTGTTCCCCGCTTCGCCTCGCGGGGCTCATGCTACAATAAACAACAAACGCTAGCGCAGCCACGCTCAGCGGCAATCAAATGTTGAATGGGTAATACACCAAACGTCAGGTCAAGATCCCTCCGCGCATCTCCTCTCTCTGTCACTTCTTTTTTCAGACATGGAAACTCGAGATTGTCATCCCTCAATCTACTACAGTATTATAGATACGAGGGAAGATCAAAAAGTAAGTTGCTCTTCCCAGTTATCCCATTTATTACACCACCTATACAACAGCAACACGCCTATAACGACATACAATGTAACGTCACTTTTCCACATAGTTTCCAAGAGACTCCAAACATTTCTACGAACGCACAACCAACTTGTCGAGTCGGATGCATAGAAAGTTCCTCCAGCGTTCTGCAACCACACGGAGACAGCAGCCTTCACCTCCTCATCGGTCTGGAAACGTCGACCACCGAGCTCCGTTTTGAGCTTACCGAACAGATGAAAGTCACATGGCGCTAGGTCGGGACTGTAGGGTGGATGTTGCCAGACCTCCCACTTGAAACGCTGCAGCAGTTAGCTCGTTTGGCGGGCCTTGTTAGGTGATGCGTTATCGTGCAAAAAATCACACCGGCACTCAATTTCCCCCGGCGCTTCTCTTTAATCGCTTTACCCAACCGGTGCAATGTTTGATCGTCGTTCCTTTCGGCACGAATTCCACGTGCAGCAAACACTCCATGTCAAAGAACACTGTCGCCAGAACCATGCACAGCACTAATTTCACGACGAATGTCCGTGCAATTCTTCCTTTTGGCCCATAGGAATCGGATTGTCGCACGCACCTCGTATTTGGAGTGAACGTCCAGTCGACGCGCCTTTGCATTTGGCCGTTATTAACACCATACAAGATGAGACACCACAGCGACCTGCCTATCAGACGTGTGGGCAGTGTCTGTCCCTTTCTCCGCTGTGCCCACGTTTGCGACACACAGCGCGCTGCTGCAGCGCGTTAGTGCAACCAACTTGTTGATCCACCTTCGTATATACATTTAAAATAATTTGTTTGCACCGTTGACTCAACTTCTCTCTACTTTTACAGTTGAAGTTTGAACACTTTGTCTACTTGAGGAACCTTGTGAAATCGTAACAGTGTTGCCAACCTTTGAGCCAGATTCGCCATAAAATCGAATTGTACATAGGTGCTCTTTTGCCGCTCAAGCAAGGTTTGTTCAAAATTAAATGTAATAGAATATCAAATTAGAACTGAATTACTCTGCCTACCGTTCCAAATACCACTAAAAACTGTATTCACACACACAATTCATCACATGAAAAGCACAGTTGGTAAAGGTCCCAATTAACGTGACAATTAGTTCTACAAATGAAGAGTAATCTAGCCAGCTTATGGAAACATAGCAACATGTGCTGGGAAATCTTGTACGCCAAAAAAGCAGAATAAGCGGCAACTATTTGCTGGCGCGTTAACCTCTTCACGGACCAGAACATCAAAGGGACCGCTTAGGTCTTGAGGTGACTATAGAGGTGTAGTAGAAACTTAAAGTGCCTACCCTCATAAAAGCACACTTCCGCTCCCCGCTAACCATGCTGGGAGAGAATAGCTCGGAGCCCTCCGAGTAACGAGTACTGTACCTGCACAAGAAGAATGTAGAATCTGCAGTTGGCTCTCACCTGAAACAAACAGAACAAATACTTTAGAAGATGCTCAGAACTGTCGTTGTTGTAAATTAAAACACACTATTATTAGTCAAAGGAATTGATATAATTGCCTATTTGGCACAGTCAGTTGACATTTGAGGGTGTGCAAATACGAGGGAGCTGTGTCTGTACATTTACTGGCACGTTACCCTTTCGAGGTAAACTTCCGGCACCTCTAAAAGCTGTAGTAGTAAATAGGGACGTAAAACCAATTATATTATTATTATTATTATTATTATTATTATTATCATTATTAGTATTATTATTATCGTTAATTCCTCCATAAGGAGAGCGTTAAAACACAATCAAGTATTTTTTTCTGTCCCTTTCTTCTTTCTTCCCAAAAACCTCTTATATATTCACTGCGCTTCTTCTTTCTTTCTTTCTTTCTTTCTTTCTTTCCTGTTTTTTTTCTCTTTGGCCATTTGCTCAAATTTCTGTTTTCTGATTTTTTATCTGTATGTTTTCATGTCTTCTGTAGAGATGCTTTATTCTTGAGGTCTTCCACGGTTTCTTTTACCCAATTGGTTTTCAGTGTAGACTACTATTCATAATTATATTAAAAATCTTCTTGGTCAGTCTGTCTTCGTTCATCCTATGTGTCCATAACATTTTCCCCTTCTTTTCCTAATGTTGTTTGTAATCATCTCAGTTTATTGTCCGTCATTTTATCCATATTTCCTCTTTATTAATATTATTATAATATAATTTTTGTCCTTATGGGCAGTGTTTGAACTTAAATATCTCATGACACAATTTTCACTTCTCTCCCTTCCTCCTCTTCTCTTCCCAAAATCTCTTCATCCTTTGACTGTGCTCCTGATTCCGTTGTTCTGTTCACAATGTTCTTGTCTTCACCTTTTCATTTGATTTAAATATTGTATTCTTAATGTTGTTTCTGAATTCTCCTCTGTCTTCAACCATTTGCCTGTCGATCCTCACCTGCCTTGTCTTCCTCTATTTCATGATACAGTGGAACGAGGCTAATTCGAACTTCTATAATTCGAAATCTTCTTTAATTCGATTTTTTCTCTTAGTCCCTAGCATTTTATATACAATCAATGCTAAAAAATCGTGGTTAATTCGAATTATATTTTGGATAATTCCAAGTTTTTAGTGTAAAAAGCCGATCGGAAGCCTAACAGTTGGGTCAGTTCCAGAAAAAACTGCTCCGAGTCCAGCCCAAGCAACAAATCACATCACGGAAATTAGGCGTTTTTTTTAAAGTAGAATGACGTAGATTTCTCTAAGACTTAACAAGATAACTGGAGTACTACTGTCGTAAAATAGGTGAATAGTATATTTTGGTTTTATTTTTCATTTGAAACTTTTGAGGTTATTGATGATAGTCATTATTAAGTACACTTGTCTGTTAATCTGCGTTGCTGAACGTAAATCATTATGTGAACGTAATACAATATATTTTCTCTACCCTTTTCAAAGAACTTTCTTAATTCGATTTTTTGGATAATTCGATTTTTTTACTGGTCCCTTGAGGTTCGAATTATCCAAGTTCCACTTTACCAATTAGTTTTCCCACTTGAGCTGTTTACTACATCAAAGATTTTCTTTGTAAGTCTGTTGTTGTTCATTCTCTGTACATGCCCGTAAAAAGTTAGTTTGCGTTTTCTGATCATATCGGTGAGTCTGTCTGTGTACTCGTATAGCTCTGTGGTAGGACTCTCCATCCATATGCCATCTCTGTGTATTACTCCAAATATTATTCTGAGAATTTTGCGTTCTATTTCTTCAGTTTCTAGGATGCCTGATGCTCCAATTGTTATCGTTTCTGACGCATACAATGCTTCTGGCAGTTCGACTGTTTTGTTGTGTCTAAGTTTGGCCTGTCTTGATACGCTTTTCTTATTATAATGTGACCATGTGAGTTTGTATGCTCTCTGAAGTTTTACCGTTCATTCTATGTTATTATTATTATTATTATTATTATTATTATTATTATTATTATTATTATTATTTCTTAGGGATTTGACCTGGGCCTTGGCTATCTGAGAAACCCCTTATACGGTAGGCACTACTCCACACAGCCCAGTTGCGGGGTTGCATGTACGCCGTGTCCGTCCAATTGTGCCCGAGGCCTGACCAAAACAAAACGATGAAGAACCGGTCAGACTGAAGTAGGCGAGTCATGAGATGAGTTTTGTTTGTTGTGTTTTTACTTAGGGCATGGTGAGACACCACTAGAGGCTGCCACATTCGGACTACCATCGCAACATAGGGCTAACAGTAGATCCATTTTGAAAGTGCACTCGTATCTAGAACTACAATAATCCTTTGTTAAACAAAATCCACAATTCTAGCAACTCAATGTTGATAACATCCTTCAGGGCCATTTTCACCAACGCCAACTTTTTCTTTTAGCGGACAGAGAAATTAATCCCAAAGTTCCTTCAGCCATACCGCTGAATCAACTGATGACGTAATAATTATATCTCCAGCATTTAATTTACCTTCCTACTTCAAGTGAGTTTTAAAACGAGTTTTATTTGTGACCTGAAAACTACAACCTCTCAATATCGGCAAACTAAAATAGCTTATACATCAATAGGACCAAAACAAAAGCTATGCTATTTATGATAATGATGATGATAATTGTTGTTTTAAGGGGCCTAACATCTAGGTTATTGGCCCCTTATGGTTTGAGTGATTGAGTGATAGTGTTTGAGAATGAAAACTAACTAGCCTAATACTAACTACAGACTTACATACTGGAAGAAGAAATGGTAAACAAAGGATAAAACGAATAGAGGACAGGAAGAAAAGAAATGTCCTCAACCCTCGAAGAATGAGTATTGAGAGACTTGGAAGGAAGGAGAGCCATGAAAGGCAGATAGGAAAGGGAAAGAGGAGAGGACCCGCCCCAAACTCAGTGGAAAAAGGGGATAAACGAACCCACTTCAGGAATCCCCCGAGATCGCCAACTCCCGAACTCACCAGCCGTGAGCCCCTGAATGTGTAGCAATATCCAGGATGCACCAGAAGTTATTGGCCTACATACACCCTGCCTCCATGAGGGCCCTGAGCAGAAGACAGGAGATAACATGAAAAGAAAAATAAGGCTGACCCCTCGCAGAAGGAGGGTACCAGGAAAGATTAGACAAGGGCCAATTAAGGCGCGAAAAGATGAGACTCCCTAGGCCTCGGATACCCTAATACTGTCGGGGTCGGAAGATAGAACAAGAGTTAACCAAGAGACGTCGACAGGAAAAGAGACGGAGATGAGCCCGGCACAAGTAAGTGGAAGCAATGCCGAACTCAGCTGGGGTCCCGTGGTCGCCAACCCACATCCCACTAGATGTGAGCCACTGGGAGACAATCAACGTATAAATACTTAGGCATAACACTGTAATCACTAGGAGTAACCTTCATAGGTCATATAAAATAACGACATACACAGCCGCTACTAGCCATGAATGACATAAAGGACCTACCGCGACTAACTTTACAAACAGCCATGAAACTCTTCAAACTTAAAATCGCGCCGATCATCACCTATGGTCTAGCACTAATATGGGATCATCTAATTGAATGAAACATGGAAAGACAAGAAAAGGTAAAAGCGATCGTTATTAAATAAGCTTTATGTGTCTCAAGGATCACCCCTTCAAGGTATGTTTATGAAATGGCAAGAGAGACCTTCTTTATAGAAGATTTGAGATATGACCATCAACTACCAGCAACGTCAGCTTGGATTAAAGTAATTCAAAGAAGACAGGAAAAAGCAGGTGAAATACAGAAAGACTTCTTTGCTACAGACGCCTTCGTATCACGTGACTGGACGGGAGTAAAAAATGACCTACGACAGGCAGTGACCAGACTTAGAATACAGTACATGGGTTTCAACATAAGGTATGCACTCTCAAATTGTTTCATAAACCTACAAGGAAATGTTTGTGTGAACTGTGCGGCGGAGTGTACCACGTCCTATGATTAAACCCTGCGTGGATAAACCCGCGGTTATCCGCAAAATTCTTCGCCATGCGGATATTGTTTGAATGGCTCTGCGGATAGCGGATACGCTGCGGATAATGTTTGGAGTAAATTTGCGGATAGTTTTTAGAATACAATCCGACTTGTTGAATATCATTACTAGGACCCGGATGATTATGACATAATTATCATCCGTTATGGTTTTTATTTCATGACAAATGTAAGATGATTTAAGCTAATCTAAATCAAAATATGTCATTAAGCATAATTGCCACTCCGAACAGGAAAGGGTTGCAATTCCGGCTGTATAACATTCATTTTAAACATAGCACATGACATATAACGTGCGTTCAAAAAGTAACGAGCCGGAGGCTGGAATGCGCAAACCGGTGACGACATCGGCTAATCGTGGCGTGTGTAACGAGGTGTGGTTCCGACCAGAGCGTGGAAGGTCACAGCCCGTCGCTAGAGGGCACGCGTGCACGTCACGTGACGATACAAAGCGAGCAGTATCATGCATCAATCGTCCAACACTGCCAGTCGCATTGCAAACAGTGACATGGAGGCTTCAAACGAAGAGCAAAGAGGTGTTGTTCGTTTTCTGACAGCGGAAGGAATAGGGGGAACGGACATTCATCGCCGAATGTCACAAGTGTACGGCGAACACTGCATGTCCCTTGCAAGGGCCAAGGCGTGGCACAAGCGCTTCGG
Source organism: Meconema thalassinum (assembly GCA_946902985.2). NCBI lineage: Eukaryota > Metazoa > Arthropoda > Insecta > Orthoptera > Tettigoniidae > Meconema > Meconema thalassinum. The sequence goes on from OX336396.1 coordinate 276,045,365, forward strand.
GAAAGGACGGGTGTCGTTAGCCGATGATGCCCGGTCTGGGGCACCCCCCCCCCCCCCCCTGCATTACCGATGACAACGTCCAGCTGGTTGATGCACTCATTAACCAGCACCGCCGAGTGACAGTGAACGCCATAACCGCCGTGGTCGGATTGAGCGTGGGAAGTGTGCACACCATCATGAAGGAACGACTGCACTTGCGGAAAGTGTGTGCCCAATGGATGTCGCTTGGTCGGCCTAAGCCCTTCATGGGCTGTAGTGTCAGGGGTTGACTTTGATCTAATTACAAATATTATAGTAATGCCAGTAGATTCAGATAACAAACGTGCGGATGCGGATAACAGTTATGCGGAGGCGGATAACAGTTATGCGGATGCGGATAACAGTTATGCGGAGGCGGATAACAGTTATGCGGAGGCGGATAACAGTCGTGCGGAGGCGGATAACAGTCGTGCGGAGGCGGATAACAGTCGTGCGGATGCGGATAACAGTCGTGCGGATGCGGATAACAGTTATGCGGATGCGGATAACAGTCGTGCGGATGCGGATAACAGTTATGCGGATGCGGATAACAGTCGTGCGGATGCGGATAACAGTCGTGCGGAGGCGGATAACAGTCGTGCGAATGAGGATAACAGTCGTGCGGATGCGGATAACAGTCGTGCGAATGAGGATAACAGTCGTGCGGAGGCGGATAACAGTCGTGCGAATGAGGATAACAGTCGTGCGGAGGCGGATAACAGTCGTGCGGATGCGGATAACAGTCGTGCGGATGCGGATAACAGTTATGCGGATGCGGATAACAGTCGTGCGGATGCGGATAACAGTTATGCGGATGCGGATAACAGTCGTGCGGATGCGGATAACAGTCGTGCGAATGAGGATAACAGTTATGCGGAGGCGGATAACAGTCGTGCGGATGCGGATAACAGTCGTGCGGAGGCGGATAACAGTCGTGCGGATGCGGATAACAGTCGTGCGGAGGCGGATAACAGTCGTGCGGATGCGGATAACAGTCGTGCGGATGCGGATAACAGTCGTGCGGAGGCGGATAACAGTCGTGCGGATGCGGATAACAGTCGTGCGGATGCGGATAACAGTCGTGCGGATGCGGATAACAGTCGTGCGGAGGCGGATAACAGTCGTGCGAATGAGGATAACAGTCGTGCGGATGCGGATAACAGTTATGCGGAGGCGGATAACAGTTATGCGGAGGCGGATAACAGTCGTGCGGAGGCGGATAACAGTCGTGCGGATGCGGATAACAGTTATGCGGATGCGGATAACAGTCGTGCGGATGCGGATAACAGTTATGCGGAGGCGGATAACAGTTATGCGGAGGCGGATAACAGTTATGCGGATGCGGATAACAGTCGTGCGGATGCGGATAACAGTTATGCGGAGGCGGATAACAGTCGTGCGAATGAGGATAACAGTTATGCGGAGGCGGATAACAGTTATGCGGATGCGGATAACAGTCGTGCGGATGCGGATAACAGTCGTGCGGATGCGGATAACAGTTATGCGGATGCGGATAACAGTCGTGCGGATGCGGATAACAGTTATGCGGAGGCGGATAACAGTCGTGCGGATGCGGATAACAGTCGTGCGGAGGCGGATAACAGTCGTGCGGATGCGGATAACAGTCGTGCGGATGCGGATAACAGTCGTGCGGATGCGGATAACAGTTATGCGGAGGCGGATAACAGTCGTGCGAATGAGGATAACAGTTATGCGGATGCGGATAACAGTCGTGCGGAGGCGGATAACAGTCGTGCGGATGCGGATAACAGTCGTGCGGATGCGGATAACAGTTATGCGGAGGCGGATAACAGTCGTGCGGATGCGGATAACAGTTATGCGGAGGCGGATAACAGTCGTGCGGAGGCGGATAACAGTTATGCGGATGCGGATAACAGTCGTGCGGATGCGGATAACAGTTATGCGGATGCGGATAACAGTCGTGCGGATGCGGATAACAGTTATGCGGATGCGGATAACAGTCGTGCGGATGCGGATAACAGTTATGCGGATGCGGATAACAGTCGTGCGGAGGCGGATAACAGTTATGCGGAGGCGGATAACAGTTATGCGGATGCGGATAACAGTTATGCGGATGCGGATAACAGTTATGCGGATGCGGATAACAGTTATGCGGATGCGGATAACAGTTATGCGGAGGCGGATAACAGTTATGCGGATGCGGATAACAGTTATGCGGATGCGGATAACAGTTATGCGGATGCGGATAACAGTTATGCGGATGCGGATAACAGTTATGCGGATGCGGATACCAGTTATGCGGAGGCGGATAACAGTTATGCGGAGGCGGATAACAGTCGTGCGGAGGCGGATAACAGTCGTGCGGATGCGGATAACAGTTATGCGGATGCGGATAACAGTCGTGCGGAGGCGGATAACAGTTATGCGGAGGCGGATAACAGTTATGCGGAGGCGGATAACAGTTATGCGGATGCGGATAACAGTTATGCGGAGGCGGATAACAGTTATGCGGATGCGGATAACAGTTATGCGGAGGCGGATAACAGTCGTGCGGAGGCGGATAACAGTTATGCGGATGCGGATAACAGTTATGCGGATGCGGATAACAGTCGTGCGGAGGCGGATAACAGTCGTGCGGAGGCGGATAACAGTCGTGCGGAGGCGGATAACAGTTATGCGGATGCGGATAACAGTTATGCGGATGCGGATAACAGTTATGCGGATGCGGATAACAGTTATGCGGATGCGGATAACAGTTATGCGGAGGCGGATAACAGTTATGCGGAGGCGGATAACAGTCGTGCGGAGGCGGATAACAGTCGTGCGGATGCGGATAACAGTTATGCGGATGCGGATAACAGTCGTGCGGAGGCGGATAACAGTTATGCGGAGGCGGATAACAGTTATGCGGATGCGGATAACAGTTATGCGGAGGCGGATAACAGTCGTGCGGAGGCGGATAACAGTTATGCGGATGCGGATAACAGTTATGCGGATGCGGATAACAGTCGTGCGGAGGCGGATAACAGTCGTGCGGAGGCGGATAACAGTCGTGCGGAGGCGGATAACAGTTATGCGGATGCGGATAACAGTTATGCGGATGCGGATAACAGTTATGCGGATGCGGATAACAGTTATGCGGAGGCGGATAACAGTCGTGCGGATGCGGATAACAGTCGTGCGGAGGCGGATAACAGTTATGCGGAGGCGGATAACAGTTATGCGGAGGCGGATAACAGTTATGCGGAGGCGGATAACAGTTATGCGGAGGCGGATAACAGTCGTGCGGATGCGGATAACAGTTATGCGGAGGCGGATAACAGTCGTGCGAATGAGGATAACAGTTATGCGGAGGCGGATAACAGTTATGCGGATGCGGATAACAGTCGTGCGGAGGCGGATAACAGTCGTGCGGATGCGGATAACAGTCGTGCGGATGCGGATAACAGTTATGCGGAGGCGGATAACAGTCGTGCGGATGCGGATAACAGTTATGCGGAGGCGGATAACAGTCGTGCGGAGGCGGATAACAGTTATGCGGATGCGGATAACAGTCGTGCGGAGGCGGATAACAGTTATGCGGAGGCGGATAACAGTTATGCGGATGCGGATAACAGTTATGCGGATGCGGATAACAGTTATGCGGATGCGGATAACAGTTATGCGGATGCGGATAACAGTTATGCGGAGGCGGATAACAGTCGTGCGGAGGCGGATAACAGTTATGCGGAGGCGGATAACAGTTATGCGGAGGCGGATAACAGTCGTGCGGAGGCGGATAACAGTTATGCGGAGGCGGATAACAGTTATGCGGAGGCGGATAACAGTCGTGCGGAGGCGGATAACAGTTATGCGGAGGCGGATAACAGTTATGCGGAGGCGGATAACAGTTATGCGGAGGCGGATAACAGTCGTGCGGAGGCGGATAACAGTTATGCGGAGGCGGATAACAGTCGTGCGGAGGCGGATAACAGTCGTGCGGAGGCGGATAACAGTTATGCGGAGGCGGATAACAGTCGTGCGGAGGCGGATAACAGTTATGCGGAGGCGGATAACAGTCGTGCGGAGGCGGATAACAGTCGTGCGGAGGCGGATAACAGTTATGCGGAGGCGGATAACAGTCGTGCGGAGGCGGATAACAGTTATGCGGAGGCGGATAACAGTTATGCGGATGCGGATAACAGTTATGCGGAGGCGGATAACAGTTATGCGGAGGCGGATAACAGTTATGCGGAGGCGGATAACAGTTATGCGGAGGCGGATAACAGTTATGCGGAGGCGGATAACAGTTATGCGGATGCGGATAACAGTCGTGCGGAGGCGGATAACAGTCGTGCGGAGGCGGATAACAGTTATGCGGAGGCGGATAACAGTTATGCGGAGGCGGATAACAGTTATGCGGAGGCGGATAACAGTCGTGCGGAGGCGGATAACAGTCGTGCGGAGGCGGATAACAGTTATGCGGAGGCGGATAACAGTCGTGCGGAGGCGGATAACAGTTATGCGGAGGCGGATAACAGTCGTGCGGAGGCGGATAACAGTCGTGCGGAGGCGGATAACAGTTATGCGGAGGCGGATAACAGTCGTGCGGAGGCGGATAACAGTCGTGCGGAGGCGGATAACAGTTATGCGGAGGCGGATAACAGTCGTGCGGAGGCGGATAACAGTCGTGCGGAGGCGGATAACAGTTATGCGGAGGCGGATAACAGTCGTGCGGAGGCGGATAACAGTTATGCGGAGGCGGATAACAGTCGTGCGGAGGCGGATAACAGTCGTGCGGAGGCGGATAACAGTTATGCGGAGGCGGATAACAGTCGTGCGGAGGCGGATAACAGTTATGCGGAGGCGGATAACAGTTATGCGGATGCGGATAACAGTTATGCGGAGGCGGATAACAGTTATGCGGAGGCGGATAACAGTTATGCGGAGGCGGATAACAGTTATGCGGAGGCGGATAACAGTTATGCGGAGGCGGATAACAGTTATGCGGAGGCGGATAACAGTCGTGCGGAGGCGGATAACAGTCGTGCGGAGGCGGATAACAGTTATGCGGAGGCGGATAACAGTCGTGCGGAGGCGGATAACAGTTATGCGGAGGCGGATAACAGTCGTGCGGAGGCGGATAACAGTTATGCGGAGGCGGATAACAGTTATGCGGAGGCGGATAACAGTCGTGCGGAGGCGGATAACAGTCGTGCGGAGGCGGATAACAGTTATGCGGAGGCGGATAACAGTCGTGCGGAGGCGGATAACAGTTATGCGGAGGCGGATAACAGTCGTGCGGAGGCGGATAACAGTCGTGCGGAGGCGGATAACAGTTATGCGGAGGCGGATAACAGTCGTGCGGAGGCGGATAACAGTCGTGCGGAGGCGGATAACAGTTATGCGGAGGCGGATAACAGTCGTGCGGAGGCGGATAACAGTCGTGCGGAGGCGGATAACAGTTATGCGGAGGCGGATAACAGTTATGCGGAGGCGGATAACAGTTATGCGGAGGCGGATAACAGTCGTGCGGATGCGGATAACAGTCGTGCGGAGGCGGATAACAGTTATGCGGAGGCGGATAACAGTCGTGCGGAGGCGGATAACAGTTATGCGGAGGCGGATAACAGTTATGCGGATGCGGATAACAGTTATGCGGAGGCGGATAACAGTTATGCGGAGGCGGATAACAGTTATGCGGATGCGGATAACAGTCGTGCGGAGGCGGATAACAGTCGTGCGGAGGCGGATAACAGTTATGCGGAGGCGGATAACAGTTATGCGGAGGCGGATAACAGTTATGCGGAGGCGGATAACAGTTATGCGGATGCGGATAACAGTCGTGCGGAGGCGGATAACAGTCGTGCGGAGGCGGATAACAGTTATGCGGAGGCGGATAACAGTTATGCGGATGCGGATAACAGTCGTGCGGAGGCGGATAACAGTCGTGCGGAGGCGGATAACAGTTATGCGGAGGCGGATAACAGTCGTGCGGATGCGGATAACAGTCGTGCGGATGCGGATAACAGTCGTGCGGATGCGGATAACAGTCGTGCGGAGGCGGATAACAGTTATGCGGAGGCGGATAACAGTCGTGCGGAGGCGGATAACAGTCGTGCGGAGGCGGATAACAGTTATGCGGAGGCGGATAACAGTCGTGCGGATGCGGATAACAGTCGTGCGGAGGCGGATAACAGTCGTGCGGAGGCGGATAACAGTCGTGCGGAGGCGGATAACAGTTATGCGGAGGCGGATAACAGTTATGCGGAGGCGGATAACAGTTATGCGGATGCGGATAACAGTCGTGCGGAGGCGGATAACAGTCGTGCGGAGGCGGATAACAGTTATGCGGAGGCGGATAACAGTTATGCGGATGCGGATAACAGTTATGCGGAGGCGGATAACAGTTATGCGGATGCGGATAACAGTTATGCGGATGCGGATAACAGTTATGCGGAGGCGGATAACAGTTATGCGGATGCGGATAACAGTTATGCGGATGCGGATAACAGTCGTGCGGAGGCGGATAACAGTCGTGCGGAGGCGGATAACAGTTATGCGGAGGCGGATAACAGTTATGCGGATGCGGATAACAGTTATGCGGAGGCGGATAACAGTAATGCGGATGCGGATAACAGTTATGCGGATGCGGATAACAGTTATGCGGAGGCGGATAACAGTTATGCGGATGCGGATAACAGTTATGCGGATGCGGATAACAGTCGTGCGGAGGCGGATAACAGTCGTGCGGAGGCGGATAACAGTTATGCGGAGGCGGATAACAGTTATGCGGATGCGGATAACAGTCGTGCGGAGGCGGATAACAGTTATGCGGAGGCGGATAACAGTTATGCGGATGCGGATAACAGTTATGCGGAGGCGGATAACAGTTATGCGGATGCGGATAACAGTCGTGCGGAGGCGGATAACAGTCGTGCGGAGGCGGATAACAGTTATGCGGAGGCGGATAACAGTTATGCGGAGGCGGATAACAGTTATGCGGATGCGGATAACAGTTATGCGGATGCGGATAACAGTTATGCGGATGCGGATAACAGTTATGCGGATGCGGATAACAGTTATGCGGAGGCGGATAACAGTTATGCGGAGGCGGATAACAGTCGTGCGGAGGCGGATAACAGTCGTGCGGATGCGGATAACAGTTATGCGGATGCGGATAACAGTCGTGCGGAGGCGGATAACAGTTATGCGGAGGCGGATAACAGTTATGCGGATGCGGATAACAGTTATGCGGATGCGGATAACAGTCGTGCGGAGGCGGATAACAGTCGTGCGGAGGCGGATAACAGTCGTGCGGATGCGGATAACAGTTATGCGGAGGCGGATAACAGTCGTGCGGAGGCGGATAACAGTTATGCGGAGGCGGATAACAGTTATGCGGAGGCGGATAACAGTCGTGCGGAGGCGGATAACAGTTATGCGGATGCGGATAACAGTTATGCGGATGCGGATAACAGTTATGCGGAGGCGGATAACAGTCGTGCGGAGGCGGATAACAGTTATGCGGATGCGGATAACAGTCGTGCGGAGGCGGATAACAGTTATGCGGAGGCGGATAACAGTCGTGCGGATGCGGATAACAGTCGTGCGGAGGCGGATAACAGTCGTGCGGAGGCGGATAACAGTTATGCGGAGGCGGATAACAGTCGTGCGGAGGCGGATAACAGTTATGCGGAGGCGGATAACAGTCGTGCGGAGGCGGATAACAGTTATGCGGAGGCGGATAACAGTTATGCGGAGGCGGATAACAGTTATGCGGATGCGGATAACAGTTATGCGGAGGCGGATAACAGTCGTGCGGAGGCGGATAACAGTTATGCGGATGCGGATAACAGTTATGCGGATGCGGATAACAGTTATGCGGAGGCGGATAACAGTTATGCGGAGGCGGATAACAGTTATGCGGAGGCGGATAACAGTTATGCGGAGGCGGATAACAGTTATGCGGAGGCGGATAACAGTTATGCGGAGGCGGATAACAGTCGTGCGGAGGCGGATAACAGTTATGCGGAGGCGGATAACAGTCGTGCGGAGGCGGATAACAGTTATGCGGAGGCGGATAACAGTTATGCGGAGGCGGATAACAGTTATGCGGATGCGGATAACAGTTATGCGGAGGCGGATAACAGTTATGCGGATGCGGATAACAGTTATGCGGAGGCGGATAACAGTCGTGCGGAGGCGGATAACAGTTATGCGGATGCGGATAACAGTTATGCGGATGCGGATAACAGTTATGCGGATGCGGATAACAGTTATGCGGATGCGGATAACAGTTATGCGGAGGCGGATAACAGTTATGCGGAGGCGGATAACAGTCGTGCGGAGGCGGATAACAGTCGTGCGGATGCGGATAACAGTTATGCGGATGCGGATAACAGTCGTGCGGAGGCGGATAACAGTTATGCGGATGCGGATAACAGTCGTGCGGATGCGGATAACAGTTATGCGGATGCGGATAACAGTCGTGCGGAGGCGGATAACAGTTATGCGGAGGCGGATAACAGTTATGCGGAGGCGGATAACAGTTATGCGGAGGCGGATAACAGTCGTGCGGAGGCGGATAACAGTCGTGCGGAGGCGGATAACAGTTATGCGGAGGCGGATAACAGTTATGCGGATGCGGATAACAGTCGTGCGGAGGCGGATAACAGTTATGCGGAGGCGGATAACAGTCGTGCGGAGGCGGATAACAGTCGTGCGGAGGCGGATAACAGTCGTGCGAATGAGGATAACAGTCGTGCGGAGGCGGATAACAGTCGTGCGGATGCGGATAACAGTCGTGCGGAGGCGGATAACAGTCGTGCGAATGAGGATAACAGTCGTGCGGAGGCGGATAACAGTCGTGCGGAGGCGGATAACAGTCGTGCGGAGGCGGATAACAGTCGTGCGGAGGCGGATAACAGTCGTGCGAATGAGGATAACAGTCGTGCGGATGCGGATAACGTTTTGTTTTTCTACGCAGGGCTCTCTACCTATGGTGCAAGGCAAGGACGAAATCTGTGACAGCCTACAATAAAGAAAAATTTGTAGAAAAATAGAAAACTTGGCAGACTTATTATCCGGATAATGTGCGTGGAATAGTACACATTGAAAGAAGCCTTTCGGTGGTATTTTCACCTCTCTGGGGCCAACAGAATTGAAATTTATAGAGCATATATTATGATTAATTTTAAATCACTTGTATTTTCTGCCATATAAGTTATAATGCGCCAAACACTTTATACCTGATTTAACGAATGAGCGGACTTGACATCAGAGCGGTTGACCAATGGCACAACAATGTCTTGCGAACACCACCAGGCCATCGGTCAAGCACTCTGAAGTCAATTTTTTTTCAACAAATTTTATGCATTGTTTTTAACATGTGCATAATTAAATGTTTGTATGTTTTTTAACCTAGTAAGACATTATAAAATTAAATTTAGATAGTAATAGGTGTATAATTTGCACCTAAAAAAATACTTTGGATATCAGCTGCGGATGCTGAAAATACTTTTTTTCCAGCCTAGAACGGAAAAAAACAGCTGCATTCAAGAATTCGCTCATGCGCTGCAGAAGGTATTTTGACCCGGCCCTTGGTATGCTAGCAGGAGGGTTATGACTAGGACTCGGATTCGAGCATTTTTGCATATTTTTTTTCTCCTGAATAGTACACATTGAAAGAAGCCTCTCGGTGGTATTTTCACCTCTCTGGGGCCAACAGAATTGAAATTTATCGAGCATATAAATGCATAAAACCGCGGTTTTCAGAATAGAAGCATATAAATGCATATTCTTGTGGTTTTCGTCTAAATAGTTTGTTTTTCTTCGAATTCCCCCCCCCCCCCCCGAATTCAGGCCCTGACCATCCTGAAGGATCGAAAACAGAAATAATTATTGAAAAGCCTATCTGGTGCGAATAATAGAACCGCAGGTCTTTAACCTTTGGTGAGGTCATCCTCGGTCATTGAAACTTTAATTACCTGATTTAAGAAAGTCATTCAAAACTGAAAACATAGAAAAAATTCTTGTTGTGCAGACCAATGCAGAGCTACTTCATTGACTCGCCTAATTCTGAACATTTTGTAAATGAACTTTTAAACTGTAACTTTTATAAGAAAACTTCTCTTATATATACTTGAAAAACTTGAATGAGAGTATATAGCAGTGTAACATACACACAATTAGAAAATAAAGCTCGTATATAAGGGTATGTTATTGGTTTTTTCGTTTCACTCTCTTTTTTGTTTTGTTTTTAACGGTATTTGTTCGAGCATATTCTGCATATTAAACCGCATATAATGTTTTTTTCGTGCATATATTGGGCTTTTGGAGCATATCTATCGAGCATAAAACACATGGTTTTCGAGCATATCTGGAGATTTTATCGAGGATATCGATCCGAGCCCTAGTTATGACATTTGTTTAAGTCATTGGCCGACCCCTTGCCAAAGCCTGAGCGGAGTTGAGGAACTCATTTTTGGACCGAGTGGAATTAAGGAAAATCGAGGGGAATTGATGCCCGCCCGTTGAGAGGATCTTCGCTTCCCCGCCTGTCATTTCACCTCCCCACGCAAGTACATACTCCCCTTTTTCCATCGAACCATTAATCATTTCTTCTCAATAAATATCGACTATGCCAAAACAACCTGTATTTTGTAGAGCTGTGTTCTGGCGAGAATATCGATCTTAAGTTTCATGTAATGTCGACGAGTCATCACGTAAGGTTGCAATGCCAGGCAGGCAGGACAAGTGCTGGTATGTGATGTCAACACTTGCTCTCCATGTCGTGTGAATCATCCCACCTGTCAGGCGTGGGTGGCAGGCAGCAGCTGTGCGTGTGGCTTGTCAAACTGCTCGCCATGCAGTCTGTGTGTGGTTCAGTCCACTAGCTGCTGAGTCAGGAAGGAAAGAAACTTGCAGTTTAAGTGCCGGTAAACGTGCGATCATGAACCACGGGACGTCCTATATACGTGGAATGTGGAATCCGAAACACAGAACATGGCATTTCCCTTAGAAAATCTCACATGCATCGACCGGGAATCGAAGCCGGTATTTCACCCAGGGGCGCACAACTTGTGGGACGTGGGTTGACGACCACGGGACTCCAGCTGAGTCCGGCATTGCTTCCACTTACTTGTGCCGAGCTCCTTTCAGTTATCTTTCCTGTCAACCTCCCTTGGTCAACACGTGTAGAAGAAGAAGTAGAAGAAGAAAAAGAAACAAGATGAAAGCCCCTGCCAGAACTATATCGCGTCGAGCCCGCTTAACAGTAAACCCGAGCGGGTGGTCTATAAAAATTGGGCGCTCACAAGTAACCCATTGTGTATTCAAAAGGAAGAGAATTACCCGGAGTAGTGACGAATGGCACTCTCATTTCATAAATATGGACAATTTGTTTAAAAAAGTGCGTTTAAACAAATAAACGAGAGAACCGCACATGCGAGATATCTTGCACAGGTCTCCTAGTTTAAGATATTAAGCATTCCCCTTGCTAAAACTTGGCTAGAGCAAGAGATTCTTAGCTGCATCCTGAGACTTGCAGAAATGCTTATCGTTAATCAAAGACAACAAAGCATTTTTTCCATTTGGCTGCTCGCATAAATTCTGCAACTTCGTGGAAACACTGTATCATTCAGCAGTTGTACATTAAGCCTGGTATTCCTTAGATGTGGCATGTATAGTGCAACCAGACGGTTCGCGAGCAAACATCCAACACGTGGATTTCATTATTGCATACGTTGGGTAAACAAAACAATGATAATACCGCTATAATTTATTGTGGGGACTAAGGGCATCTTATACAAACATTTGTACTCGTTTAATGTGTTGCCCAATTAACAATATTAATTGATAACGTTTCAGTTGCTCAACAGGCACTCTACCTGAAAGTGGTAGGTCTTGTGTACCCTTTCGTTATTATATGGAATATGTGTTCGTATCCCAGCTAGTTCACGGTCTTTCGAGGTATGGGGCGTCCAAACCACTATACGAGCACATAGGTCTATTCAGGATTTGAGTCTATCAGGTAACTACTCTACTTGAAAGAAACAACATAGTCCTAAATATCACATTTAATGGTACTAATTCATGGCAAAACACAACACAAAACACAAAAATATTTTACAATTAATTCCCACAACAAAAATCAAAATTACATGTGAGTCCCTTCTCATACAGTTTGGTGCTCCACCGCACTCATATCTATCCTAGATATCCTATCGTTGGTGCTCTTTGACATTTGCGAGTGTCCATAGTGTTCTTCACGTGGCACAATTTAACACAAATTTGCGTATCACAACCCAACAAACACAAATTACATTTAAATAACACTAAATATGCAATTATTAAATATTTATCCGTTCTGACACGGAACATTTACTTTAAATGACATTGATTCATTAGCTTATGCCCTGTTTAGCATGTGTTGCTCTTCCGCGCGTATCGTATTCTTTTCCCATAAGTTTCAAACGCTGAAGTGGTACACCTTCCCATCCAAAATACACTTAGTTATAGACATTTTATAGCTTCACCATACAACACTCTTCTGGGTCTGGTCATATCATCATCGTTACAAACGTGTCATATCATTAAATTACGCTACCCGTATGAATAAATTAGCATGAACTGGGTAATTATTCTTTACAAAAATGCATCTATTTATTTGGTGCAGTTAATTTGTCCTCGGACAATAACTTGGCCAAATCTTATCCAATTACTTCGTTCCAACATTCCATATGTATGGAAACAGTACATATAATTCATTTGATACCATCATATCAAGCACATCTTAATTACTTTTCGAAATATTGAGATCCTTCAGTGTCCCACTACAATCTTAAAATAAAAGGATCCGGTCTATTGACTCACTTTAGCGTGAACAAGAGATTCGTCATGGACCGTCCTCGGCAAGATGGCTGCCGGGTCAGTGGATTCTACTTGCTACCCTGGCCGACTTTCTGCAATGGTCATGTGCTCACTCAATGGTGCAGCCCTGCTGGGGAACATGATTGGATTGTGTCATTACGAATTGAGTCGATCTAATTGTTTAATACCTACACTTAGAGTATTTAATGGGCTCATATCGGCTCCTAATTAGTATTCATAGCAAGGGATGGATCACAAAATAGCTTCGCCGTTCTATGGACGTAATCAGTGGCTTTGCGTGCGTCCCAACTGAGTTTCAAACTGTTATCTCACTGGACGGGCACGACTATAACTAGAGGAACTCCACGTTTCCTTCTCGAAGAATTATTTGTCTTACCTCTAAGGGCAGATCAATTACTATACTGGCCTACCTAGGGTGTCTAGTGGTTCTCCCTGGCAGCGAAGACTCTGCTAACAGTGGATACAAACAGACTCTGTCCCAACTCTGTTGCGAATACACATGTATGCTCTACGGCAATACCATCTCGTAGCTTCGAAGATTAGCCTACTAGATTCGTCAACGTGCGAACTATTCTCGGATGGTCCCTGCAATTTATTGACGTAAATCTCTTGATTCTACGTTACATGCTCGCTGATCGCGGCTAAAATAACATTTCATACATATGACTCAATTCCTAAAGCACTCATGTCCTTCACACTTTTACTTATAAGCCATAGCTTTACGTAGCTCCCAAAACAAGTATTAATTTACTGGCATTTACCTTGACTATCTTAATGGCTCTCAAATACAACCATGTAGAATATAACATAATAAAACATTCATCTATCATTTCAATGACACTGAAAAACTCTCTTTATCTCGCTATTTATCTATCTTTCTTACTTTTCACAATGACACAGTATTAGCCTACTTTCGATTTTTGCAAAAAATGAAAGTAGACTTATGAGATCACTACAGGACGAAAAAAAGTGTGTCTGTGTGTGTGTATGTATGTGTATGTGTGAGTCTGTGTGTGTGTGTGTGAGTGTGTGTACTCTGAATGTCTGTCCCCCCCCCTATCAATTCGAACACGGTGAGCGCAAATTGAACGAAATTTGGTACAAAGGTAGCACTAGCAAAGGACACCTCAGTGTCATGTTTTATATCGCCGCCATCTTGACGGAAACGTAATGGCGGCCACACAAATGTTCAAAGCTTAAATCAAATTACGACTAACCTAATCATCCGATCTCCACCAAATTTTGCAACAACATACCTATATGGGGGCAGCATCCTTTGACCAAACTAATAGGTCATCAGCCTAATAGTTTGCGGATGGCGGCCATCTTTGTGTGAAAATCGATTGCCCCTATTAATTCGAACACGGTGAAACCGAATGGAACGAAATTTGGTACAGAGGTAGTACTAGCAAAGGGCACCCCAGTGTCATGTTTTATATCGCCGCCATCTTGTCGGAAACGTAATGGCGGCCACACAAATGTTCAAAGCTTAAATCAAATTACGACTAACCTAATCATCCGATCTCTACCAAATTTTGCAACAACATACCTTTATGGAGGGAGCATCCTTTGACAAATCTAATAGGTCATTAGCCTAATAGTTTGCGGATGGCAGCCATCTTTGTGTCAAAATCGATTACCCCTATTAATTCGAACACGGTGAAACCGAATGGAATGAAATTTGGTACAGAGGTAGCACTAGCAAAGGGCACCTCAGTGTCATGTTTTATATCGCCGCCATCTTGACGGAAACGTAATGGCGGCCACCCAAATATTCAAAGCTTAAATCAAATTACGATTAACCTAATCATCCGATCTCTACCAAATTTTGCATCAACATACCATTATGGAGGGAGCATCCTTTGACCAAACTAGTAGGTCATTAGCCTAATATTTTGCGGATGGCGGCCATCTTTGTGTGAAAATCGATTCCCCCTATTAATTCGAACACGGTGAAACCGAATGGAACGAAATTTGGTATAGAGGTAGCACGAGAAAAGGCCACCTCAGTGTCATGTTTTATATCACCGCCATCTTGACGGAAACGTAATCGCGGCCACCCAAATGTTAAAGGCTAAAATGTAATTACGACCAACCTAATAATCTAGTCTCTACCAAATTTTGCAACAACAAATCTTTATGTGGGAAGCATATTCTGACCAAACTGCTAGATCATCAGCCCAATAGTTTGCAGATGGTGGCCAAGTATGTGTGCAAATCGATTCCCCCTATCAATTCAAACACGGTGAAACCGAATTGAACGAAATTTGGTACAGAGGTAGCACTAGCAAAAGGCACCTCAGTGTCATGTTTTATATCGCCGCCATCTTGACGGAAACGGAATGACGGCCACCCAAATGTTAAAAGCTTAAATCAAATTTCGACCATCCTAATAATTTGATCTCTACCGGATTTTGCAACAACATGCCTTTTTGTGGAAAGCATCTTATGATCATCAGCCCAATAGTTTGCAAATAGCGGCCATGTATGTGTGCAAATCCATTCCCCAGATCAATTCAAACACGGTGAAACCGAATTGAATGATTTTTTTTACAGAGGTAGCACTAGCAAAGGGAACCTCATATTCATGTTTAATATCCCTATAGCACGTTGTATTTCAACAAGCTATTACAACCAACATTCAATTATACTCCTTGAAAAGGATAAAGAGTTATAACAATACCCATGCATTTAGGAGAAAGTAGGCTATATGTTCTTTACTGAACATCTTGTTTTTACAATGGATATGACACACTTTGCACGTTCTATAGGCATGAATACGCCGATTTATATATTTATTATTGTCACCGACCCCAGATTATATGATGATTATTATTATTATTAGTTAACGTTATCATTACTTTCATCAACATCTTACGCCTAAATGGTCGTAAGATTGTCTCCTCAAAGCCATATTTTTATAAAAATACGAGGGATGTGAGCTCGTACACAAATGACTGTTAATTCTTAATATTTGAGGAAATGATTTGTTGTATGGTGAGCTATTAAATCATATCAACATATTGGAATGGTACTCACTTTCATTCTCGCTGGATTAGTC
Source organism: Meconema thalassinum (assembly GCA_946902985.2). Classification (NCBI taxonomy): domain Eukaryota; kingdom Metazoa; phylum Arthropoda; class Insecta; order Orthoptera; family Tettigoniidae; genus Meconema; species Meconema thalassinum. The sequence goes on from OX336396.1 coordinate 276,061,299, forward strand.
CAACACGACAGCAGTTCGCCCACCATCATGATTGCCTTAAGCCATCATTGCACTTTCCATATGACACATTGCGTAGGATTTGCACATGGTAATTATATCTTGCATTAGTGGCATTTTACACTTGTTAAACAACACACATTCTTTTAACATATACACATAAACACTTTTATGATCACTGTAATATAACTTTATACACAATTTTCACACGGATCTTTGCTTGGATTCCCACTATTGCCTGACTTCAGAGATGCGATGCAGCTAAATCTTGACAACCGCCTGTCTCCTTCGAAAGTCTATCTCACGTGTGTGTGCTCATCTCCCGCCTGCTACAGCTTCTTCTTCTCTACTGCAAAGTTGCTCAAACATAGATCACAAATACTAGTGATGCTTTCCAGGTTCCCGTAAAACTGTAGTGTTCATTACAATTTTATGTGTTATTTATTATAACACTCCCTGTGGATAGTTTCATTGGCTGTAAATAACATTCTAAAATATCTCTACGCTGTACTGCTTATTAATTCGCGTATACTGTCTGCTTATACGTCTGTTGTAGACTAATTATCATATAATGCAGAATTACTTTTATTATGCTGCATGATGCGCCTTTCATTGTTCATTACTAAAATACTGAACGTCAATACTTATAAATTTCGCGCACTTTCCTGCGTGGTCGAACAGCATCTCGTTCCACGAGTTGAGTCAAGAAGAACTGACTGTCTCCTACAGCTTCCCCCATATAAAGCTTCGTGACAAAAAGTAGTCCACAGGATTTCCAGCAGCGACTCTTTTCTTAAATAATGCGTTCTCTGACAAAGTGAAGTGTGATTCTTACTCGTCTATTCATGGAGGTTCCAAATTCACTTGCGTGCTGGCAATTGCTTCGTCCAATTAATTAGAATTAATTGCTTTCTTCCATGGCGTTGGGACGCTACTTCGGTTATTCCCCTGCTGCTACATGACAAATCCTAGCTCTGCCGCGGATTTGGTCTGTGCGCATGCTCCTTTTTAGATGCAGGCTTTAATTTAGGTGTGCGGACACTCCTAAATTACCTTTCCTAGAATATATGCATCTGGATGTAAGTTTCATCTCAATTCATTGCTCCATTTGGCCGTAATTAATTAATTTCTGTGGGTGACCCCCTCCCCACTCTGCCTCTTCTTCTTGTGAGACTGGGGTTCCCATCGCCATCAATCTCAATTCGTTCCCCCAGTCCCGCCGATAAGTAGTTCGCTGCCGTCGACTGGTAACGCCCCTTTGCTAGCTGCGATTAGTTAACTGTCAAGCTGGCCCGTTTTCTCCAGCTCTTAGTAGCTCATATGTATACTGGCTTGTATTTTCTACAATATTCCAACTTTAATGCTATAATATTCTCGTTCTGGACGTGAAATCATGCTGTTATAATCATATACAGTTATAACTCATTGCTCCTTGGGTTCACTGTGGTTGTTCCCCCTCAGATATCAATGGTTCGATTCTCAACAGAATCATGGGCCTGGTCTTTCTTTCATAAAGACCCCGGTTCGATTCTAGTCAGCCGTGTCCAATTGGGCACACTTGTTGTTGTTGCTTCGTTTTAGGGGCTTGGACATCGTGGTCTTTTAGCTTCATGTACAGCACTCGGTGTGTACGATTAGATAGATAAACAATCAATCGACCATTCTAAAAACCATTAATTAAACACAGAAACACTTCAACAGCCAACTGAAGAGACAGACAGACATACAAACAAACAAACAAACAAACAAACAAACAAACAAACAAACAAATAAATTAAATAAATAAAATTAATTAATTATACGAGATTTAAATAAATACATAAATAAATAGATAACTAACATAAAAGGTACAAAAATAAAAAATAAAATATTAAAAAATACAAATTAAAAAATTAAATTAAAATATTAAAAATTAAAAAGTTAAATTAATAAATAAATAATTAAACAACAATTTTAAAAATACATAATTGAAATAAAAATAAAATAAAATATTTAAAAAATTACAAAAATATAAAGTTAAATAAATAAATGAATGAATAAATAAATCAATAAAATAAAATAAAAAAGTATAAAAAATTAAAATTAAACGTTTAAATTATACGCCAAATCAATACATAAACAAATATATATTTTATATATTAGTACATGTTTCGACCCACAGTGGGGTCATCCTCAGCCTAGAAAGAAAATCAATTAAGAATTGGAAAACTAAAATGGCATATGCGCCTTAAATCTAAATTAAAATGAAAATTAAAGATAATAATTGATAAAATATAGTAATAAAAATGGATATCCTTACAAAGTAGTATTAATTAAATAAATATAATATTGGTCTTTTAACAATAATTTTAAAAAAGTAGTTAGAAATAAGAACTATTAGACGGTGAGTGTAAGAATGTTAAGCTTTAAATTTTTTATCAAAATATACACAAAATAATTTAGAAAATCAATAAAATAATTCAGCTCGGCCCTTGAGTTAAATAACTTGAATCCTCTTCAATACGGAGACTATTAACGATTTTTAAAAGGTGCCAACCAGTATTATGATGACATGAAATAACCTAACAGATAGGAAAATAAACATGTCAGAAAAATGTATATAAATAAACGAAACATAATTAGCCAGCATATGAAACTGATAAAAATCTACTTTAAATGATTTATTATCACCTACCTCGTTGTATGGGATGTAGAAATTGGGAAATTCGTACAAGAATTTGAGTTGAAATGCCCAATATGGATATGTGGCAATTCAAATAAATGTCCAAAACGTTGAGAAGAGAAACCGGGATTCTTGAGATGGAATTGCGGTATCAGAAATTCCACTTAAAATTTGCCAAACAGTGTTAGGTTATGTATATGCTGATTTAATGCAACCGTCTATGGAGAAAGAAATGAATACGTATAGTAATCAGTCTTGATTTAAAGGAGGTATTAAATGTATTGGTTGTACTATTAAGTAATCTTACCGTGTTGAAAATTCTCCCGTAGTACCATATGTACCGCATACATTAAGTATTTATCAAATCAATGAATTATAGGAGGCATGTCATTATTCGTAATCTAGGTGAATAAATATATGTCAACGAGCTTTAAGGTTTGGATGTATTGCATTCTTTAGGCTACCTAAGTGTAAAGTATAGTTTCCAAGGAGATATGGGAGTGAAGTTTAATAAAAGTGCCGTTGTAGCGTTGCTATGCATAAAATACCCGCTCATATTTGCTTCATAGTTCGAAATGTTGTCATAAATATAAACTTTTGTCGTAAGTATTTAATTATCATAGGAAAATAGTATAGTATGTTATATCTTAAAAAAGTATATTAATTTTCATTTGGCTCTTATCATGGTTTAAATATATACACTTCATTGAGATGAACGTTTAGGTATATTGCATCTCACAGGAAACCAAATGCAATGGGTAGTTTCAAAGAAGATATGAAGATGCAATTTAACAAATTTGCCGTTGTAGCGTTGCTATGTATATGACCGAATCAACCTACCAAATATCAAATAGGTCACCAATAATGTGTATTAAATCCTTGTTTTAACAATTATTAGATGAATACTAGGAATTAAAATGTTCTAATGCTGCAATTGTCGAAGGGTAGGATTAGATTTACCTCTATGTTAAACTAAGTGTCTGTTTTTAAGTGTAATCTATTTTTTTAAATCAAATATATTGACAATTTAACAAGCAAATGTGGGAAACGAAGGTAAGGTGATGCCGCTGATATTTCATTAAGGAATATAACAATATTTGTTATTGTGGAAATGTTATTATGTTCTTTACATTAATATGATTGTAAGTTCAATCTGTTAAGTTACTAAATATCGGATGTATAAATAAGGAGTTAAATATCAAACATGATAAACAGTCCGAAAATCTATTTAAACAGAGGTTATGGCAAATAAATCATATATATAAATAAATCAGAAAAGCGCCACATTGTGAAACACTTGGGCATCTCATGAAAATCCACGGAATTGTGCAAAAAGGGGGATACTTCAATGAGCTGAAACGAAACATGTGTATATGATCTTTGTGAAAGCCTAAGTGATTTGGTATTTCATTTCAAAATATGAAAATTAAAATGAGACAAAATACAGACTTGCTAAGACTCGTAAGATTGAGAAAATATAAGTGAATGTAGTGTAAACGTATTTGAATGCTTAATGTTTGTCTTGTATATATTTATTTAATAATAAGATTTGCTGTGACTAGTTTTATAAATCGATGAAAAATGTTGATATTGGTAATATTGTATCTTTAATTGTCAGTTAATTCAGTTCTTTAAATTGGATTGATGTTATGAATGGTGATGAAAAATTGTATAAAATTTTGATTTATGGTTGTTAAAGATGTTTATGGAGGTAGGATTGTTTGTTTCTTGTTTTTTATATGGTTCAAGATTGTGATGAACAAGGGGTTACTTTCGTTATTTATTTCATTTATGTTGAGGTCTGGGTATAATTTTTGGTTGATGTATATTTCTATTTTTTCAAGGATGTTTAATAGTTTGCCTTTATCGGATAAATGTAAAATTGTTAAGTCTGTGTTAATAGATGTAAAAGCATGGTTCATATTATTTATGTGTTCTCCCATACTTGAATATTTCTTATATTTGACAGCATTAACGTGTTCGATGTAACGTTTATTAAAAGTTCTCCCAGTTTGGCCAATATATGTGAGTTTGCAAGTGTTACATTCAAGTTTATATACTCCTGATTTATTGAACATGTTTTCTGTATTTATTTTGTTGTGATTGAAAATCATTTTGGATGTAGTATTATGTGTTTTAAATGCAATTTTACAATTTTTCTTTTTAAATATATTTGTTATACTGTAAATTTTATTGGTGGTGTATGTGAATGTTAGCAATGTCTTATTTACATCTTCATTATTTAGTGTTGAACTTATTTTATTCTTAATCTGTTTTAAGATATTATTAACGAATAGTTTATTGTATCCATTAAGTTCAGCAATGGTATAAATTGTGTGTATTTCTTGTATGTATTTCTCTGATTTCATGGGTGTATTTAATGCCCTTGTAATAAGACTATAGAATGTTGATTTTTTATGAGATCCTGGGTGCACAGAATCATTTCGTATGATATTAGAAGTCATCGTAGGTTTACGGAATATGCTGTATGTGAAACGGTTATTTTCCCGCGTAATTGATATGTCCAGATAGTTCAAGGTTTTATTATTTTCAGATTCTAAAGTGAACTTAATGTTAGGGTCTAAAGAATTCATATGAGTGAGAAAAGTATCGATATTAATGATATCTTTATTGAAAATGAAAATCCACAGCCTGCTTCCAGTCTCCGACGATAAATATATCATCTACATATCTTCCCCAAATTTCAAGACCAGGAAATTTATTGATAATGAAATGATGTTCTAAATAGTCGGTGTAAATATTAGCTAAAAACCCTGAAGCTGGGGAACCCATGCCTAAACCATCTATTTGTTGATATATAGATCCATTAAACGTGAAGTAGTTGTTATTTAAGATGAATGTTAGAATTGAAATGAATTCTTCAATCTCAACTAGACTTAAACCACTGTTTTGTGTTAAATTATCCTTTATTATTTTGATATTTGCTTTTACGGGTATGTTGGTGTACATATTTGTGATGTCAAGGGAATGCATAGTGTTTTTGCTATTAAGTGAGAAGTCTTTTGTTTTTATAATGAAATCTTGGGAATTAATGTAAGAAGTATTCGCTTTGAATTGGTAATGGAATTTTAGAAACTTCTGTATGTATTTTGCCAATTTGTAAGTTGGACTATATTTATTATTGACTATTGGTCGATGGGTATATTTGTTTTGTGGATTTTTGGTAATGCTCTCAATGTGGGTAATTTCGGATTCATTTGATATAAACATTGTTTGTCTTTGTCATCAAATAGGAAAATTATGTTGTTAATTAATTGTTTTAAATTTCTTTGTATTTTCGTAATTGGATCGTTTTTGATAATTATGAAAGATTTATCCTGTAAGAATTGTTCAGTTTTTTGTATGTAAGATTGTTCCTCTAAAATTACTGTTATATTTCCTTTATCCGCTTTTGTGACAATTAACTTGTCATTTTTAATTTTATTGTTGATATCTTTTATTATTGGTATATGGCTCATGTTGACCTTTTCTTGTTTAATTATTTTATCAAGTTGTTTTTTAGCTTCATGTCGTAATGAATCTTGATCTTCTGGAAATTTGCTGATTGCAAGTTCGATTTCGGCTATTGTTTGTTTTAAATTAATAGTGTTGGTTAATTTTGGCCAATTGTGTTTCGGACCCTTTTCTATTAAGCTCAATTCATCTTTGGAGAAAACTGTTGATGATAGGTTCATGAAGGGGGGCTGGAAATTATTGATATTAGGTGGATTAAAATAGTTTTGTTGTTGTTGTGGTTTGTGTAGCTTTTGTTCTTGTAAAGAATTTAATTTCTTTGAAATGGTATTCTCTTTTTTAACAATAGCGATATTAAGTCTGTATTCAAGTTTTTCCTGAAAAAGGTTCCATTCTAGTCTTGAAATGTTCTTAACCAAGTATAAATGGAGATCATAGCATTGATCAGATAAATGTTGTTTTTTCATATATAGGTATTTAAGTTCGTTTTGAAGCCAACATTTATTCACTTTGTTTTGTGTATATTTTATGTGATGATTTAATTTTCCTTTCATTTGTACTGAATTTAAGTGTTTAGGTATGAGATGTAACGTTAAACATTGCTTAATGAAATAAATATCTCTTAATAAAGTAGACATTTTAATTCTTAATTGACTGAATCTATTAAGTGTTTTATAAGCCTGGCTGGCTCCTTCATAGAATGCAAATACATTAAACAAAATTTAAAGCAAATGAAAAGATGAAGACACGCACATTGTTGACAGAACAACGGAAACAGGAGCACAGTCAAAGGATGAAGAGATTTTGGGAAGAGAAGAGGAAGAAGGGAGAGAAGTGAAAATTGTGTCATCATGAGATATTTGAGTTCAATCACTGTCCATAAGGGCAAAAATTATATTATAATAATAATAATAATAATAATAATAATAATAATAATAAGTTAAATAATTAATAAATAAATAATTAAAAGAAAAGAAATTAAAATACTTTTAAAAATTAAAAGTTGAATTAATTAATAAATAATTAAAGAAAATGAAATGAAAACTAAAAATTAACATATTAACAAAATAAATGAGAAATAAATAAATAATAAAAAAAAACATTTTTCTAGGTTTTACGGTACCTTACCCGGGGGTTCGCCTAGATGCACAAAGTCAGGCTCATCAGCGGTCTCTTGGTTACCCTGGCTGGACCACCGCTAGTGTACTGGACCAAGTTATCTTTTGGTACCTCTAGTCCTATAGGAAACAATGTTGTGGGAGCCCTTAGTTCCCGCAGTAAAGAAGTGCGATGCACGTAACATACAGTATAAGGACATAATGTATGATCCACTACCCCAGCGGCGGTCCGAGCATGGTGCACCATGGCGAAACCCCGTAACAGACACATGATGATCCTACAAGGTTAGCTGAGTTTAATTGCTCGGCCGTGAAAGGTAATATTTCAAGAATTCTGTTGTTGTTGTTGTTATTGGTTTTACAACCTTTTTAAATGTTGGGACTTTTAGAGACGCCGCATCGGCGCCATGAAGAGGATTAGTGTACCAGTAGATCTACTGAAACGGTTCCCTCGCATTCAGTCAGTCTCCGTGGCAACAAGAGCTGGTGATGAGGGATGTTCGGTTGATAAACCAAATAATTTGAAATTAATCGACTGTTCATTCTATCGATTAATTGACTAACCGAATAATAGATTAATCGGCTAACCGAGAAGTCGAATAATTGATTAGTAGACACGAGATAAGAAAATAACTTTAAAATGTAAATGTAATGAGGTCATCGCTTAATTTGAGTAACGCTTATTTTAGGAACGATGTATAGAAATACAGGGTGATTCTTTTGCTGGAGCGGGGCCGGCGACCGGCCGCCGGGCGCGCGCGCCTTCCGCCAGCCAACCGAGCTCGGTTCTCGGATAGCGAGCAGGTGAAAACCGTAACTAAGTACCTTAATTTATGGTAAATTCACCAGCAAATCATGATTAAAGAACTTACCTATCCACAGGAGATGCTGAGAGCGTTTCCTTCAGCTGACAGACAGGATTTGTACCATGAAAATAAATTAGCGTTTACACATTGTGATTTCCTTGTGTTGTGAGGGATATCTGCTGCCGTATATTGTTCTCCAGCTCCTCTAGAGTACGGTATGGTAATTGATCTGTACACTTTATGTTTATAATTGCCCCACAATTAAACACGGGCTTAGGTCCATGCTTCGCAGGGCGATACAGGAGTAGCTGCATAGTGTAATGATGTAACTTCCAGAGTTACTGTCTGTCAGCTGAAGGAGAACATTTTTAGTATCTTCTGTGAAAAGATAAGTTCTAACCTTTAACTGGGGACGTGAGGTCATCCAGATTCCCAAGAAATTAAAAAAAAAACATGTGTGCTTCTTTAATTAAATCTTGCGGCTGTTGTTTATGTTACCTTCTTATCTGTGCGCTGACACTACAAACCCTCGTTGATGAAAGTTTAGTGACTTAATGACTTTAATGACCCTGATCAGCTCGCCTCCGTCTCGCTCAACCCTGCGGCCCGAACTTGGTTGGCTGGCGGAAGGCGCGCGCGTCCGGCAGTCGGCCACCGACCCCGCTCCAGCAAAAGAATCTCACTGTATAATACAGTAGAGATCTTCCTTGTTTACGTTAACAATAAACAAATAAGAGTCAGTGACAGTGGAAGGACAAACATCAACCAAATTGGGAAGCGTTTCGAAACAAGAAAACGAAGAGTTTTCAGCAAAGATTTTGAAGAACATTTTTGATTTACAGTACAGTACTTTGTTTTAGCCTAGTTTTCACAAAGAAAATACATTTTAATTCAATAAAGGAGCGAAGCACATACATTAATCGACAAAACAATTAATCGATTATTCGACCAACGGATTAATCGAATAAACGACCAATCGAACAAAAGAACAATGGATTAATTGCTATTTGTAGTAATTAAATAATGTTTCTGCTACGAATAATCGATTATTCAATAGCTGAAATTAATCGACTGCTTCGGAATTTGATCCGGAAACCTTGGGCACAGCGCCATACAGCCAGCCTCTTTATCGCAAGACTGGTGACCTTGAAATGGTATTTCTTGTGACAACATCGTAGATATGTGTGTTGCAGAAGAAGAGTCGGTGTGGTCTAGAAATAGTCAACTTATTGATTTTGGAAGAACACACAGGAAGAATGAGATGTTTTCTCCAACAAGCTATCTGAGCAGCTCGCAGCGTATCGAGCAGTCAACAAGCGCCACTGTACTTCATACCAAGGAGGAGAAATTACTGGCTATGATATATTGATGATGATGATGATGATGATAATTGTTGTTTTAAGGGGCATAACATCTAGGTTATCGGCCCCTAATGGTTTGAGTGATAGTGAAGATGAGATGTAATGTAAACTATAACTAATACTACGTAGGCCTATCTACAAACTTAAATACTAAACGAAATAGTAACCAAATAAAGGATAAGGCATATAAAGAAGAAATGAAATGCCTTTAACCCTCGAAGAATGAGGATTGAGGGACTTGCAAAGAAGGAGAGCCATGAAAGACAGATAGGAAAGGGGAAGAGGAGAGGGCCCACCCCAAGGTCAGAGGAAAAAGGAGACAAAACGGACCCAGCTCAGGAATCCCTCGGGGTCGCCAACTCCCAAACTCACCAGCCGTGAGCCCCTGAGGGTGTAGCACTATCCAGGGTGCACCAGAAGTGGTGGGGCTACATACACCCTGCTTCCTTGAGGGCCTTGAGCAGAAGGCAGGATATAACTTGAAAATAAAAGAAGGCTGACCCCACGAAGAATGAGGGTATCAGAATAGATGAGACAAGCGCCAATTAAGGCGGGAAAGTGAAAGACTCCCTAGGCCTCGGATACTCTAATACCGTCAGGGTCGAAAGAGAACAAAAGGTGACCAAGGGAGGTCGACAGGAAAAAAGACGGAGAGGAACCTGGCACAAGTAAGTGGAAGCAATGCCGGACTCAGCTGGGGTCCCGTGATCGTCAATCCATGTACCACTAGATGTGAGCCCCTGGGGGGGGGGGGGTATGATATATTACTACGACCCAAGGTTGGAATAATGAATAATATCATACGACACCTTAATTTTAATGTTGGAAACATTTCTTTGCAAAAACGTAAGATCAAGCAATTTCCTCATTTATTGTGCCAAAAGTTGAAGGGCTAAAGGACGAGAGAGGTTTCAAATTGTGAGTCTTGAAGAGCTCTATCAAATAAAGAAACTAACATTTCGAAAATCACTTTCGGCCTGAATGCAGTTCCAGAAAAACAGCCTAAAATCGCTTGTTTTTTACGCGTTTTCTTTTTGATTCAAATCCTTCCAAATTAACTTATTTACATAACTGTTTCTTTAATGTGTTCCTTGGTTAAATACCCCCGGGCATTTTTTGATTTTCATAAAACTTATCACACCTAAGGTTTATCAGGCAGAACTATGGGCCATAATTTCTGCAGTCCAATGGTGCAAAAAGAACAACAAGAATGCTCGGATTTTCAGCGATTCCCAAGCTGCCCTAAGGTCAATAAATGACAAGTACAATATGAACCCAGTTGCTTTTACTATCAGAGCAATAGCTCATCAAAACCCTCACATTTGTTTTACCTGGATTCAAGGACATGTCGGAACTCCTGGAAACGAAAGAGCGGATCAACCGCAAAAACAGCAGCAGCTTCTAATATGCAAGCTTCATATGACAAGTCTCCAATATGTTATGCAAAGAGACAAATTAGAAGTCACATAACGAATCACTGGAACAACTACTGGACCCGTTCTACAAAAGGATCTGTCACAAGAAATATATTTTTTCCAGAAGTTCACCATAGGCTCCAGTGTAAGATGTTTGTGCCGAATTTTGAACTTCCTCAATTGTTAACGGGTCACGGGCGTTTTAAATCCTGTTTCGAACGTTTCATAATTAATATTGTAGATGGTTATTCCTGTTTTTGTGACTCTCCTCAAACAATAGATCACCTGTTGTTTGAATGCTCTGTGTTTGGTAAAGCCAGATACAACTTGAACTCTCAACTACATTTCTGCAACTTGAAATTAAAATCCACAGCCTGCTTCCAGTCTCCGACCGGGTCAGGAATGGAATGAATGAAGCCCCTATCTAGCGGCGAGGATATGAATTGTGCCGGCTGCCGAGGCCTGACGCACTCCTCTGGGGCAATGATTAAATGAATGACTGATGAAATGAAATGATAGTGGAGAGTGTTGCTGGAATGAAATTTTGACAGGGAAAACCGGAGTACCCGGAGAAAAACCTGTCTTGCCTCCGTTTTGTCCAGCACAGAACTCACATGGAGTGACCGGGATTTGAACCACGGACCCAGCGGACATTTCTGCAACTTGAAATTTTCAAAACCACTTTATCATATATTCACGAAAAAAATGTTATAACCAATTTTTAGCTTTTATTCATCTTATTTTTCAAAAATTAATCTCATAATTTATGATGTATTTTTTTTTTTCATTTTGTAACAAACTATAACCCTAATGTACTATGTGTAGGCTAATAGGGTTCCATTTACTGTAATGGATATTCATAATAATGATGCGGCTTCGGTGGCGTAGTCGGTAGCATGCTGAACTGCTATGCTCAAGATAGCGGGTTCAAACCCAGCCGAAGTCGTCGGATTTTTTAAGAGCGTTAAAAATCCTTCAGTATGCCTTCCTTCGGAGGGGAAGTAAATCCGGCGGTCCCATGTCATAGATTTATGGCATGTAAAAGATCCTTTCACAGACTAAACTTGTGTAAAGCAAAATTTGTTAGGTTAGATTTCGTCAGAACGCTCTATCAAAGTTCCAACGTTCGCCACTAGGTATCATTGATATCTGGTGGCGAAAGTTGGAACTACTTGAAATTGAACGGAACTTGTAGCTCACCCTTTAGGGTGTCCGCTGGAAGCAGCTACAGACTCAGACGAGCCGAACATGTCCTCGGACACTCCCGGCAATAAAAGCCATACGATAAATAAATAAATAAATAAATAATAATGATACAGGTAATTATAAGGGCTTACGTGAAACTCTGCATTGGCTCACACTAGCACTCGTAGTGGTAGAAAAGGCAAATTGCTAATCTAATCGACCGGATATGGTTGACTTTCCGGTGAACAATCAACAGTGTCATCATACCGGCATCTCTCAGGAAACATTTAGTGTGTTCGTTATGTTTTAAAAAGTGGAGAAAGCAACGAAAATTAATTACAAATGCACCAACAATAAGATTCAGTGATGGAAAGTCCATATCCCCTGAAGGAATAGTGTTCATGGAAGGTCTAGTCTATGTTGTTGTATGAGTCTTCAGTCTTTTGACTGGTTTGATGCAGCGCTCCATGCCTCCCTGTCCTGAGCTAATCGTTTCATCTCTACATAGCTACCACACCCTACATCCGAGGCAATCTGTTTAACATATTCTAACCTTTATCTACCCCTACAGTTCTTGTCCTCGACCCTTCCTTCCATAACTAGGTTTGCTATTCCTGGGTGTCTTAGTATGTGTCCTACCAACCTATATCTTCTCTTCATTAGCAGTCGCCAGAAACATCCCTCCTCTCCCACTAGTCTTAATACCTCTTCATTTGTGACCCAGTCTACCCATCTTATGTTCATCATTCTCCTGTAACACCACATTCCAAACTCAACAATTCTCCTCTTTTCTGCTGCACCAATAGTCCAAGTTTCACTTCCATAGAGCGCCACACTCCAGACAAATGCCTTAAAAAAATGACTTTCTAATACCTAAATCTATATTCGATGTCAACATATTTATTTTCTGTAGAAATGCTTTCCTTGCCTGAGCTAACCTACTTTTTATATCCTCTTTGCTTCGTCCATCACTGGTTATTTTGCTTCCTAGGTAACAGAAGTCTCCAACTTCCTTCAGCTTTTCACCTGCCAATGTGATATCCATAGAGGTTTCTGATTTATTTCGGCTGCATTCCAATATTTTTGTTTTACATTTATTAATTTTCATCATGAATTCTTTCCTCAAGACGGAGTCCATACCATTCAAAAACTCATTAAAATCCTCTGGCATATCGGCCAAGATGACGATGTCATCAGCAAATCTCAGAGTTGAAATTATTTCTCCTTGAATCTTCACTCCCACTTTAAATTTTTTCTCCAATTTCCTTCATTGCTTGTTCAATGTAAAGTCTATGTCACTGTGGATTCTTTTCATTAACGATATTTGAGTTCTTACATCAAAGTATGCATAGATGAACAAACAACACGTAACTAAGATCTTGCGTTCCTGTAACAATGTCTTAACAGGGTCAGGGGGCGTGGTGGCTCAGCGGTCTAGCTGTATGCCTCTCACCAAGGCGGTCCGGGTTCGATTCCCGGTCAATGCATGTGAGATTTTCGAAGTGAAATGCCATGTCCTGTGGTTCGGATTCCACGTAAAAAGGAGGTCCCGTGGCTCATAATCACAAGATTCACGGTCACGTAAAACTACAATCTACCATCTTCTTAACAGGGTCTTAACAAGTATAGATGAAGCTACTGACGTAGATGAACAAACAACACGTAACTAGGATCTTGAGTTCTGATAGCAACGCATTGATGACGCTACTGGCCTAGTATACGTACATTGGTTATTATGGTGTCGGGAAATTGCTGACGCTAATTTCAGATACGCCGTCAGAACAAAAACATATCCATGTCATGTAATGGCAGTTGGCAACTGGTACTCAGTACGCAGTCAGGAAATCAAACTTTGATTGTTCATTAGATCCACCCTTGATACACGACAGATCACCCCTCCAGGCTCTTTGTCAATGAGTAATTTAGTTGCACGCGAGGCAAACTCAGTTTGCTCTACAAATCAAGCACTATAGCAGTTGATGAGCTGTAAAGAGACAGATCACTGTTTGATATCTTTGACAAGCACACCACATAGCACTAACTCGGTTGCAATTGTTTCTACTGTGATTGAAGTGGTTACATTTTGTGGACGAAGGCCGGTTCTGTGGCGTAGTTGTGCCCGAGGTTGTGGGGTCGAGTCACGACAGAGTTAGTTGAATAAAAGTGAGGGACCTGCGCCAGCAGATTATTTTACTGGCACGATAAAAACCCGGTGTCTCTATAAACAACTCCAGTTAAAAGGGACATTGCACCAATTAGATCACCTCGCACCATAGCCGTGCACGTTAAGGGGACACATATTATACAAACGTGGCCATATTACAGTCCAACTTCTATAAGTCAAACTTTCTATATCTCGAACTCTCTATAACTCGAACTTTCTATATCTCGAACTCTCTATATTTCGACCTTTCTATATCTCGAGCTCTCTATATCTCGAACTTTCTATACCTCGAATTCTCTATATATTGTACTTTTTATATAACACTTTCTATATGTGGAACTGACTATATCTCTAACTCTCTATATCTCGAACGTTCTATATCTCGAACCCTCTATAACTCAAACTTTCTATATCTCGAACTTTCTGAATCTCGAACTCTCTATATCTCGAACTTTCTATATCTCGAACCCTCTATAACTCGAACTTTCTATATCTCGAACTTTCTGAATCTCGAACTCTCTATATCTCGAACTTTCTATATCTCGAAGCACAAAGGTGTGTAAATTGTTACATTCGATACCAGTTTTCCAACATTTTATTTATTTACTTCTCTTGACTTAATGTAGTCAAGTGTTTGCAAGGTGCTAAAATTATTTCAAACATTTAACCAAGTCATAAATATATTTTCTTGTAAGAAACTTACAGTATAATGATGCTTTTGCATTTCCACTAACATAGGAGTCTTGGTAATGCAATATACATTTTTTTTAATATTCAAGTTTTAGTGTGAATTCAGAGAAGAGGAATTCGATATCTCTTGAACTAGTCAAAGGTTCATAGACCATGGATTGGAATCACTTGATTTACAGGGTACAATCCGAGGTCATTGAAAAAAGAGAAAACAGACTGAGCTCTGGTGTCGCCCAGAACACCAAATTCCGAAAATTTTACACAAAATTCCTTATGGGAGAAGTTGTAAGTCGATTGAGAAGAAAATATTATCAGCTGTCATCAGCTAGTCAATAAAATGATTTAGAACAAATAGATTTGAAGGTCTAAAAATATGCACACCTCTGTAATTTTAATTTCCGAGTGAAGTTCTACACAATTTTTATAATCTTTCACAACATTATTTATATTATCAAATGAAAGCCCAAAATATGGTCACAGATCTGTTCTTAATATATCTCTACTTAGTATAAAACGAAGTCCCCGATTCTTGGATATCGCGTGTAATCTCGAGAACCACTGGATGGATTTTCATGCGGTTTCACCATTCTGTAAAGGATATCTCGAGGAAGGTTTCTGTAGAAAATAATTTATTTATGACCAAAAGAAGCCAAGCAGTAACGATTTCAGTGAAAAAGTCGAAAAATCGCCGAATGTCACAAGTGTACGGCGAACACTGCATGTCCCTTGCAAGGGTCAAGGCGTGGCATAAGCGCTTCAGGCAAGGACGGGTGTCGTTAGCCGATGATGCCCGGTCTGGGGCACCCCCCTGCATTATCGATGACAACGTCCAGCTGGTTGATGCACTCATTACCCAGGACCACCGAGTGACAGTGAACGCCATAGCCGCCGTGGTCGGATTGAGCGTCGGAAGTGTGCACACCATCATGAAGGAACGACTGCACTTGCGGAAAGTGTGTACCCAATGGGTGCCCCACAGTCTTTAACCACACCATGAAGCATGTCGAATGGCCTACTGTATTGGTCTTGGTTGGACGGTTGATGCATGCTGCTGCACGCATTGTATCGTCACGTGACGTGCACGCGTGACCTCTAGCGACGGGCTGTGACCTTCCACGCTCTGGTCGGAACGACACCTCGTTACACACGCCACGATTAGCCGATGTCGTTACCGGTTTGCGCATTACAGCCTCCGGTTCGTTACTTTTTGAACGCACCTTATATATATATATTAATGGAAGGTCAATCACCACTTCCAGTATCTCAACAAAACATCACATAGACCACAACTAACAAATATTGACGAGTTGCATTATCTCAACTAATACTGCAATTAAATAAGTGTATATATTGTAAATATTTTCACCCCTCATTTTCAGACATAGATCTTATAGCCTAAGTGTAATGGATCTGATGATGATCGCTTAACGATCGAAACTGGTCATCCAAGTGTATTTATTAATCTCATGTGTTTTTTTTTTTTTCAGGATTAGGGAATAACCCATCACATTTGGGTACAATCGTGTTGACCGACTGAAAAGCACCATACTTTTGTTTATTAAGGCAACACTGAAAAAAATGGCTTCTAACACCATAAAGATCCTATAAAATTCTAATATACTGATGGAAAATATTTCAACTTCTTAGAACATGAAAATCTGGGGCTTGCTTATGACAGACACAGTTAAAAGTCATGACATTAAACCGTTATTGGTTTGGCCCTTTAAGAGGTATGTGACCCCTTAAATTGCTCACTGTCCGGCTCTGTGGTTAAATGATTAGCGCGCTAGGCTTCGGCCCAAAGTGCCCCGGATTCGATTCCCGGCCGAGCCATCAGGGATTTTAATCTCCTGGGGTTAATTCCCGTGGCTCGGGGACTGGGTGTATGTTCCGTCTTCATCAACACTTCCTCCTCATTACGACGCGCAGATCGCCCACGGGCGTCAACTAGAAAGACCTGCACTCGGCATCTCCGGAGGCCACAGGATCATTATAAGTGCTCACTCCGACCGCAAAGGGGAGCCACAGTATTTCTAAAACATGAATGTAAAGAAAAATAAGATCCTCTCCTCAGCAGTTTATTTCGACCACTAGCGGTCTCCCACTCTTGAGTACAGAATTCCGGAAGCACCATAGATTTGGTTGTCTCAACAAGCGACAGTCATGCCAACTATACAGAAATGAGTGCGTGGGTATTTTGGTATCTTATTTTAATTCAAGTTCTTTGGCTCTTTAAACAACTGTCGATGAGCCAAATACTTTGCAATTCTATTTTTGCTCCATCGGAAAGTAAACATGGAATACTTAAAAGCAACTCGTGACTAGGCCGAAATAGTTCCTCGTGTTCAAGACAAACATGGAGTGAGGACACAATTATTAGTTTGTTTACCACAGGCAGGGAGCGCTCTATCTGTCGGAATTCCACCGTAGTACAGTGGCGGCTGTGACTCCAATCATTGGGAGGTCATATAATATATTATTTTTAGCCTATTTTAATTTATGAAAAAATAGGCTTATGAGATCACCTTTTGTCCCTGTGTGTGTGTGTGTCTGTGTGTGTGTCCCCGCTAATAACTTTTAAACGGCTAGAGCGATGTCAATGAAACTCGGTAAGGTCATAGTACTATTTTGGCCGACCCCGACCGCGCCCTTCAATTTTTTTTTAACGTTTCAGCAATTCAACATGGCGGATGTGCGAAATATATCACCGGCATTCTATATATCCGAAACTATTACTGATATCACCCTGAAATTTTGTACGGTGATAAAGGACACTACTAGAAGTTCACCTATATAACTTTCAAAAATCTGTTAAGCACAAAACGAACATGACGGCCAAGCGAATTTGAGACAATTAAATAGACTTTTCTCGCGATTTAAGCATCGAACGCAGTGAAACATGGTACTGTATATGCTTATACAAATTTTAATCCACTGGCATCTAATTTATTTCAATTGTTTTCATAACCCCAAGATGGCGGATGTGCGAAATTTTACAATTTAATTTTTATTATTTCTTGTATCCTAATCATGCTATTGGAGTTTGAATAATACACCTACACAATAATATTCATGTATTAGTACATAAATCTAAGGCCTACATATATAAAAATCCAACATGTCGATCATCCGAAATATTTAGACGGTTCTCAGTATCTACGAACCTATTACAGCAATCAAACTGAAAGGGAAAGGAAGAAACTCCCTAGGCCTCGGATACCCTAATACTATCGCGGTCGGAAAGAACAAGAGTTGACCAAGAGAGGTCGACAGGAAAGAAGACGGAGAGGAGCCCAGAACAAGTACGTGGAAGCAATGCCAGACTCAGCTGGGGTCCCGTGGTCGCCAAACCACGTCCCACTACATGTGAGCCCCTGCGGGGTTTAGGTTAAGAGGCGAATGATCTGTCCGATGGGGAAGGGTGCGCGAGGAAGGTACACAGGTTTAAGGACGACAGTCATACCAATGCACGGAAACGACAAAAACTAAACAGTTGGATCACGATTGTGATCTGCGCGACCACTGGAGTGTTAAGACGAGTGGGAGAGGAGAGATGTGTTGGTAGAGCACATACTAAGGCACCCAGGAATATCATACATGGTTATGGGCGGCAGTGTGGATGACAAGTACTGTGGAGGTATGGTGGCTATGCAGATATGAAACGATTAGCTCAGGACATGGAGGCGTGGAGAGGCTGCATTCAACTCTGTCACAAATCCTCTGTGCATCAGCTGTAACTTTTATAGTAATCAGATCACTCGTGTTTAATATGGGGCATTAGTATTTTGAAGAGAGCATTGAAGAGAATCAAGCACGTCTGTATACAAACAGTCATCTCGGGAACATGATTCTCGGCACGTACCGACGACTGGGAATAAACACGCCAAACAGCCGACCCACATCGACTTCAAAATAGTTCCATTGTGCGAGCAGAGCGATATTAGAGCTCCCTACTAACAGTTTTCTTACTAACCACGTCTCGTAAAACGTGTTATTAAATAAACCTTTTCTTGAGAATGTTTAAACTTTTTCTAATAATTGAAATCTAAGGAACTCCAATGGAAAATGAATTAGCCTTCTTGGCCAACATTATTATTAGTGATTGCAGCCCACTAAGGAGCGCTTATGACTAGCTTTCCTTGTTCTCCAATATCTCCTCAGTCCAGCCAATAACTTGTCCTTCCGCTCCTGTGTGAGGGGTCGTCGGGTCTGTATCACTTTGGGTGGTGGGAACAATTTGGAACGGTCAAGAATATCACAGTCTAAAATCCCAGCGTTATTCAAGTCTTGTTTCACTTCATTAAGCCACTAGCTGCCAGTATTGTAGCCATTAATCAAGTTGAAGATCTTCTTGATGATTCTATAATTCCCAGCCCTGAAGAGGTGCCCGTCGCATGATAGTGGTGGCTGGTTCCAACTGACGGTATAGTTCGCTGTTTGCTTTAAGTCATCTGGGAGCAATCTTGGTCCATGAATTTTTCGAAGGATACTTCTCTCGACTTTCTCCAAATCATCCATGTTGCGTTTCTTGTTCATCAAGAGGGTCTCTGCTGCATATGAACACTGTGGTCTAATAACGATTTCATAATGACATATATTTTGGCCAACATATGTATACGTGAAAATAAAAAGTTTTATCATTACATTGCTGTTAAAATAGTTAATCCAAGAAAGATTGGTTGGTTGGTTCTTAAGTTTAGGGGCTGCGACAACGCGGTCAAGTAGCCCCGTGTACTTTGAGTGTGTGTAGAATCTGTCTGATAACCGGTGTTAACTGTGATGACTGTATTAGTGTGTGTTATCTGTTTTTTAATTTAAGTACAGACTGAAACTTAGAATTTTTCAAATAGTTCCTACTTTTGCCGCCAAGCGCCACCGTCAACGACTACTAAGCCAAGTTCAGAACTTAGCTACTAGACGCCACTGCAGTCGGCTCTTGGCAACGAACCTAGAAACCTAAGAGCGTTGTTTACATTCTTAACCTATCCAATTTAGCTTCACACAGGTGTAATTAGTGGAAGGTTCTTTAGCATGCCATAAATCTATGACATGGGACCGCCGGCTTTACTTCCCCTCCGAAGGAAGGAATACTGAGGGATTTTTAACGATCTTAAAAAAGATTGTGTACTTATTAGTTAATGTTCGATGCTCAATGATCACAACATAAATCATTCCGACCCCAAAATTGCAATGCACCAATACATTATGCCCACATCATTGATATTTTCCACTTCGAGCTTTTTTTTTTCAAGAGACATATATAAATTGTTACAGATCTGTGGTTTTTTAATCTTTTAGTGTACTTTTAACATTTTAGATTGTTATTATTTTTAGAAATTGTTATGAAATCAGCATTTTTATAAAATTTTAGTGTAAGACTTGCAACTTCATTTGTACTAATCACGGGCGGGCATCAATTCCACCCGGGAATTCCAGTCAGGTAGCCAGGGTTACCTCAATTCCACCCGGTCCTCCAAGGGACTCAGAAATGTATTCCTCAACCCCGCGCAGGCTTTTCCCCAATGACGTAAACAAATGCCATAACCCTCCTGCTCGCATACCAAGGGCCGGGGTTATAGTTTGAAATGAAGTAAAGATTTATGTGATTTTAAGATACTGATTTTTCTTATTTTATTAAATTTCCTGCCCATATTTTTATTTAACAACAGTGATTAATATCTAGCTCTTTATGTATTATGTTTATATCTGATTTAACGAATGAGCGGACTTGACTTCAGAGCGTTTGACCGATGGCGTGGTGGTGTTCGCAAGACATTGTTGTGCCATTGGTCAACCGCTCTAATGTCAAGTCCGCTCATTCGTTAAATCAGGTATAAAGTGTTTGGCACATTATAACTTATATGTAAAGCCCTGCGCGGATGCGGATCTATCCGCGGATATCCGCAACATTTTTCGCCATGCGGATATAGTTTGCATGTCTTTGCGGATAGCGGATAAGCTGCGGATAATGTCTGGAGTAAATTTGCGGATAGTTTTTAGAATACAATCCGAACTTGTTGAATATCATGGGGAATGTTGGGTAATTGTGCGCAGCGGGTAATCGTGCGCAACTATGTTTTTCGAGTTGGTAGTACAACTAGCAACTCAGTTCACTGCTACCCTAAAGCTGTCATCGTACCTATCAGATAGGGACAGTCAGCGTGATGCCAGTCTCTTTGTGATAACCGGAGGCTTGGATGAAGAAACTTAACACGTGGCATGTTATTTTCTGTAGCCAGCAAATAAGAAGGTAAGCATACAGTTGTGATTCAATTATTTAAAATTAAATGTAGTTTTAAATGCCAGTGTTTACAGTGGTTTTGCATGTATTTATTTTTCAATATAATAGATTAGTTTACCGGGATTCAGTGAGTTACGTTTTAAAAGCAGAGTGGGGTATGGTGCGCAGGTCATATGATACAAGTACTACAAATACAACGCGACATTAATGGCAAAATATTTCGTGTTTGTTCTCCAGATGCCAAGAAATTCTACGCGGAAAATGGAGAAAAACTCCTACCCAGCAGAAAATGTGCAGAAATCTCGACGTGCAATTAGGGATGATGGGAGGAAAATAAGGGAAGTGGGGAGAAGTTTCAACATTCCCCAGTTAATCCTACCATAGTAGTTGCTGCAAAATTGCCTTCTCCACCTCGTCTAGTCCGTAAAGCTGTTTTACCAACGAAATGGAGTCATAGTTATCCGAATACCTTTTGACATTGACAACATTATTTTATGGCTTAACGCCCACAAAGCTTGTCAGACGGGTCGAGTTCAAGTTTGCAGAGGAGAATAAGATTCCCCATAATTTTCATAAAGTTAAAAGTCAAGCAGGCAAATATTGTTTGTATGAGTTCTTGAAGAGATATCCTGCATTAACGTTGAGACAACCTGAAAGAACAAGCCTAAATTGGATTGCCTCCTTTAATGCTGACGAAACGAAGATATTTTATTCTAATATCCAAAACTGCAGAATTTTAGTTCATTGCATTATTATACTTTTGTACAAAGCATTGGAATATTCTAATGTTAATGCACAGTGCAAGTTTCTGCCAATTCACATTGTATTAGTATGGTTTTCCAATACGAATCCCATGCACACAATTTTCCAACCCATGCGCATGATATTACCCTGCAGGGTGGGTAATCGTGCGTAAATGCATATTTGCGAGATTTCGAATTAGCCTATAGTCCACCAAATTTATTTTTGAATTAAATTTGTTTCTGCACATCGAATAAAGGCTCCCTTATTCGTAACTGCAGTTGTGTTATCTATTATTTCATCATCACAAGACCAATTCTCGCTTAAGTGCGCAGAATTCCCCCACTCCCCCTTACTAGGACCCGGATGTTTTTGACATATCATATATATCCGTTATGGTTTTTCATGACAAATGTAAGATGATGATTTACGCTAATCCCATTCAAATTATGTCATTAAGCATAATCAACACTCCGAACTGAAAAGGGTTGCAATTCTGGCTGTGTAACATTCATTTTAGACATAGCACATGATATACTGTACAGTACATTGAAAATATTATTGTAATGCCAGTAGATTCGGATAACATACGAGTGGGTAAAAGTCGCGTGGATGCGGGGCGGATGCAGATAAAAGTCGTGCGGGAGCGGGGCGGATGCGGATAACAGTCGTGGGGATGCGGGGCGGATGCAGATAACAGTCGTGGGGATGCGGGGCGGATGCGGATAACAGTCGTGGGGATGCGGGGCGGATGCAGATAACAGTCGTGCGGGAGCGGGGCGGATGCAGATAACAGTCGTGGGGATGCGGGGCGGATGCAGATAACAGTCGTGCGGGAGCGGGGCGGATGCAGATAACAGTCTTGGGGATGCGGGGCGGATGCAGATAACAGTCGTGGGGATGCGGGGCGGATGCGGATAAGGTTTTGTCTATCCGCGCAGGGCTCTACTTATATGGCAGAAAATGCGAGTGATTTAAAATTAATCATAATATTCTTTTAAATAAGTCTGCCAAGTTTTCTATTTTTTTCTACAAATTTTATACATTGTTTTTAACATGTGCATAATTAAATGTTTGTATGTTTTTTGACCTCGTCAGACATTATTAAATTAAATTTAGTTAATAATAGGTGTATAATTTGAACCTAAAAGAATACTTTCGATATCAGCTGCGGATGCTGAAAATACTGTTTTCCAGCCTAGAACGGAAAAATCAGCTGCATTCAAGAATTCACTCATGCGCTGCATAAGGTGTTAGGCCCGGCCCTTGGTGTGCGAGCAGGAGGGTTATGACATTTGTTTACGTCATTGGGGATAACCCCTTTGCCGACCCCTTGTCAAAGCCTGAGCGGAGTTGAGGAACTTATTTTTGGGTCTCTTGGAGGACCGGGTGGAATTGAGGAAAATCGGGCGGAATTGATGTTCGACCCTAATTACTTTTCGCTGAAGAAGATCACAAAGGCACTGTGCTTAAGAATAATAATTTATTGACTCACGGCATTAATTTCCTATTTTTATAACAACTAGTTTCGACCAAACGACAAAAGAATTTGTTTTTATATGTGATAGGTTGGTAGGGCACTATCCAAGGTATCCAGGAATAGCAAACTAAGTTATGGAAGAAAGGGTCGACGACGAGAAAAAAAAGTTTTACGTCCCTTATAACATCTGCGGCTCTTACAGATGCCGGGTGCCGGAATTTTGCTCCGAAGGGGATCGTTAACGTCCCAGTAAATCTACTGACACGGCTCCCTTGCAATTGCGCACCCTCAAATGCCAGCTGACTGCGGGTTGAAACGATTAGCTCAGGACAGGGACGAATGGGGCGCTGTATCAAACCAGTCAAAATACTAAGAAAACTCAACACACACACAGAATTAAATAATTATCATCATCATTATTGTCCCAGTTGATGGTAAATGCCCACGTTAGCGTTCATTAATCCGAAAAGTTGACCTTGAATAATAATAATAATAATAATAATAATAATAATAATAATAATAATTCTAATAATAATATTTGCGATACAGGACCGTGTCATTGCAAAAAAAAATATAGAAAGCACATTCTTAAAGACAATGCAGCAGATGATCGATGTCGTAGATGCACCTCAACGCTGGAAACCATCGATCATATCATCGGTGGCTGCTTAACGCTGGCTGGCATAGATTATACCAAGAGGCACAATGATGTTGCTAAGATCTTACATCAAGAACTAGCTATAAAATCTGGACTTCTGGATACGAGCATGGTGTACTACAAATACCAGCCTGCCAACGTGCTTGAAAATGAGCATTTTAAGATGTATTGGGAAAGCCCTGTTTTAACCGACCAGGAAGTCTTGGCCAATCGACCTGATAAAGAAGATCAAAATGCCTACTTGATAGACGTTGCTGTCCCACTTAGCCAAAATATGCAAACTACCCAAGCTAAAAAAAATAAAAACAAGTACGCACCGTTGGCTGAAGATATACGAAAACTATGGGGACTAAATTACGTGAGAATTTTGCCAGCGGTGATCTCTTCCACGGGGGCTGTTCCAAACACGTTGGCAAAGGCTTTGGAGGAACTGCAAATGAAACGCCTGATTGCCAGAATACAGAAGGCAGTGCTGCTGGATACGTGTCATAGCCTATTGTTAGGCTATTTTTTATCTCAGAAAGGTTTACACAGGATACTTGATTATCAAATCCGTATCTCGTAGACTAGGTTGTACCATAATTATGAGAAATTAAAGGTAATAATAATAAATAATACTACTTTACGAGCCTTACAGTAGTCGCGTATGATGTGTAACATCTGACATAGAAGAAACCTCACACGAAATTGTTGATACACCGGTATTTTATAATATTATTGGCACAAATATTGATGTATTGTAAAAGGGAGTGTTTCACAGATATTGTAGTTTATAATACGGAACTCATTTTATTAGATGATTTGTAGCTTCCACCAGCACTAGCCTAAATAAAGAATACGATATGGATCAACTAGATTAATAGAGGCGACACCGCTCATAACCTTACATTCCTTATAAACAGGTCCTCTTCATTCACAGACCATCACGTAATTTCATATGGATTCTGTTAAAATGAGTCATATTGATATTGTTACGGCTGTGAGTTTGTGTCATCACTCGCCGCATGAGTCACAACTGCCCCAGGGCTGGGCTGTGGCCTGCCTCCTGTATTGCGTGTGCCTTATGCAACAGGGCTACTAGGACAAAAGGGTAGTCCAGAATATTCGTGACTGGACCAGCGATGGAAACCTCGAGAAGCCGTGAACTCTGGAAGGATCTAGAAGCATTTATTGAGTCACCGGCCTGCTATATAAGTGCGACCTGTCTAGCAGTTGTTGTTGTTGTGTTTTACGAGCTAGTGCGAGCGATTATCTTGTGCGACAGAAGTGTGGTGACGAAGTGCTGTGCGAGTTACGAAATCCAGTGACATTGTTTCTCCAGCTTGTGGACAGCGAAATAGCCTGCAGCAAGTGATCGTAAGTAATTGTGGTCGGAGAACATAAGGGAGAGGAGCAGGTAGTTTCTGTCAAGGCCACCGTACTCATTAGGAAGGATTAACTTCTGTGACCTGTTGACAAGTGGAAGGGCCAAGAGCGCTCAAGGAAGAGACTTGAGGAAACTGGAATAAGGCTCCTAATTGCTTGTATTTGCTGACTAGTGTAATTTTCTGGCCACAATAAAGTTAATTATTTCTTTAAGCAGTAATTGGTGTTGTGCTTTGTACCCCCACCGTAATCCAGTTAACAAAAGTGCCACTAGGGGGTGGCACGTAACAACTGGTGTCAGAAGCCGGATTACGAACTCAAGCACAACACCTGACGGTCCTGGTTTCAAAACCCGAGCAGGTCATTTTCTCTAATTTTCCTGTGAGTGCATGCCCCTTACAAGACAAACATCTAAAATGGAAGAGCAATTCGCAGCATTGCTAGAGAAGTTAAATGGCATGGAAACCAAGATGGAGGACGGCCAGAAGAAGATGGAGGACGGCCAGAAGAAGTTAGTCGAGTACCTAACTGCCAAACTAGAAGACGGCCAGAAGAAGTTAGCCGAGGACCTAACTGCCAAACTAGAAGACGGCCAGAAGAAGATGGAAGACGGTCAAAATAAGCTAGCGGAGGACCTGAAGCGGATAGAGGACGGCCAGAAGAAGATGGAAGACGGTCAGAATAAGTTGACACAGGACCTGAAGAAATTAGAACTGGGTCTGCGTGAGGAAGTCACGGCAGTGTTAAAGAAGTTCGACGCCTTACAAAAGGAAGTTGCCGAGCTACGCCGACGCCCGCTGACGGGGGTGGAAGAGAGATTCAACGCTCTACAAAAGGAATTTGCTGAGCTGCGCCGACACCCGCCGGCAGGGATGGAAGATAGATTCAAAGCCCTACAAGAGAAGTCGCCGAGCTGCGCCGACGCCCGCCGACCGGGGTGGATGAGAGTCCAAGCCCTACAAGAGGAAGTTGCCGAACTGCGCCAACGCCCACTCACGGGGGTGGAAGAGAAATTCAACGCTCTTCAAGAGGAAGTTGCCGAGCTGCGCCGACGCCCACCCACAGGTACACCGGGGACATCAGGAACGGGACAGATCAGAGAGACGCCCCCAACCTTCGACGGAAAGGTCCCGTGGAGCACCTACTTACGTCAGTTCGAGGCGGCCTGTTCCATAAATAACTGGAACAACGCAGAAAAGGCTACAGCTCTCATTGTAGCGCTGAGAGGTGACACCCTTAACGTCCTTCAGGCCATCCCGACTGGATCCCAGGACTACGCTTCCCTGATCGCCCATAAGGAGTCCCGATATGGAGATAGCCATCTTCAGCAGGCCTATCAGATGCAGCTCCGGACCCGGGTACAGAAGAACGCGGAAACCCTGCAGGAGTTCGAGATGGACATCGCACGCCTCGCAAGGCTCGCCTACCCAACAGCGCCGGCCGACTTTCTGGAGCAGATAGCGACGCAGACTTTCACCGACGGGCTACGGGACTCGGACACTCAACAGGCGCTGCGTCTCGCGCGCAATAAGACCCTGGCAGATGCGCTGAGCCACGCACTTGAGTTCGAGACGGCAAAACAGGCATCCAGAATGCACGCGCGGGTGCGTCAAGTGGACGTCGACTAACCAGTAAAAACCAACGAGACCAAGCCCCTGGCCGACGAATTGATGGAGGCGCTAAGCCGTTTCTTCGATAGTCGCGGCACCACCAGCAACGACACAGCCGGAAGGCAACCGGAGAGGCGGCCCGGAAGAGGACTACCGACCTGCTGGACCTGCGGTAAGAAAGGCCACCTGAGCAAGGACTGCGGTGATCGCCGCCGCCGAGGGTATCCGACGGGAAATCAGTCGTCTGAAAACCGCGCGACCCAGGGAAAGGAGTATTAGCCAGCCTTGGGGGGCAAAGGTTGGCTTGTGACAGTCGTCAAGCCCCAGCAGTCCAAGTGCGTGTGACGAAGTTACAGACGGACAATAGCAGCCTGATGGTCGACGGAGTCGTCAACGCAGTGAGCTGGCCCATGCTGATCGACACGGGAGGGTCGAGGACCATCGTCAGTCCCACCGTGATCCCGAAGTGGAGAGTTCAACCCACACAAAGGAACCTCCAGCTAATAACCGCGACCGGAGAGACCGCACCGGTACATGGCGAAGCATCACTGGAGTTCGTCATTGGTCGACGGGCGATAAAGCATCCAGTGCTTGTGGCTGACGTATCAAATGAAGTGATCATCGGACTGGACTTCCTGGACCAGAACAACATCATCTTGGATCTGAGTACCAACACTCTACACTTCGGAGGTGAGGAACTTGCTTTGCAACCTGCGCACGAGTCCATCACCGCGCGACGAGTAAGGCTGAGAGAAGACGTCATCGTTCCCGCCAAGACGGAGGTCAGCGCTGCCGTAATTGTCGACGGAACTGCTGAGGGAGTGGCGGCTGTCATCGAACCAAAATATGAGGACATCCAGACAAATGGATTGCTAGTTGCCAAGACTCTCATCAACACGACGTCTCGGCCGTACGTCCGCCTGTCCAACCTGAACGACTACGACATTACGGTTCACCGGGACACCAACCTAGGAGTCTGCGAGCCCGTTACCTGGATTGCCCGCATCACAGATACGACAGACGGACAACCGAAGAAGACGCACACTGCCAGAAGAACAACAGAAGCTGTACCAAGGATCCCAGGACCATTTAGACGAGGAACAATCACGCCGACTTCAGGACCTGCTACGCGAATTCCAGGACTTCTTCTCCGTGGGGAGCAAATACTTCGGCAGGACAGGCTTGGTTCAGCACAGAATCGACGTTGGGGATAGCGCACCGATTAGGGCCCCATTCCGACGTGTCCCGCTCGCCAAGCAAGCCGAAGTCGACCGGATGGTAGAAGAGATGAAGGAGCAAGGGGTGATCGAGCCATCACATAGTCCTTGGAGTTCTCCGGTCGTGCTAGTGAAGAAGGACGGTTCCACCAGGTTCTGCGTGGATTACAGGCGGGTGAATGACGTCACGAAGAAGGACAGCTACCCTCTTCCCCGGATGGACGACACCCTGGACACCATATCAGGGTCGAGATGGTTCTCCACCTTGGATTTGAAGAGTGGCTACTGGCAGGTGCAGGTCCACCCTAAGGACCGCGAGAAAACGGCGTTCTCTGTGGGCAGCGGGCTCTGGCAGTTCACCGTCATGCCATTCGGTCTGTGCAACGCCCCTGCGACCTTCGAAAGGCTAATGGAGTCCATTCTGAGGGGACTACACTGGAAGACCTGCCTGGTCTACCTAGACGACGTCATCGTTCTGGGAAAAAGCTTCGAGGAGCACTACTGCAACCTGAAGGAGATCTTGATGAAGCTACGGCTGCCCAGCTGAAGTTGAGCCCCAAGAAGTGTCAGCTCTTCCAGAAGCAGGTCCAGTACCTTGGGCATATCGTCTCCGAAGAAGGGGTGCGCACCGACCCAGAGAAGACCGCAGCTGTGAGGGAGTGGCCAGTTCCGATGGACAAGTCCCAACTACGAAGCTTCCTGGGACTCTGCACTTATTACCGTCGCTTCGTGAGAGGATTCGCCGACCTCGCCAAACCTTTACATCGACTGACTGAGAAGGACCAATTCTTCACGTGGACAGCAGAATGCCACAGTGCCTTCGAACAACTCAAGCAGGCTCTGTGCACCGCGCCTATTTTGGCCTACGCCAGACCTGCAACAAGGTTCATCGTCGATACCGATGCCAGCGACTTTGGCATAGGGGGAATCCTGTCGCAAGTAGTGGACGGCGAGGAAAGAGTAGTGGCCTACTTCAGCAAGGCCTTGTCAAAGCCAGAAAGGAACTACTGCGTCACCAGGAAGGAGCTGCTCGCCATCGTGAAGACCATTGAACACTTCCACAAGTACCTGTACGGGCAAGAATTTCTCATCAGGACCGACCATGCATCCCTGCGGTGGCTCCTGAACTTCAAGCAGCCCTAGGGTCAACTCGCGCGGTGGTTAGAGAGGCTTCAACAGTACAACTTTGAGATTCAGCACAGGAAAGGCCAACTGCATTCTAACGTCGACGCCCTGTCACGAAGACCGTGCCCCGAAGACTGCACCTTCTGTACTAGGAGGGAGGAGAACACCGGGATACAGTGCCGAAGGACTACCGTGGAACTTCAAGGGAGCTGGAGCCGCGAATCTTTCACGCGGGCACAAGCAGAAGATGATGACCTGGGACTGATAGCCGAATGGAAGAGGGCCTGTGTCCCCAGACCCGGGTGGAACATTGTGAGTGACTGCAGCCCAAAGTTTAAGTCCTACTGGGCGCAGTGGGACTCGCTGATTGTAAGGGATGGCCTCATCTGCCGTACCTGGGAGAGCACCGACGGGAAGACATCTCGGGAACAAGTCGTCGTTCCAAAGGCTATGACGGAGGAAGTCCTGAAGGAAGTTCATGGAGGATCATCTGGTGGACACCTAGGGATAAAGAAGACCCTGGAGAAGCTGAGAGAGCGGTTCTACTGGATCGGATGCCGAACAGACGTGGAGAACTACTGCACGAGGTGCCACGATTGCGCAGCCAGCAAGGGCCCAGGACGAAGACGACGGGGTCCACTGAAGACCTACAACGTGGGCGGCCCCATGGAGAGAGAGTGGCCATCGATGTTGCTGGGCCATTCCCGTTAAGCGAGGCAGGGAACCGCTACATATTAGTCGTCAGCGACTACTTTACCAAATGGCCGGAGGCGTATGCGCTCCCTAACCAAGAAGCCGCGACGATTGCAGAGACCCTGGTGAAGGAATTCGTCAGCCGGTACGGAGTACCCCTAGAGCTGCACTCCGACCAAGGGAGGAACTTCGAGTCACAGGTGTTCCAGAACCTATGCCAGCTGCTGGGAATCCGGAAGACAAGGACAACGCCGCTACACCCTCAGTCCGACGGGATGGTAGAGTGATTCAATCGCACTATCGAGAACCATCTCCGAATAGTCGTCAGCGAGCACCAGAGGGGTTGGGACAAGCATCTTCCACTATTTCTCCTGGCCTACCGCGCCGCCGTGCATGAAGCCACCGGGTGCACACCAGCCCGGGCCATGTTTGGGAGGGAGCTCCGTCTACCTGTCGATCTTGCCTTCGGCCGACCTGGGAATGATCCGATCCCGGTAAGCCAGTATTGTCAAGAACTGGTCGACCAACTGGAGGACGTACACGCGTTCACGAGGAGGAAACTACGGATCGAGACCGACCGAATGAAGACCCGATACGACCAGCAGACGGATGCCGGCGGATTCCACGAGGACGACCTGGTCTGGCTCTTCAACCCATTACGGAAGAAAGGCCTGTCACCCAAACTGCAGAAGTCCTGGGAGGGCCCGTACCGAGTCGTGAAACGGATCAAGGATGTCGTCTACAGGATCCAGCGGAGTCCGAGGGCAAAGATGAAGATCGTGCACCGAGATCGCCTGGCAGCCTACGGAGGGACACAGACGGACCAATGATTGATCGGGACGATCAGCCTTTTTAGGAAGGGGGTGGTGTTACGGCTGTGAGTTTGTGTCATCACTCGCCGCATGAGTCACAACTGCCCCAGGGCTGGGCTGTGGCCTGCCTCCTGTATTGCGTGTGCCTTATGCAACAGGGCTACTAGGACAAAGGGGTAGTCCAGAATATTCGTGACTGGACCAGCGATGGAAACCTCGAGAAGCCGTGGACCCTGGATGGATCTAGAAGCATTTATTGAGTCACCGGCCTGATATATAAGTGCGACCTGTCTAGGAGTTGTTGTTGTTGTGTTTTACGAGCTAGTGCTAGCGATTATCTTGTGCGACAGAAGTGTGGTGACGAAGTGCTGTGCGAGTTACGAAATCCAGTGACATTGTTTCTCCAGCTTGTGGACAGCGAAATAGCCTGCAGCAAGTGATCGTACGTAATTGTGGTCGGAGAACATAAGGGAGAGGAGCAGGTAGTTTCTGTCAAGGCCACCGTACTCATTAGGACGGATTAACTTCTGTGACCTGTTGACAAGTGGAAGGGCCAAGAGCGCTCAAGGAAGAGACTTGAGGAAACTGGAATAAGGCTCCTAATTGCTTGTATTTGCTGACTAGTGTAATTTTCTGGCCACAATAAAGTTAATTATTTCTTTAAGCAGTAATTGGTGTTGTGCTTTGTACCCCCACCGTAATCCAGTTAACAAAAGTGCCACTAGGGGGTGGCACGTAACAATATGATAAATATCGTTTAAAATGATAAGCTGGTAGCAAAAATATCTACCCCGTCCGGAATTCAAACCCAAGATCTCTAGATTCACAGTCATAAGCACTAACCCCACGGCTATTTCGACTACGCAAATTTTGTGCACAACATGGTGACTTATTTCCACCTTCCAATAATACTGCATTACGGAATTAAGTTTCATTTATATTTTGCTTGTTTCGATAATGTTCCTGCGTGAAATTGAGTTTGAAATGCCTTATGAATAGGCCCTCTTGTGAGTAAAGAGAATGTATTCAGTTATAGTTCATGAAGGCTTGCTCAATTCTCGCATAACCACAACGATTACAGTATATTATATTGATGACTGCATTACCGTTATGTGGGTTAATATTTGAATAGCCATTGTGCAGAAACATAATACCGGCAATGCCGACTACTTACAATGTTTGATATTAAGGCATTTTACCATTTAAATACTGATACGAAGACTTCGAACATGTACCATGTCATTTGTTTCAATCACTTGACACCAGAGTTCGCATGAGCGTTTTCCGTTCAGTATGTCTATACATTCCACATGGTCGAGAGTACATCCTGGTACCAATTTCCGACACCGCGCGCTCATTGTTTCTCGTACCACTGCCAGCTGGGTCTTACCACTGCCCGCTGGATCGATCGATCGAGTTGGCAGTGCATTTTATACTTCCGTTCGTTCCACCACTGCCAGCTAGTACACTTCCGTTCAATCAATCGAGCGGGCAGTGCATACTTCCGTTTTCCACCACTGCCAGCTAGTACACTTCCGTTCTATCGATCGAGCGGGCAGTGCATACTTCCTTTCGATCCACCACTGCCAGCTCAATCGTTCCGATCCACTTCCGTCCCCAATTTTCAAAATCACTCCCACAAAACTATCCAGCAACCGAGTGGAAAGATGTCACAGATCAATAATAATAATAATAATGATCTTTTGGTTCATATGATATTTCCTTATACTGAGTAATTATTTTGTATGTTTATCTTTTAAGCGGAAACTGATGTGTTGGCACTGGTCTGCGATCAGCACAGGAAGCGAGTGTAACGGTGCCAAACAAATAAACTACTTACAGTAATTCTCGTTGCAAAGAGGTCGTATGTTGTTTGGCTTGTCAACTTGCCCGGATAATTTTAATGGAATTCACTGTTTTATATCGTTGTATTTGGCAAGTGAAGTCTCTAAACATACCACATAATTCCTGACTCCATAAATTACTGCACAGCGTGCTACTAAGTGTACTATAAAAATAGGCACGGTCACTGCATCATTTATGTGGAGTATTCATAAACACTCTACTCTACTGGAAGTTAACTACGAAATGGTGCCACATTTCCGCAATGAGAATATTTACAATAATTAATACTTCACATAGTCAGGGTCATGTGACTTTTACCTTACCCATACCCGGCTCCATGGTAAATGGTTAGCGCGCTTGGCTTTGGCCCGACGTGTCCCGGGTTCAATTCCCAGCCGAGCCATCAGGGATTTTAATCTCCTGGGGTTAATTCCCGTGGCTCAGGGACTGGGTGTATGTGCCGTCTTCATCATCACTTCATCCTCATTACGACGCGCAGGTCGCCCACGGGCGTCAACTAGGAAGACCTGCATTCGACCTATCAGGAGGTCACACGATCATAAACCTTACCCATGAGCGGAATCTGGAAATTTTAGGCAAAGAGAGCGATGCAATTTTTAAATGCGGTCTGATACTTTTTAATTTGAGTTCCCGAATAATCGATTCATCAAAGCAGCAAAATCGATTAGTTGGTCGTTTAATCGATTAATCGGTAGGTCGAAATTGATTAATTGTTTCATCGAATAGTCGATGTACTTCGTTCATTTTACTACGCTCTCACATAGGCAAAACAGACATTCAATTAATTAAAATAAATTGTAGCATACGGTATATTTTTAAATAATATATACCTTCTTTCATCATAGAAACAGAAAAAATTGAACGTAAAATTCTGAGAAAAATATTTTGAGCAGTACACAGAGATGGGATATGGACGAAAAGACCTACCAAAGAGCTATATGAACACACCGACAGACTCACAGATATCATTAGAAAACGCAGACTAACTTTCTACGGGCACATACAGAGAACGAACAATAAACGACTTACAAAGAAAATCTTTGATGTAGTAAACAGTTCAAGAAGGAAAAAAAAATAGTATCATGAAATAGAAGATGACTTAAAGCAATTAGGGATCAACAAGCAAATGATAGAAGACAGAGAAAATTTCAGAAACAAAATTAAGAACGCCAAATTTTTAGTACGTGAAAGGTAGAAAATAGGAACATTGTGGACGGACAAAGGAAACAGGAGCGCAGTCAAAGGATGAATAGATTTTGGGAAGAGAAGTAGAAGAAGAAGAAGAAGGGAAAGAAGTGAAAATTGTGTCATCATGAGATATTTAAGTTCAAACACTGTCCATAAGGGCAAAAATGATGTAATAATAATAATAATAATATACCTTCTTTGTGAAAACTAGCTTAAAACAAAGTAAAACAAAAACGTCCCTGTCCTAAATTGCAAACAATAAACAAGAATTCAAAATCATTGCTGAAAACTCCTAGCTTTCTATTTTCGAATCCCTTCCCAATTTGATTGATGTTAGTCCCTCCACTGTCACTGACTCTTATTGGGTTATTGTTAACATAAACAAGGAAGGACACTTTGTATATTCAGGTAAAAAGTGCGTGTGTTGTAATTCACTCCTCGTTCTCGCGGCACTGAGAAGACTGTCTGACGATCAATAGAGTCGCAAGCCTTTGTGAAGTCAACAAATACCACGGTGATGTTCACGCCCCTCACATGTTTCAATTGGAGAATAGTTTTCAGGTTGAAGGACCGTCCTCGCCGTAATACTCCCTGATATTCACCAATATGTATGGCCACACTGTCTCTCCACATTGTCCTGTAGAATCCTAGACAGATCTTTGTAGGCAACAGTGATATTCCCCTGTAGTTGTTGACATCACTTCGGTCGCCTTTCTTGTGCAGTGGGTGTATTAGAGCTGTCTTCCTGTCATAAGGTATCCTTCCAGTCTCCCAGTGATCGACCAGGATTCGATGTATGTCCTCTGCGATCGTAGTTCCGCTTCCGCAATGATACCATCTTCCCCAGGCGCCTTGTTATTCTTGAGACAGTTGATGGTGGTAGTTACTTGCGGAAGAGTTGGTGGTTCAGATGGGAGGCTGACGTCTACTGTGTCTACTATAAAAAAAAAACGAGCCTTACAGTAGTCGCATACGATGTGTAACATGTGACATGTTATCCTACTATGTGTGTCCCGGGAGCGGAACTCCCTTGTTGACAGTGAGCTATGTTGGTCATTGAAATAACTACTTGTAAGACTCCAGTGCCAAATCCTGACCGTAATGAATCATAATTGTTATTTGCCGTGGCGGAAGCAGTCCACTGCCTACTTGATGCTAGCTGCGCTCTATACCGGCCAGTTAGTGAACCCATCAGCGTTAGGTCATGGGGCCAAGCTCTCTACTGACTCGGTAGACGCGTGGGTTCGAGCCCCACCGTCGGCTGTCCTTGAAATGTTTTTCCGTGGTTTTCCCATTTTCAACACCAGGCAAATGCTGGGACGGTACCCTCTGACAAGCCACGGCCGCTTCCTTCCACATCCTTGCCCTGTTTCATTCATCTTCATCCATTCCCTCTCTCATCCCGAAGCGCAGGTCGCCCACGGGCGTCGAATAGAAAGACCTGCACTCGGCCTCTGTAGAGGCCACACGAGAAAAAAAAAGTGAACCCATGCCAGCGATGTTATTGAAAATGGCCTGGTTTTGCGATCAGCGCACTGCCAAGTATAGGCGCGATTAAAAATTAGGCGTGCGGAAGGTATATTAAATGTGTTTCTCCCAGTGATATGTTTAGACCAACGAAGTTTCAATTATTGTTAGCAGTCGGCGTTAATATACTGAATTCCTACGTTGTTTGGAGTGTTGGTTGATGCGATATAGATTCCACATAGCCACATGGCCGACAGTATATCGAGTGCTTACATTAAATAAGAATACAGCAAAAGTATGAAGATTTAATAAATCGTAATTGTTTTCACCAGATATGATAAAATGAATATTTTCACACCAAAGAACGACAACTTGAAGATGATTTATTGTATGAATATCTTAAATGGAGTCTCCAAACCTTGAACTAAACTGTATGCGATATACATTCCCCATAGCCACACGTCGTTGTACCCATCGCCGCTCTCCCGCGCGCTCATTGTTTTCGTCCCAAGCACTCCCGTCCCTTTTCCAAAATCACTCCCACAAAAATGTCCAGCTACCGAGTGGAAAGATGTTACACATCAAAAACACTGATTTACAAAAGCTGTCATCCTCTTGAAGGGTGAGGTGAGGAGTGGAGACGAGTGGGGTAACGGTCTCCATAGCAACAGTGAGCAATGTTGCAATGAATGCCGACACATCAGTGAGCACATGGTTTGACGCAGTGTTCTACTGTGTCTTGACTCGTTACGATCATTAGACAGCCAGGCTAACTTCCCCAGTATTTGTGTCTTCCTGCAAGCCTCTGCCTCAGTGGCAACACAGCATTTCCCCATGTGCTAGCTTTGACAGTTGTCAGCGATCATTAATACTAATACAGAGTACACAGGTTGGACTCTCGGCAATTGAGCCACTGGTCGAAGTAGTCTGCCAGAAGTTGTACGTTATTTCGTGATATATATCTTATGTAGTGTTTTTTCATGTTAGGGCATATACAGGGTCTTTATATTTGCTTGGGAAGGACTTTCTAGCTCACGCGCTCCGCCAGTGACGCCTCAGTTGCCGGCTGCCGCGCGCGCGTATGTGCGGCAGAGTTGGTGCTTACAATCAGTATCATGCATTTTTACTCACCATGCTTACAGTAGATGCTGAAAATGTTCCCCATCCCCCACCAAACATAATGGGCATCTACTTATGAAGTTTCCGGTTATTCGGGTTAATTTAGCTTCACTAAGGAAATAACGACCTTTACGTCTATTGTTATTGTTTACTGAACCTGTACGTTTGAATCTCTTAGCCAGTTGCTTTATTGTGATTGTGTATAGTGCTGTAATGCCTTATGTGAAATATTCGTTACTTGAACGTCTATATCTGCGCAATACTTACATAAAGTGCAGGAAATCGTGAGCTAGGACAAGAAAAAAGTTCCCAGTGAAATTTCCAGGGAGACCCATTCCTATAAATCGGGCAATAAAACAACTGGCTGATTTGAGATTCAAACCTACAGGTTCAGTAAACAAATAAAAATAGACGTTAAGGTCGTTATTTCTTTACTGAAGCTAAATTAACCGGATTAACCAGAAACTTCACAAGAAAATGCCGATTATGTTTGGCAGCGGATGGGGAACATTTTCAGCATCTACTGTAAACACAGTGAGCAAAAATGCATGTTACTGATTTTAAGCACTGTATAAGGTGCGTTCAAAAACTAACGAGCCAGAAGCTGTAATGCGCAAACCGGTGACGACATCGGCTAATCGTGGCGTGTGTAACGAGGTGTGGTTGCGACCAGAGCGTGGAAGGTCACAGCCCGTCGCTAGAGGGCACGCGTGCACGCCACGTGACGATACAAAGCGAGCAGCAGCATGCATCAATCGTCCAACGCTGCCAGTCGCATTGTAAACAGTGACATGGAGGCGTCAACGAAGAGCAAAGATGTGTTGTTCGGTTTCGGACAGCGAAATGATTAGGGGGAACGGACATTCATCGCCGAATGTCACAAGTGTACGGCGAACACTGCATGTCCCTTGCAAGGGTCAAGGCGTGGCATAAGCGCTTCAGGAAAGAACGGGTGTCGTTAGCCGATGATCCCAGTCTGGGGCACCCCCCTGCATTACCGATGACAACGTCCAGCTGGTTGATGCACTCATTACCCAGACCGCCGAGTGACAGTGAACGCCATAGCCGCCGTAGTCGGATTGAGCGTCGGAAGTGTGCACACCATCATGAAGGAACGACTGCACTTGCGGAAAGTGTGTGCCCAATAGGTGGCCCACAGGCTTCAACCACACAAGGAAGCATGACGAATGGCCTACTATCTTGGTGTTGGTTGGACGATTGATGCATGCTGCTGCTCGCTTTGTATCGTCACGTGACGTGCACGCGTGCCCTCTAGCGACGGGCTGTGACCTTGCACGCTCTGGTCGGAACCACACCTCGTTACACACACCACGATTAGCCTATGTCGTCACCGGTTTGCGCATTACAGCCTCCGGCTCGTTACTTTTTGAACGCACCTTTTATTATGCCGAACATACGCGCGCGCGGCAGCCGGCAAGTGAGCCGTCACTGGCGTAGCGCGTGAGCGAGAATGTCCTAGCCAAGCAAACTTGAAGACCCTGTACATACTTGTTTTCCCCGCCTAATGTAATTAGACACAACAATTTGTGTTGACCGACTAAAAAGCATTCTTTATTAAAACTAGGCAACACTGAAAAATCGCTTCTATCACTTCAATGAGTAGGGTCACACAAGCTGGGGGTTTACTGAAGGAAAAGCAGGATATTTTTGCGCAGTCGAATTGTTATGGATTGTTACTTGCGGTGTGGGCAAGTGCCATAAGGACCGTGTCCACGTGCTGCTCTAAAGTAGGCGCACTACGACGTACGTCTTGTTCTGGGCCACGCGGTGGGGGAGGGGGAGGGGGGACGTGCCAAGAATACAGTGGCGCCGGGGTGCGTGTGTTCTCAACTGGGGCGTGCGACTAAACACCACGTGCCTAAACCGGCCAACATGACGCTTAACCCTAACAATACCAACTTGATCACCTCATGTGGTGTAGCGGCTAGTGTTGTTGGCTGTCGCCCCGGAGGTCCGCGTACAATTCCCGGCTCTGCTAAGAAATTTACTTCTTGTTTGAGGGCTGGAACGGGGTACACGCAGCCTCGTGGGGACAAACTGAGTTGAGGAGGATTCGATTCCCACCCCAGCCATCCTGGAAGAGGTTTTCTGGGGCTTCCCGCTTCTACTCCAAGGGAATGCTGAGATGGTTCCTAACTTAAGGCCATGGCGCCTCCTTCCCAATCCCCACCTGAATTGCATACAACCATCACAATAACACAGGTTATCATACACATTCCACACACACACACCCAAGAATGCATGGTCACGATGTCACAAAGTCCCTAAATGGATCAACAGCAGCTTTATACATTATAGAGTTTTTCTGGCGTTCCTTTAGTCCGATTTCAATATTTTCTATGGCATTTGGAAGCTCTTGCTGTGAGGATTTCTTAATTTTCAGGTCTTGTCCACTACGAACTTATTTAAAAGGTCGTACTGTAAATAAAGAAATGGGTGAAGACTTCTTTCGTCACCTCACGAATGCAGTGAAAACGTAACGTCCTGAAAGACAGACACAAAACAGCTGGTTTTCTTTGCATGACAATAGACCTGCGCATCGGTCAATGTAACGACACTGAAACATCCTCAATACTTTTCAATCCCTCCATACTCTCCAGATTTGCCTCCGCCTGACTTCTTCATATTTCCGCAGCTAAAACGCCAACCGAAGGGCCAACGATTCACGAGGGCTCAAGAAGTCACAGAAAATGCCACCAGGGTATTGGGAGTTGTTTTTCGAAGTGGTTTTCAAGGAATGTTTCCAGATTTTTTACACGCACTGACAGAAGTGTGTCACTGGGCAAACGAACTATCTTGAAGAGTAAATACTTTTAGAGTTATGTAGTTCTTTGTCATTAGCAAATTTCGGAAACGTTTTGAAGGAAACTTTTATAAAATACTAGCAACCCGCCCCGGCTTCGCCCGGGAACAGTTATGAATGCATTACGTAATAAGCTCTTTTTCTTCGATGTCAATGAACTACGACCTATGGGCCTATCTGTTTTACGCCTCGGCATGATGGGTTGAAACCACTGACTGGACTATTAATTATATCATCATGGAGATGCATGTGCAACGAATTCTTGTCAGACGTAATTTAAGAATGGCAAGGTACATGAAACACAAATCCCCCTTCCGTCCAATCTTAACTTGACTGTGTATTTTGCGGAACAAAACGTTCACAGGCGAAATGAAGAAAAGCAGAGTCGCACTTCCAGGGAACTCCAAACACAATCATTCTTATCTGAAGGCTTAACTCAACACGACTCGACAGTTTGCTGCTGGCTGTATCTAGGGTAATAGGCCCGCCCGCTAGCTATGCTGTAACTGGGGTGATAGGCTCGCCCCTAGCTGGCTCGTAAACTGTCGCCTCAGTAATTGAATGGAGATTGTTGAAAGAAATGAGAACGTAAAAACACTTATAGTGGGCGATGTATAGAGATATGCTCTCCCGGACTCTATTGTAGAACTTCTCATGCTGAACAGATCTTACACTCATACTGTAGTATATAGATATTTTTAACGGTTTGCCCAGCGTAAGCTTAAGAAACGTAGGGTCGCCAGGATTTTTTTCTGGACGTTTTCACTGAAATCGTTACTGCTTGGCTTCCTTTGCTCATAAATAAACTATTTTTTACAGAAACCTTCCTCGAGATATCCTTTACAGAATGGTGAAAACCGCATCAAAATCCATTCAGTGGTTCTCGAGATTACCCGTGACATCCAAGAATCGGGGATTTTGTTTTATACTAAGTAGAGATTTATGGCATTTCTATGACAAATTTCTTTGATAGAAAATGAGCGTCAACCGGGAGAGTACTTGAAGAATGAATGAACACAGTCTGTCGGTATTTGCAGCTGTACTCGATAAACACGCAAGTTAATAATAGTTGAATGCGTGTCAATGAACTCCGCGCTCAGCGCTAAGGTGCCTCTTCTGACCTGTGATCAGTGCTGCCAACATTCTCTAGAATGCGGGTTACGACACATATAATGGGGTTCCCTCCATATTCGGCGCCAGCCCGGAAGAATGGCCGACTGACGCTTTATTTTCGGGACAGCTCCGTTTTCAATAAGCAGGTGAGTTAGCGGGCTATTCCCGGCCGAGTGTCGCATGAATCAAGCGCGTAGTACG
The DNA here is from genome assembly GCA_946902985.2 of Meconema thalassinum. Classification (NCBI taxonomy): domain Eukaryota; kingdom Metazoa; phylum Arthropoda; class Insecta; order Orthoptera; family Tettigoniidae; genus Meconema; species Meconema thalassinum. The sequence continues at coordinate 276,101,891 of OX336396.1, forward strand.
CTCACCTGCTAGGGGTGGGGGATCAGCGCATCTTCAACCAAATAATGAGAACAAGAACTCTCACATGTGTAAACCCCCAGCTCTATTGGTATGCGGGCTCGACGCGACACAGTTCTGGCATGGGCTATCGTCTTATTTATTTATTCAATCGCACTTCTTCAACAAATTGTCAGCTTGCCTCGGTGAATGAGTGGTTATCGTGTCGGTCTACGAACCCCAAGCTTGCAGGTTCACTCCTGGCCATGGTAAGTGATGTTTGAAAGCCGACAAAAAATCACGACACGCATGTCATACGTTGTTCGCATGTTAAAGAACACATTTGAATTCAGTCGGCCGTGTTCATAAAGGCAAAATTCATCTCGGGATTTTCCGCTAACACAAAAGTTCCTCCTTTCTCTACTAGAAAGCGCTATAGTGTCAAGGAGCTTACATATCTAACCTCCTTGATTTTCATAGGGCTCCAGGGAACAACGCCCTCTGGGCGTCAAATAACAAGACTTGCACCCGGCATCAGAGACCATACGGTATTATATATATATATAAAACACATTGTCGATAAAAAATATCGTATGGCCTCGGGTGCCTGGTGCAAGCTTTGCTATTTGACACCCAGAGGGTAGCTTGCATGTCGAATTTCGTAGTTCCTTGACTATGAAAGTCAAGGAGGTTAGATGTTAGATATCTAATCTCATTGAACACAATAGCGCTTTCTAGTAGAGAAATGAGGAACTTTGTGCTGGCGGAAACTCCCGAGATTAATTTTGCCATTATGAACTCGGCCTACTGAATTCAAATGGGTTCTTTGACATGTCAACATCGTATGACATGCGTATCGTATTTTTGCCGCCTTTCAAAAATCACTTACCACGGTCAGGGGCGAACCTGCAATCTTGGGGTTAGTAGACCGACACGCTATCCACTCACCCACCGTGGCAAGCTATTGTCGATAAGAAACTCAGAAAGTTTTCTAGGTTCATGCCGTGTCTTATGCGGGGTTTCACCTAGGAACACCAATCTGGCTCATCAGCGGGTTCTTGGTGTCGTGCCCGGACCCCCGCAGAAGTAGCGAACTGTGCAATACATCCATTATTGTGAAGCAAACAAGCGCTTCTTTACTGCGAGAGCTAAAAGTTCAAGCCGCCTTTCACCTCCCTATAAAGGCTTCCAAAAAGATGGTATAATGGCTTTCGAGGCAAAGGAATTCAAACTCAGCAACTTTTCTAGGTTTATGCTCTGCCTTTAGCCCTCGCTACACCCTGCCTCCTTGAGGGCCTTGCGCAAAAGGAAGAAGATAACATGAAAAGAAAAAGAAGGCTGCCCCCTCGCAGAAGGAGGGTATCAGGAAAGATGAGACAAGGGCCAATTAAGGCGGGGAAGAAAAAGACTCCCTAGGCCTCGGATACACTAATACCGTCGGGGTCGGAAGAGAACAAGAGTTGACCAAGAGAGGTCGACAGGAAAGAAGATGGAGAGGATCTCAGCACAAGTAAGTGGAAGCAATGCCGAACTCAGCTGGGGTCCCATGGTCGCCAACTCATTTCCCACTAGATGTGAGCCCCTGGGGAGCCCACCCGCCAAGAACTTCCCCTCCAGGAGGGTTTCTTGAAATTCATTTCACGACACAACAAATGTATCAATGTCGGTGGCGACTGTGCGGAAGAATAGTCAAAGGTTTGTCTTTTGTTTTACCAGCAGAAGATACCGACAGTAGTGGCTACGCTGGCTAAAGCACGGCGTTAGGTCATGGGGCCAAGCTCTCTGCTGACTCGGTTGACGCGAGGGTTCGAGCCCCTCCGTCGGCTGTCCTTGAAATGGTTTTCCGTGGTTTCCCATTTTCAACACCAGGCAAATGCTGGGACAGTACCTTCTGACAGGCCACGGCCGCTTCCTTCCACATCCTTGCCCACTTTCATCCATTCATCTCATCTCTCATCCCGACGCGCAGGTCGCCCACGGGCGTCGACTAGAAAGACCTGCACTCGGCCTCTCAGGAGGCTACACGAAAAAAACAAAAAAAAAACGGCAGAAGATTCACGTTTGAAACTCGATTGCGCTCACGCCTAAAAGTTTGACACAATGTACATTAGATTATTATTTAAGCGAAAATCCCCCTACTGGAGAGCGATTAAACTTAATAACATATGTCATTTGGAGGTGTGTCTCCTCCGCTCCTCCCGATATCTCTTCATTCTCACGGAATGCTCCCTCTTCCTCTCATCCGTCCAATTTTCCCCAGGTTGTCGTAATGATCTTGGTTCAAACTTAACATTCGCGATTTTGTCTGGCACTCAGTTCGGTCTTCGAAATGTTGTAAACTGATTGCTTGTAAGTCTCTCTGTACCTCTTTAAGCCATTCTGTGCCGCATTTACTCTGTGTTATGATACCAAGTAGTTTCCTTGGCAATCAGGAGGTGGTCATCCTGTGGATGTGAGTGTAAAATTTGCCTCTGCGTTTTCCAATTACGTCTGTTATCGTATTGGTCTTTTGATAGAGTTCTGTACTAGGTCTCTGCATCCAAATGCCGTTTCTGTTGATTGCTCCGTAGATCTTCCGGAGAATTTTTCGCTCCTCCTTTTCCAGTTCCCTAATCTTGGAATGACTATCGATTACTATTGTTTGAGCGGCATATGTTGCTTCCGGAAAAATAACTGTTTCATAGTGTCGTAATATACATTTATGTTCGACGATGTCGAAATATAAACATTATGTATCGGTAAACTGTATCATAATGAGGCTCATTATAACACTATTTTTCATTATGAAACAGTTTCTCCCACCAATCAGAGCTCAAGAAACAGTTGTGTGACCAATTAGGTAAGGATACCTTCGCGCATGCGCTCAATATCCATTGCCAAGCACACAGAGCGCATGCGTCGGTCGGTCAGAGAGCTTGGAAAACAGAGATATCCTACCCAGCGCTGCACTCCGATCACAAAATTCTAGTGACTGAATCTCAACAGATATTTATGAATATTTATGTTAAAACATATAGACTAACTTAATAAAGTTATAATTATCGTCGAACATAAACAGTCGTATGCAACTCGCCTATAATGGTAATTAAGACACTCGTATGGAAATGATAAAACTCGCTTACGCTCGTTTTATAAACATACTCGTGTCTTAATTATTGCCATTATAACTCGCCTATAATGGTAATTAAGACACTCGTATGGAAATGATAAAACTCGCTTACGCTCGTTTTATAAACATACTCGTGTCTTAATTATTGCCATTATAAGCTTGTTGCAAAATGTGCTATATTATTATTATTATTATTATTTCCATCATCAGAACTTAGCCAGGTCACATTTTTAGTTACAGCTTCGATCGGCCTTAGCAAGGAACCATCTGTATTGTAATACACTGTACACAAACCTCACATAACGTTCATTTCATGCCCGGGTTTGATTTTCCCCTTTCTTTTACCAACATTTTCAGAATTAAATTTTCTCGACCGTGAGCAATTTCACTCCATTTGGCAGCACTGTGTGTGGGTGACGTGCTCTCCAACTCACTGGTTGCACAGAGCCTGTTGCTAGCCTCCACCAGCGTGTATCCTGATTAATTGAAGTGCATGTAGCTTCCTTGTTCAGGGTAGCTAACCCTCTCCCCTGCAATACACAAGCACAGTAAGGGTTGATCAAAGGGCGAGCTCTATATACCTTTCAATCAAGGGATCAACAATAATCTGCTGGAGTCTGATCAAATCACATGTCGCAATGTTCTTTATACCAGACTGTTTGTAGTCTCGCACATTTATTTTTACTTTCTTAATTAAGTTATAATATCGCTAGTTCGGAATATCGGATTGGTAGAGATTGAGTGAATGTGATTCACTGATGGCCGAGTACAAAAAGAATAAAGAAACCTTCAAATTAATTAACTGCTATTGAAAATTAAAATCCACAGCCTGCTTTCAATCGACCGACCGGGTCAGGGAATGGAATGAATGAAGCCCCCATCTAGCGGCGAGGATATCAACTGTGCCGGCTGCCGAAGCTTGTCGCACTCCCCTGGGGCAATGAATTAACTGCTATTAAAATGTGTTAAACAACTGACAAGTGAGTGGCTCAGTGGAAGAACTACCCATCAGACTGTCCATTTGCTCAAGTAGCTGCATAATGAGAGACTCGGGTAGATTGTGCTGTGTGATTTTCTCCCAAAGGGAGAATGTGCAGGTGAGGGAGGAAAACAAAGAAAATGTGGTTTACACTCCTGGACAGTGGACTGACAGAGCCACGTGAGGAAATCTTTCAAAATTCAAATTTATATATTTATTGATTTGATTCTTTCTTTCTTTCTTTCTTTCTTTCTTTGTGTGTGTGTTTATTTACTGTATTTATGTATTTCAATATTTCTTTCTTTCTTTCTTTTTTTTCTGTCTCTCTCTAACTTTCTTTCTCTTTTCCATTTTCTATTCGTTTGTTTGTATCTCTCTTTCTTTCTTTCTCTCTTTCTTTTTCTATTTGTCTTTTCTTTCTTTCTTTCTTTCTTTCTTTCTTTGTGTGATTGCTGGTGTGTTTGTTTGTTTATTTATTTCTTTATTTCTCTTTCTTCCTCTTTTCTCTTTGTTTGTTTGTTTATTTATTTATATATTTCTTTATTTCTCTTTCTTCCTTTTTCTCTTTGTTTGTTTGTTTCTCTGTGTTTTGTTCTCTCTCTCTTCTCCCCTTTCTTTCTTTGTGTGATTGCTGGTGTGTTTGTCTGTGCGTTACTTTGTTTATTTATTTAAATACCAGTATTTCTTTCTTTCTTTCTTTCTTTCTTTCTTTCTTTCGTTTCTTCTTTGTTTGTTTGTTTGTTTGTTGTTGTGTTTGTTTCTTTCTTTCTTTCTTTCTTTCTTTCTTTCTTTCTTTCTTTCTTTTTCGTTATTTCTTTCTTTCTTTCTTTCTTTCTTTCTTTCTTTCTTTCTGTGTGTGTTTATTTATATATCTATCTAATTATTTATTTATATATTCAGCACTTGCACTTCCTCAGCATATTTGTTGGAATTACAACAATAAAATCCCAAATATTCAATATATGAGAAGGATTACGTTCAGTACTGGAAAATATTGACTTTATTCATCCAATGATGATTACATTCAGTTGTAGCATTGTTCTTCTATTTCTTCTGTTGTCTGACTCCCGATGAACAGCCGAACAATATTCTGCATGCGAAACGGATAATACTAGTTAGTAAGAACTGCGGCCAACTCCAGTTCTTCTGTAATGAGATGGTAATACGCACCGTTCTCATTGCCCCATGTGCCATTATTCTCCAAGCTTGCCAATATATTTTGTTGGCAGGTTACAGTTGTTTGGAATCGCCACATCTATGAAGGTGTGTCTTAAATGTTTGTCAACAAGAACCAGATCGGGTCCTTTGTGCATACTACCCTGCCAGCGAATTCTTACCGGTGGAGGAAATTGGAACTAATGCGCTCCACCCAGCCACACGCTGCGATAGACGTGCAGTCGTCGCCAGAAAAACCTCATCGCATGCCGTGTGTATGCATAGTTCGTGCTGGGTCGTGCGCTGTGCGGTGTGTTCTCATTGTATGACTGTACATGCGTTCCCCCTCTTGCCCCGCACCCGACCGTGGCAGCCATAACGTGGCGAGCTGACGTAATGTATACACAACAGCCCCGCCCCACGTCAAGTGGTAACAATTCCCTGGTAGGGTAGTAACTATTGATCTGTCAGTACACTGCGATCTCGATAAAATGTATAACTATCTTTTTCAAGTAAATTCTCAGGGGAATTGGCCTATTGGTAGTACGGAACCTTGTCTTCATTCAATAGTCGGTGTCAAGTCGCGAGTTACAATGCCAACACAATAATGCATCATCTTATATTCCATGCCTGCCAAATGACGACAAACAAATGTGATGTGCTGAACGCCCGTAGGCTCCCAGCACAGATTACCTACTACTACAGATAGCCGACAGCCATGCTAATTCTTGGCACCTAAGACTTCAGCGCTGTCTGGTGTTTGACCGCGGTACTAGTTGAGCACGGCCGTGCGGGTAGCCTACCCCACCCCTTCCCCTCGTTCCGCTAAATATTCTCGTCCTAACTGCTCTGTCCACTTCAATGTTCCGAAAATCACATTCTTCCCAATACTTATAGCACACGTTTTTAAGTGTGGAGATAATAATATGATCTACACGAAATAAATCACATTCAAAATAGCAATAACAGTTTTTTTTAATAATACCAAAGTGGGAAATTGTGAATTCCGGAACTCTGAAATGAGCAATCACAGCATTTAGGACATGACCTCATCAATAATTTACATGTTTACATTTCTTTCAGTTGCAATTGGAGCATATTGCATTGACAAGAATTAGGCTACTATAAGGTCTGCAGCATATTATTACTCAATTTTTAAAAAATGGTCCCTTCCAATTAACCACTGTAGGCCCAATTATAACCGATTAGTTCCGAGATTAAACTAGAAAGGAAAAGTACTGGGAAGGGAGAATATTCATATCTTAAAATGCTTGATGCTGTTCGCAATAACAGGAAAATTTTAAGAGAGAATACCAAGGAAATAGGTGGTGTAACCTGATCCTCATCACACTAAAATTGTTAGTGTAATTAATGCCAAATTCATTAGTTTCAGAAAAATAATTGGATATCACAAAATTTATATACAGTAGTTCATTTGATATTCCCTTTAAAATATATCCATTCCACCAATTTTGAAGGGTGAAATACAGTAAGTACATGTACATAAACAAATTTCATGGCACACTAATACAGTAAATTCTATGACATGCTGTGAAGGGGAAAGGAGAAATAGGACTTTCAATGAAAAACAAGAAACACACTCAATACTGCTAGAAATCATCATGTTTTATTTAAAAAGTTTGTCAACGAAGAAAAAATAACAGGGACAGCCAAAATCAAACTTAGCAAAAATACAGTAATCAAATCTGGTCCTTTTAAAAGTATGTGTTGAAGCATGTTCTTCTTTCTTGCCAAGGTATAACGGTAGGCTACAGCACATGATAATGGACCTATTACCTCCTTGACGCCATGGCTGACACCGATGAACCGCAAATTCCTACAACACATGCAAGTTTGTATGTTGAAACAGTTAATTTAATAAATGTGTAAAGCTTGAAATGGAGAACTTGAATTTGCTGTTATGTGTATGTTTGCACCTACTATAACTATATTTTAAAAGAATCTCTTATTGTAGAATCATTGTGTTTTTGATATTAATTTTAGGGCTTTTGATAACATATTCGGAGCGTGGAATGTTAGAAGTCTGCTAGGAAGTGGAAGGTTAGAAAACTTAGAAAGGGAAATGGATAGGTTGAGGTTGGATTTGGTTGGGATTAGTGAAATGCGCTGGCAGGAAGAACAGGACTTTTGGTCAGGAGACTATAGGGTCATTAGCACTAAATCAAACAATGGCCAAGCAGGGGTTGGCCTCATATTGAGTAGGAAACTTGGACAGCGGGTGGAATATTATGAGCAATATAGTGAACGGATTATTGTAGCAAAAATCAATACAAAACCTACCTGCACTACAGTGGTACAAGTCTATATGCCTACCAGTCAAGCTGATGATGAGGATGTTGAAAAGGTCTACGAAGAAATAGACGAAATTCTGAGGTATATCAAGGGTGATGAAAATGTTATAGTAATGGGAGATTGGAATGCTGTGGTAGGAAAAGGGAGAGAAGAGAAGATAGTAGGAGATTTCGGATTAGGTGAAAGGAATGATCGAGGAAGCAGGCTGGTAGAATTATGCACCGAGCATGAATTGGCCATAGCTAACACCTTATTCAATAACCACAATAGAAGAATATACACATGGATGAGACCAGGAGATACAGGGCGTTACCAAATCGACTTCATTATGGTCAAGCAGAGGTTTCGAAACCAGATTTTTGATTGTAAAACATATCCTGGTGCTGACATAAACTCTGATCACAATCTGGTTGTAATGAAATGCAGATTAAAGTTGAAGAAACTGAAGAAAAGTCAAAAGCCAAAAAGGTGGGCAATAGACAGACTGAAAGAGAAGGATGTAAACGAAAGATTCAAGAAGAGTATAAAGGAAGGACTAATGAAAAACCCTAAACAAACTTCAATTGCAGACGAATGGGCACTTTTGAAGAATGAAATAAAATCCGCAGAAGAAAACATTGGTAGGAAAGAAAGAATAGGTAGAAAACCGTGGATCACTCAGGATATACTAGAATTGATGGATGAAAGGCGGAAACACAAGAATCTAAGAGATGAAAAGGGGAAAGCAGAATACAGACGTCTGAGAAATGAGGTTAACAAGAAGTGCAAGGAAGCGAAAGAAGAATGGTTGAAAGAGAAATGTGCAGGTATAGAAAATTGTCTGAAATTAGGAAAAGTAGACACAGCTTATCGAAGGATTAAGAATACTTTTGGGGAAAAGAAGACTAAGTGCTGTAATATTAAGGACACAAATGGAAAGCCTCTAACAGATAGGGAAGAAAAGGTTGAGAGATGGAAAGCTTACATAGAGAGTTTGTATAAGGGAAAGGAGATTGAGAATCATGTAATGGAAAGGGAGGAGGAAATTGATGAGGATGCGAAAGGAGATTTAATATTGAGATCAGAATTTGATAGAGCTTTGGAAGACTTAAGCAGGAACAAAGCACCAGGCATAGATGATATACCGATTGAGTTGCTACGCTGCATAGGAGATGAAGGTCTGATCAGGTTATTTCACTTGGTGTGTAGGATTTATGAGACAGGTGAGGTACCCCCTGATTTCAAGAAGAATGTAATCATCCCTATACCAAAGAAAGTGGGAGCTGACAGATGTGAAGATTACCGTACAATCAGCTTGATTACTCATGCTTCAAAGATCCTGTCTAGAATAATTTACAAGAGGATTGAAAGCCAGATAGAAACGGAGTTGGGTGAAGACCAGTTTGGTTTCAGGAGAAATGTAGGAACAAGGGAAGCTGTACTAAGTCTTAGGCTGATTTTAGAAGGTAGAATAAGGAAAGATAAGAGAACGTTCATGGCTTTTGTAGACTTAGAAAAGGCTTTTGATAACGTTGATTGGACTAAATTGTTTGACATTTTGAAATCAATTGGAATAAAGTACAGGGATAGGAGGGTGATATACAATCTGTACAGAAACCAGACAGCAGTCATTCGAGTTGAAGGACATGAGAGAGAAGCTGGTATTCAGAAAGGTGTAAGACAAGGCTGCAACTTATCACCCATACTTTTCAATCTTTACATTGAACAAGCAATGAAGGAACTTAGAGAAAAAATTAAAGTGGGAGTGAAGATTCAAGGAGAAATAATTTCAACTCTGAGATTTGCTGATGACATCGTCATCTTGGCTGACAAGCCTGAGGATTTGAATGAGTTTTTGAATGGTATGGACTCCGTCTTACGGAAAGAATTCATGATGAAAATAAATAAATTTAAAACAAAAATACTGCAATGCAGCCGAAATAAATCAGAAACCTCTATGGAGATCAAATTGGCAGGTGAAAAGCTGAAGGAAGTAGGAGACTTCTGTTACTTAGGAAGCAGAATAACCAGTGATGGACGAAGCAAAGAGGATATTAAAAGTAGGTTGGCTCAGGCAAAGAAAGCATTTCTACAAAAAAAGAATCTGCTGACATCGAATATAGATTTAGGTATTAGGAAGTCATTTTTGAAAGCCTTTGTCTGGAGCGTGGCGCTCTATGGAAGTGAAACTTGGACTATTGGTGCAGCAGAAAAGAGGAGAATTGAAGCATTTGAAATGTGGTGTTACAGGAGAATGATGAAGATCAGATGGGTAGATAGGGTTACAAACAAAGAGGTATTAAGACGAGTGGGAGAGGAGAGATGTTTCTGGCGACTGCTAATGAAGAGAAGAGATAGGTTGGTAGGACACATACTAAGACACCCAGGAATAGCAAGCTTAGTTATGGAAGGAAGGGTCGAGGACAAAAACTGTAGGGGTAGACCAAGGTTAGAATATGTTAAACAGATTGCCTCCGATGTAGGGTGTCGGAGCTATGTAGAGATGAAACGATTAGCTCAGGACAGGGAGGCATGGAGAGCTGCATCAAACCAGTCAAAAGACTGAAGACTCAAACAACAACAACGATAACATATTCATTTAGCCCCATATATTTGGAAGTGTATAGGATTTATATGATAATCTCTGTTATTGTGGTATCTGTAGTAGTGTGTAGGCTATACTTTCTGTAATTCAGATGAGGACTGGAAAGGTGGCAGCCATAGTTAGGGACATTTATTTTTAAGAATTTTTAATAATATGTACTAAAATGAAATTGAAATACCAACAGGAACAGTTACAAATTCCCTGTCCACTCAGCCAATATATTCTGCAGATCTCTCCTGTGGGCCTCAACATTATTTTATTTTATTCCTTTCCTGATGGAAATCCGGTAGTACCTTATTTCAACTCCTGGGGCACCTCCCCAAGCCTGTCCCTTATAACGCTACACACACTACTACAGTCATCACATAATCGGAGCAATTCTACCCACACCCAACTGCATGGGGCTGATGACCAAGATGTCCCAAGCCCATAAAATGAATTAACAGCAGACAAAATGAAGTCATTATGTTATTTTGTGTTGTGTTGGATTCTGACACATGTATGCGTTTGACAGAGTGCCATTTAAGCTCATGAATAGGAATGAATGAATACGACTACCCTACTTGTTTACGGATTTACAGGAGGCAGTCAAGATAGGAATTACCTAGAAATTTAAATTCTGTATGTGTGGGAACCCATGATAAACCACTTGCTGGGTGGCTAAGCGGAGAATCAAACCCAACATTTCCCGGTTTACCTCACTAGGCTGTGTGTACCCTGTTCTTACCCTCAGACTAGAATTAGATTTCTTGACATTCAGCAATCAAACATGGACCCCAGAAGTGTCAACCAAGAACTATACCACCTGGTTGGTCTCATTTATTTTTAAGAATAATATGTACTAAAAAGAAATTGAAATTGATCCAAGTTATTTATTTTTACTGTGCTTCGAATGGAGGTTGCGGCGTTGTGTATAGTGCAGCCATTATATCCAATGTTGCAATGAGTAAATGTTCCCCGATATTGGTATAGGACACATTACCTGTATGTACTCTGAATAAGTGAAGCAATAGAGCAATACTTAATTAAATTACTAGAACTGAAAGTACCGGTAACAATTCCATAGCCAAAATTGTGACGTGCCTTTTATTTCTTAGTTGTTTTGCAGAAAATACCGTACTAAGAATGTAGAGTTGAAATACAACTTGAACAAGAACACGACAGCCTAGAATAAATACACACGAGACACGACAATAGAGCACTTTAGAACAGTAACGAGAGCGAACTTTCAGTGGAGATGTTGGCAACCATGTGAATACAAACAATTTATGACCAGAACGTAAAACTATGCCAGCGCTCAGAGCATGTTAAAACAATTGGGATCAGTTCAGTCGTTTGCAAACGACTTGTTTATGTTACGGTGAGTAGTCGTTGAATTCATTCGACTGTTTTCTAAAAGCAGTCAAACAAGTCGATGGTTTTAACTTTTGTCAGTCGACTGCTGATGCCCATCTCTACAAACCAATTGACAACCAGAATCAATTTGAGCATACACACCCTCCGACTTGCTAAAATGCTATTAATATTGGATCCCAATATAAAATATTTTCTGATTTAATTTTCCTGGAAAATCTATTCTATGTTTGCATCGATCATTACCATCACGCTATGGGGAGAATTTCATAATAATGTTCTTGTAATTCATTTATCACGCGGTAGAATAAATGAATGAAATTCAATCATAAAATAAATAGAACTCTAAGCCATAATTGGTAAGCCCATGTTCAAGTTGTGTAATAATTCAAGAATGCACCCAATTCTCATTAAAAGTGTATAGACTGTGTTAAGGAGTTCAAACATAACCTAAATATTGAATGCTTAACATTTCCAATGAAATGACATACATATATATTTGGACAACTGGACGTAGGCTATTTCATTGAAAGAATCTACGAACAAGAAACTGTATAAAACTATAGACACCTACAGCCGTCAAGCTGTCCTCACAGTACCCGCTGGAGATTTACATCACCACTCTATCTGTACGGTACCTCGAGATATGCCTAAGTGCGCCAACTGTGAGGGAACACATAAACTCTTCCATCCCTGCCCTCATGTCTTTGCCACTAACCCCCCCTCCCACACAGCACGCCACTGCTCTGACACAGTTGTTAGGCCTGGTACAACAACTCTCAGCCATAACCCTGTAAACTACAGCTAAACCAAACCCAGAACCCCCTAATACACTTCATTTGCAGAGCAATAAAATCCATAAAACAACTCCGCAACGAGCTTCACAAAACCTAAATTATAAACGAAAAGACTACTCCTCAAACACCAAAATCAGTAAACCTCCCTCATTTCAACCACACTACACCTTAAACAGACATAGAAAGCATAGTCATGACCCCTGCATGGAGTAGGCTAATGTCTAAACACGATCATGTCTCCTTCAACTTTACTGAACACTTCATTAAATTCCATTAACAATTCATAAACTCATTCCACAAATCTTAAAATCAGCATACATCCCTCATTTCAGTTACTCTATTCAATAAACAAACATAGAAGGCGTAGCCATGACCCCTTCATGGAGTAGGCTATTGTCTAAATCTGACCACGCATACTACAACCTTACTCTAATTCAAAATTACAGCCAAATGATCCATCTGACTGGGAGGCTTGCCTGGGATGATGGGCCAGAAAACCGGTATCTGGAGTTCAAGCATAACCTAAATATTGAATGCTTAACATTTCCAATAACTTGGACAACTGGATTTAGGCTATTTCATTGAAAGAATCAACGAACTGTATAAAACTATAGGCACCTACAGGTATACTTAACTTATTAATTAAAGCTCTACAATAAACATACAGCACAATGAATTGTAGCATGAAGTTATCCTGAAGAAGTCGTTTGATTAGAACGACTACTTAAATTCGAATGATTCCATTCGCTTGGAATTAGTCGTTTGCCAACGACTTGTTTCATTCCAATGATTTCCAACGATTGTTTTGAGATCAGTCGTTTGCAAACGACTTGTTTATGATAAGGTGAGTTTTTTAAAAGCAGTCGAATAAGTCGATTGTTTTAACTATCGACTAATTCGACTGTTTTCAGTCGACTGCTGCCCATCTCTACACACAACTAATTTTCTACACCAGCCGCTACTGAGCACGAGCTGTGACTGGCTTAGACATTAGCATCCTACGTGTTGAAAAATATTGTAAGTAACGTGTAGGAATAAAATACTACCTATAGGTATGTCAACCATTACATTGGCATATAATAAATGAATTATATTTATCTTGTATCTATCTATCCCACGATATAACATAATACAAGGTGAAGAGTCCTTTAAAACAAATTGTTTACTGTGATACTGGAAGAAACAATACAATACAGTGGTAATACGCCAAGCGGCAGCTTTGTTCTCCGCTGTTGCGGTGACCTTCGCCGAGCAGGTGGCGCGCCACGGCCCCCTGCTTTAAGCGTGTGTACAATGCTGAAATCTTACTTCAGTTAATTAGTTAGTTATTGTTGTTTTAAAGGGAGGAACTACGTGGTCATCTGCCCCTCTTAACACAGATTGAAGTATACAAATTTGGAATTAAATTTAAAATTTAGAGGTGGAAAGACCGAAAATTAATGAAACAAAAAAAAACTAATAATTATAAAAATAACTAAAATTTACGGGAAAACAAAAATTCATCATTAAAAACGAACAAGTCGTTGAGTCTTACCTTATAAAAGATGTTGGAAGTGTCGTCCTTCCTGGGTTATACAGGCATTGTATCTGATAACCACATTCTGGCTGACGCGAGCGAGTTCTGCCACTGTAATGTTCCTGATTGCCAGTGTAATGTTTTCTTTCAGTTCCTCCAATGTGTGAGGATTTGTTCGATACACTTGTTCTTTCAGTTTACCCCACAAGTAAAAATCACACACTGTTAGATCTGGAGAACGAGGGGGAAATAGACCAACACTGATCACTCTGTCTGCAAACACTTCCGAGATTGTAAGAAGGGAATCTTCTGCTGTATGAGCAGGGGCTGAATCTTGTTGAAACCACCCTCGCGATTTTTCTTCTTCCGTTAACTGATTGAAGAACGGCTTCAAAATGTTATCTTGGTACCTCTCTGCATTTACTGTCGCCTCGAAAAAAATTGGCCCTATTATTCTTCCGGCACGAACAGCACACCAAACACCTATCTTCCTATCATAATGAGGGACTTCATAAACACCATTAGGGTTTTCTGCACACCAATAGCGAGAGTTATGACTGTTCACACGCCCATTAAGGTGAAACCAGGCCTCATCCGAAAAGAACACGAGCTGTGGGTCAAATAAACGATCATTCAATGATGCAAGATACCACTCACAATATCTCACTCTTGTGGCTGGATCAGCAGGTTTTAAACATTGGGCCCGTGTAAACTTGTACGGTTTGATATGTAACAGCTTTGTAGCTCTGTATGCAGATGAAACCGAAACCCCTACTTGTTGTGCTAATTTTGTGAGTGATTTATTCGGAGACCGTTCAAGATTCTCGCCAATGTCATCTAACTTATTCTCTGTTAAAACTGTTCGTGTGCGCGTATGTTTTTTATTGAGCACCGAGCCAGTAGTGTCAAACTTATTTGCAATTACGTGAATCTGTGCTAGTGAAGGTGGCACTTCATCAGGAAATCGCTGAACAAATGCTTCACGTACCCGCCGAGCCGACTCGTACTTAAAATACGTTTTACATAAAAAATACGATGTTGCAATGATAACTGTCTCACCATGTTAGCACTTGAGGTTTAGACTGGCGACTGAACACCTGCACGCTTATTGCAAGGTCAAGTTTGATAATGTCAATGTGTTATTTTTATACAGTCCATCGGAACTTGAAAAAAAAAAAAAAAAAACCAGCCCTCTTATGTACTATGCGCGCGCTTTCAATACTACAGAAGGGGGCCGTGGCGCGCCACCTGCTCGGCGAAGGTCACCGCAACGGCGGAGAACAAAGCCGCCGCTTGGCGTTCTTATTTTATATGAATGACCCTGTAGTTCTAGCCTGCACCTATTTGTTAATAAAATTTCATGTGATTTCACTCAGATCTCTGTTGTAGTGGCTTATTATATGTGCACCTTGTAACTTAATAGTACATTATGCAACGAGCCTATAATGACAATAATTAAGACACGAGTTTTATAATTTCCATACGAGTGTCTTAATTACAATTATAGACAAGTTGCATACAACTGTTTATGTTCGACGATAATTATAACTATTTTATGTACGAACATAAATATTCATAAATATCTGTCGAGATTTCACCAGTTTTATGTACTGAACAGAGCGCATGGGATGCAAAGAATACCTTGTATTTGACCATGGCCTCCTGGAATACCTCACTATGACACTCGCCACGCAGTGAAATTTAAAATAGGGGGCCATGGAAGTGAGCGCAGGTGCGATGCTATCCTCACCTAATTGGTCACACAACTGTTTCTTGAGCTCTGATTGGTGGGAGAAACTGTATCATAATGAAAACTTGTACTATAATGAGCCTCATTATAGTACAGTTTTCTGACATAATATTTACATTTCGCCAGTGTCGAACATAAACATATTAACCAATCTTCTTTACACTGTTTTATGAGTTAACACCACATCAAAACTGATGAGGATTTATTTTAGTTGGACACAGAAGCTTATTTATTAATGTAATAGACATCTATGATTGATGAAACCCATAAGATTGCCTCTCTCACCTTTCAGAAAATAACTAAAATTTTAATTCTGCGATTAATGTAACTAATCCACGTGTGTTTCTATTACACAACAATTAAGGGTAACTCCAGCATATTTTCTAGATTTTTGATGTGTCTGGTGAGTGGTTTTGTTACTGCTTCTGCAGGTATCACCCTTCTGAAAGATGTCTCATCGTTTCTAATTCTATTCTTAATCTTCTGCCAGAGGAGAAATAGTTTTGCAACGCATGAATAGTGCTGTAGCTGCTGAATTTTCTAAAAATAATTATGGAATGATGGGAAGAAAAATAAATATAGCCTATTCTAAAATAACAACATACGCATAAAATGAAACCATTCTGATGAACTTAATATGCTTCAAATTCAGAGTACAAATGCGTTCACCATTTGGTGCTTCGTTCATTTGTATATTTGGACCAAAATGTAGACCTCTGAAATAAATTTTAATGTTGGACTTTGCTCCACAGAACAAGAGCACACAGCCACCAATAGGACCAGTGTGTGTTAAGATTTTAGAACCTGTAATTACAGTTCTACATCAGTAATGGCATTACTACATATTCGACCAACTGAATACTTGCCACTGCACCAGTAACTAACATGTGCAAGAACTGATCTTTTTTGATTACGGTACCAATAAATTGAAATTCAAGGATGGGGAAAATATTAAAGCTTAGACACGTTGCCATGAGCCATGACATTTTTAATCTGTCTGTCAGGTAGTCAGCCCGAAGGCTGGTTAGATCCCCAAAAAGCACCGCCGTTACGTTATGTGAGTAGATACCCAAAGAAAACCAAGGCAGCGCTATATTGAGGCGTTCTAGGCAAGAAGAGGAGTGAGGTAGTTTGTCATTGCTTTCCTCATTGAGTCAGAACAGTAGTCCTAACCCTATGAGTAGAACCTTTCACAGCATTCACAGGCACTGACTGTGCCCCGAATGCCATTACTAAGCACCACCCATACCTCAGTAGCTTCCATATAATCACAGCCATGAGTGAGACTGAGACATCGGTGAAAAGCCACCTTTTACTCTAGCCTGTGCCAACTGACAAATGCAAATGTACTGTATTCATCAAGAGAATCTACCACAATGTAAAATGAATTATTAACACTCCTCAAGAACTTGAGTACACATATGCAATAGGCTCATGGTACTGTAAGTTATGTATCTCTGCAAGATGTAATCAAGTTGAAAACATTACGGTAACATAGACTCTTACCTGGTCATTTCTCAGGAGAGTAGGCCTAATTGCCACATTCATCTGCTATTTCGAGAACAGCAATTTACGATTTGTTTGATCACAGAATTTGGTAGGCCTACCTGTGGAATAAATAATAGTGAAAGTTAATTAATATGTCAAGTAGAATATCACCTGTACACTGCGTCTAATATCAATTCAAAACTAGGCTACCGGTACGGTATATTTATCACAGGCACTACAGAAACAAGTTTTCACTTAAACTCTTAAAATAAGCGTACTTACTTGGCGTAGCAGAAGAAGAACTGTTCACTTCTCATTACCAAGAAGACGATTTGATGAAAGAAAGATGAGAAAGAACACAACATTAGCTTATTATAAAATATTAATGTACGGCCAATATTGTTTACACCAAGCACGACATAAACAGAGTGTCCATGTTGGTCAATGCCGCCAACGCAGTAGAAATAATGTTTATTTAATCATAAGTGCCGTAATTATCGTCGGTGAGCAAGATAATTGCAAGGAAATGTCAATTAGGAATTATGTGCATATTTATTGACTAAATATAGGGATATATTTGCAATTTAATTACAACGTGTATCATGCATATGTTGGCAAGACGATATACAGCGCTCCATATGGCTGGCCGCGCAACTACACCGATGGTACCAAATAATCCCTATCTGGTTGACACCCCCTGGCTCCCAGCAAGTTCAAGTTTCAAGTAGTTTCACCTTTGGCCAACAGATACCACTGCGAACGTTGAAACTTGATCGAGAGTTTCTAACCAAATAACCTACAAATTTGGCTACACACTACCAATTGTAGTGGTAGGTTCTTTAATACGCCATACATTTATGACATGGGCCCGCCGGCTTTACTTCCCCTCCGTAGGAAGGCATATTGGAGGATTTTAACGCTCTTAACAAATCCAACCACTTCGGCCGGGTTTTAACCCGCGCTCTTGGACATAGCAATTCAGCATGCTACCGACTACGTCACTGAAGCCGCTTGTGTTACTATTTCCACTCGCGTTTTGCTTTATATATCAAGGAACAAAGTTGTTGTACGGGGCTCGGATCTCTGGAAAACTCGTAATTCCGAGACTTGAAATATCCAGACTCTTTGTTGGTTGGTTCCTTAGTTTAGGGGCTGCGACAACGCGGTCATGTAGCCCCGTGTTCTTTGGGTGTGTGTAGAATCTGTCTGATAACCGGTGTTAATTGTGATCACTGTATTAGTATGTGTTACCTGTTTTAATTCAAGTAAGGACTGCTGACGATAATTTCAAGTAGTTCCTACTTTCGCTACCAAATTCTACCATCCACGACAACTAGCTGGGCGGCTTCGGTGGCGTAGTCGGTAGCATGCTGAGCTTCTATGCCCAAGATCACGGGTTCAAATCCGAAGTCGTCGGATTTTTTAAGAGCGTTAAAAATCCCTCAGTATGCCTTCCTTCGGAGGGGAAGTAAAGCCGGCGGTCCCATGTCATAGATTTATGGCATGTTAAAGAACCTTCCACTAATTAAACCTGTGTGAAGCTAAATTGTATAGGTTAAGAATGTAAACAACGCTCTTAGTTTCCTACGTTCGTTGCCAAGAGCCGACTGCGGTGACGTCTGGTAGCTAAGTTCTGAACTAATAGTCGTTAAAGGTGGCGTTTGGCGGCAAAAGTAGGAATTACTTGACAAATTCAAAAGTCTGCAGTCCTTACTTGAATTAAGAAAACAGATAACACACACTAATACAGTCATCACAATTAACACCGGTTATCAGACAGTTTCTACACACACCCAAAGTACACGGGGCTACATGACCACGTTGTCGCAGCCCCTAAACTTAAGAATCAACTACCAACCAACCACACCTAGCTGCGGACGTGGCTACTAAATTCCATAGCAGTCAGCAGCTGGCGGCAAACGTTGGAACTAATATAGCGTTATCAACCTAACCTGGTTCGATTCCTGGCCAAGCCATCAGGGATATTAATCTCCTGGGGTTGTAATTCCCGTGGCTCGGGGACTGGGTGTATGTGACGTCATCATCATCGTTAAACGCGCAGGTCGCCCACGGGCGCCAACTAGAAAGATCTTCACTCGGCCTCACCGGAGGCCACACGATCATTCATTATCAAACTAACCTACAAATTTTAGCTTCCACAAGTGTAGTTAGTGAAAGGTTCTTTTTCATGCCATAAATCTATGACGTGGGACCGCCGGCTTTACTTCCCCTCCGAAGAAAGGAATACTGAGGGATATTTAACGCTCTAAAAAAATCCGATGACTTCGGCCGGGTTGAACCCACGATCTTGGGCATATAAGTTCAGCATGTTACCAACTACGCCACTCTACTGGAATGTAGAAACATTCACTTCCAGGTACACGTCGTGCTTTACTGCATGGAGACATCCATCTTGCCTTCAGAGCCACATATCGGGTGACACCAAGGAATCCTTCGTACTGCAGCACGACTAATTGGAAATTGGAGTAAAAACGAGACTCTCCCCATTTCTCTCTCTCCTCTCTACGTCCGCACCAGGAAAGAGTTACTGTATTTGTTATATATATATACGCAACCCACCCCGGGAACAGTTATGAATGCATTACGTGATAGCGTTTCTTTTTTCAATGTCAATGAACTACGGCCTATATCCGTTTTACGTCTCGGCATGATGCATTAAAATCACTGACTGGACTATTAATTGTATTATCATGGAGATGCACGTGAAACGAATTCTTGTCAGACGTAATTTAAGACTGGCGAAGTACATGACACACAAATACCCCTTTCGTCCAATCTAAAAACACTCCTAGTAGGCGATGCATTGAAGATAGAAATATGCTCTCCCGGCCTTTTTTGTAGAACTCTTCATGCTGAACAAATCTTACACTCATTGAATAATAGACTACTATATAGGTTAAGGTAAACCAACAACAAATAGCCCAACAGCTGTGGATGCCAATTGTAATCAGCTTAATGAATAATTAGGTAGAAAGTTATTCTTAACCTCTATATGTAATAAATATTTGATCGGGCGCCAGCGAACAAACTGATGGTTTGTAAGCAATATATAAGGTGCGTTCAAAAAGTAACGAGCCGGAGGCTGTAATGCGTAAACCAGTGACGACATGGGCACATCGTGGCGTGTGTAACGAGGTGTGCTTCCGACCAGAGCGTGGAAGGTCACAGCCCGTCGCTAGAGGGCACGCGTGCACGTCACGTGGCGATACAAAGCGAGCAGCAGCATGCATAAATCGTCCAACGCTGCCAGTCGCATTGCAAACAGTGACATGGAGGCGTCAAACGAAGAGCAAAGAGGTGTTGTTCGGTTTCTGACAGCGAAAAGATTAGGGGGAACGGACATTCATCGCCGAATGTCACAAGTGTACGGGGAACACTGCATGTCCCTTGCCAGGGTCAAGGCGTGGCACAAGCGCTTCAGGGAAGGACGGGTGTCGTTAGTCGATGATGCCCGGTCTGGGGCACCCCCCTGCATTACCGATGACAACGTCCAGCTGATTGATGCACTCATTACCCAGGACCGCCGAGTGACAGTGAACGCCATAGCCGCCGTGGTCGGATTGAGCGTCGGAAGTGTGCACACCATCAAGAAGGAACGACTGCACTTGCGGAAAGTGTGTGCCCAATGGGTGCCCCAATCTTCAACCACACCATGTAGCATGTCGAATGGCCTACTGTCTTGGTCTTGGATGGACGATTGGTGCATGCTGCTGCTCGCATTGTATCGTCACGTGACGTGCACGCGTGCCCTGTAGCGACGGACTGTGACCTTCCACGCTCTGGTCGGAACCACACCTCGTTACACACGCCACGATTAGCCCATGTCGTCACCGCTTTGCGCATAACAGCCTCCGGCTCGTTACTTTTTGAACGCACCTTATATATTGCTTACAAACCATCTGTTTGTTCGCTGGTAGAGCTTAGAAGACTCTTCTTACTCGAGTTGGGTGAAATATCACCAACTAGGTTTCAATAGATAATAATAATAATAATAATAATAATAATAATAATAATATTATTATAATATCGTATGGCCTCGGGTGCCGGGTGCAAGCTTTGTTAATTGACACCCAAGGGTAGCTTGCATGTCGAATTTCGTCGTTCCTTTGAACGGTATGAAAATCAAGGAGGTTAGATATCTAAGCTCCTTGACACTACAGCGCTTTCTAGTAGAGAATGGAGGAACTTTGTATTGGCGGAAAATCCCGAGATTAATTTTGCCATTGAACACGGCCTACTGAATTCAAATGGGTTCTTTAACACGCCAACAACGTGTGACATGAGTGTAGTGATTTTTTTTCAATAGATAAGGAGGAAGTGATCATATACTGTGATGTATTCTGTGATACCGCAAGGAATATAACAAGAAAAGAATTTATAGCTACCGTGAAAACTTGTTGAAAGTCATAGTATATGCTTACCACGCTTTCCTGTTTATTCATGGATTTATTATATAGGTTAACCAACATTTCTCTGAACAATAGGTTAATTAAATTACTTGTTCTGTATATTATTCTGGGCACATTCGAACAACATAATATACTTTATACATAAGTCTCATTATTTGCATTTGTATGCATCCATAGTTTCATAGTTTATATTATGTTTTAATAGCTTTTCTTCCATATGCTCTCCCAACCAACTTTCAATTATTTCTCTCTCTCTGTTGATGTCCATATCGCGAATAATAAAATATATCACTCTATACACTATTGTTTGATCTCGATATAAATATAGTTCCAAATGTCATCACACACATCCATTAGCAGCAGTAGCCATTTTGCATGTCATAAATACACCCGAGGCCATACGATATTATTATTTTGTAGTGTATCCACTTGATACCTACTTATAAGTTCTATTATCTTTGCAATTCTTAGTGTTGTATAGAATATGTTACAGTACCGTTTATTGATATCTTTAACGGTTTGCCCAGCGTAAGCTTAAAAAGAAGAAATTATCAAAATAAATAGGAACATTAAAATGTTAAAGAAAATGAAAGGAAATTAAATACAAATCACATAGGTTATATTCAATAATATTCTGCTCTATAAAGGGTTAACATGTTATTTACAGCACGATTTGAGATTATTTACATTGGTAACAATTTTCCACAGGCATAATTACTTTGCATTCCGTTGTTTTGAAGAAGATCAAGAAGAAGAAGAAGGAAAAGGAGAAGGAGGAGAAGAAGACGAAGAAGAAGTAGTAGTAGAAGAGGGAGTGAAGAAGAGTATAAGAGAAATACAGAGGGAGGGAGAGAGAGAGATCGGTTATAAGATACACAGCACGAGAAAAAGCAGTAGTGACGGAGGAAGTGAGTTTCTTTTGCAATACCTTAATGTTATGATTATTACGAGCCTAGTATGTGGCTTCGGCATCTTACTGTGTTAAAAGATGTAGAAAGCGATGTTGTGAGAATGGACACAGGGATGTTAGCATATGTTTTTCAAGGCTGTGTGAAGGCCAAGGGTATCGATCGCTTCAGAAGCAAGTTTGTTATAGCACTATTCTGTATACGAATTTCGAAGGCAGTGAGTTCGGAGAACTCGTTTGTTTTTTTTTGTCATACCAGCTGCTAACTTGCAGAACCGCAGAGCACGAGTGTTGAGTGAGACCTTGTTTAATCTTTTGTTTTAATTTCGACGAATGACGACACAATCAGACTAAAAGAAATGAGTGTTTGTAAGCGAGATATCGCAGGTTCGAAGGAGATCTAAACTTATGTTTATAACAGATGTGAGTACAGCATTCCATAGTGTATTAGACACTAAGTAATTATTAATGTGAGTTATATTTCGACTATTTTTCATGGTAAACTTCTGGTTCTTAATGAATGAACAAATTCAAGCAATTATTGCAAATTTGAGTCCATGTAAGGGACCTATTGTATAATTTAGGATCATGTTATTGAGTTGTCTAGATGAGTGGAGTTTTGGGAGCCTACTTAGCTCATGTTTAGGAGCAGGTATTTGATTAAGGTGTTATTCCAGCGTCCTTGTAAACTTTTGACAAGCTGACTGAAGAATGGGACTGACGAGTCCGTGTTATTGTTATGGAACACAGAGTATCCATGATGCTAGTGAACAGTGATTCACATATATTTATGAGGTATTTTTCTAGATGTATCTCTCACATTTATAGCTATACTAGACACGTTTATTGGTCACTAAATTTATACAATGACACTTTAAGGATTAATAATAAACTAAAAATTGAACTAATAGTCATGCTATAGAATTTTGAACTAAACCAAGAACTAAATAATTATGCAGTCTAACCTGATGAATGCTAAACTTAAATTTCTTTTCTGAGCTTGCGATCTTCGACGTTATTTAAATACACTCTTGACTATTCCCGATTTTAAGACTACGATCATCTAATGGCGGGATAATTTAAAAACCCGGTCGTTATGATGATACGTGACATATGACGTGGCAGTCAGTCACTGCAGTTGCCGACCTAATTTTATCCTCCACACACTCATGACCATCAGCAAGAAACTGGGTATGTAGGAATGCCAATTGCATTACAATTAGGAGTGTTCATTGAACTTGTTATATTATTGTTGTAATAGCTTTGATATTTTTTTAATTGAGTCAGTTAGGACCAGAATGTGCATAGCTTTGTATTTTTAACTTTCTTTGGACAAACACGTATCGTTTATCAGTAGTATTTTACGTCACATAGGATTAGCTCATGTTTAACGTAAATTTAAATGTTGGAGAGAATACCATCATAGCTTAGCTATTCTTATTGTGCCTTGATTAACGTAAATCTTACCTTGCATTGTAAACAAGTAAATATTTTTCTTGCTATTAATTCACGCCTGTCATTATTAGAGTATTATTTAAATCTCCCATGTAATTGCTTAGAGAATCATTACGTATTTCTCTCTTAGTGATCGATTTACTTCTTCAATTTTTGTGGATAGGACTTCAAGAGGCTTAAGCCAGACTTTAGATAGGAGATATTTTGACTTTCTTTTCAGGGCAGTTTAGATTCGGACTAGCCGATATTTACCTCTCAGAGGTAGGCCAGGGATCTGTGATTTTATCAATAAATTTAGTGAGATTTTAAGATAAGCCTGTTCTTATTATTTCATGGTTGTTTTGTGTTTTCCTGTAAATGTATTCCACTGGACTGGTCGTAAGAATAGAAGTCTCCTTTTCCCGACACCCCCGAGTGCAGTTTTTCGTGCTAGGCCAGTCTACAAATACCTTCTTCCCCGAGTCCTGTGTGTTGGCCAGAAGGGGGTCTTGGAAGGGCTGTTTAAGACCGGCAGCTCCCCGAAACTCTCGTCTGACAGGCACAATAAACAGCACCAGAATAAGCAGTAGGGACGGAGGGAGTGGAGAAGAGTGTGAGAGAAAGACAGAGGGAAAGAGAGATCAGTTACATGATACACAGCACGAGAATAAGCAATAGGGACGGAAGGGGTGGAGGAGAGTGTGAGAGCAAGACAGTGCGGGGGCGGGGAGAGGGAGATCAGTTACATGATACACAGCACGAGAATAATTATAAGGTCATAGATATCTCGCAGCCGCACCTGTGCTCGCTTCATTTCTATAACTGCATAGTTCAAGATTAAATCGCACACTCTAGCAACTTTCTAATTACAAGGAGAACTCGTCGAGAAGATGACAGACATCTAACAGTGTTTATTATGTTCTGCGAACCCTGGCCGACCTCGAGCTTCCAGCCTGATCACCATTTACTTTACTGTAGTACAACAAGTGTCACGGCATTTCATTCCTTGTGACACAGGACCTTGTTCTGTATTGTATCGACACCATAGAGAAGTCGTCCTCGATATTATCCATTATTATTTCTAGGCTTCCGATTAAACTCACTATTTAAAAAAGGAAACGTATGCACTAATAATAATAATAATAATAATAACTAGCGGACCCGTGCGAGAACTCTCGCAAGTGTATAAACCACCCGCCTGGCTTTACTGTTATGCGGGCTTCTATAAATATGTTTATTTGTTTAAAAGCACGTTTTAAACAAATTGTCGATATTTATGAAAATAATAATAATAACCCCTGGCACTACAGCCCTTGAAGAGCCTAGGCCTACCAAGCGACCGCTGCCCAGCCACTTTGCCTCCAGATATTGGGGTGACACGTGGTCAACGCATCGGGTCCCCACGGCCGTTAATCTTGGTTTTCGTGACCGGGGCGCTGTCTCACTGTCAGACAGCTACTCAATTGTCCTCACGAGGCTGAGTGCACCCCGTTCCAGCCCTCACGTCAGTTTTTAAAATCCCTAACGGAGCCGGGAATCGAACCCGGGGCATCCTGGTGAGAGGCAGGCGCGCTACTCCAAAACCACAGGGCCGGCATATTTATGAAATCAGAGGGCAATTCATCACTGCTGCTGGTTGCACAATGGGTTGTGTGCGCCCCATGTGTACAGACTACCCGCCCGGCCCCAGTGCTATGCGGCTGTACGCAACACAGTTCTGTCAGGGGCTATCGTCTTGTTTATTTGTTTAAAAGCACGTTATAAACAAATAAATATATTTCCGTTGACTTATCAAGAAATGCAAGATTTTTCCTGTACTATTGAAACGATTTGGAAGATTTAGGTACAAACCGCACCTTCTAACTCCCTCTGGTTTAGGAGCTTGCGTTTTGTGAAACATACACCTTAGCGTATTATACAATAAGATAATAATAATAATAATCCTACTCACAAGTTGTTATGGTACAGATCAGTTATCTAATATATAAAAGTGAAAGTCTGTATGTATGTATGTATGTATGTATGTATGTATGTATATATGTTGGTTCCGTATACAAATCTACACCGTTCCACCAATCTCAACCATATTTTGCATACACATAGTTTAGGACCCAGAAGGAACCGCTGGCTACATGAATTTTCGACAGTCTTTCTTATTCTTCTGATTTCGGCCCTTTTTCACTCAAAAACAGGCTAATCAAATCATAAAATATACTCATGAAGGAATGGCATGGTAGATAGTTTCCATGGCAACATAGCTCAAGTCCAGACACGGCCGACTTGATGCTAATTGCGCTCAGCACTACCGGTATAGAAAATGAGGATCTTTACTTGAAATCCCGTTAGTTACTCAACTGCTCACACAGCACTGTCAACCGAGTTTAGCATAACAAAGACTTGACACTATCTTCTTTCTACTATATATTTGTCAAATACCACTCACTCATTCATTTATTCATCACGAAATCTCAGAAACCACCGAACGGATTGGAATGATATCTGGTATGCAGCTTCCTCAAGGGCCGCAAATGCCCACTAAGAGAGAAATTTTGGCTATTCAGGTTCTAAAGGGGTGTTAAGGGGGTAGACCTGCATTTAATTGAATAGCAATATCTCCCGATTGGTTTCATGGGGGATGTGATACTCGCCATATAAACTCATCATTAAAAATAAGAAGACATGTGTCTGAGGGTTTTTCGATGTGGTGTATATTATGAGGTGAAAGGGGTGAAAAGTGGGGATTAAAAGATTCTTAACGGACGTTTGTCTCTTAAACGACATAGGCGAGGAGTTTGAAACACAGCGAAAAAAAATTAACATAAAAAAGAAGTAAATATGTGTTTGACAGTTTTTTCATAAATCCAATTTAAGGGGCCCATGGGGAGAGATGAAATTCTGGGGGGGGGGGGGGTTGAACAGGAAAGAAAGTGACCTAACTGATTGACTGACTGGCTCACTCATCAAACTCAGGGGAAAAAACTGCTTTAAAGTAAGTAAATAGCTGTTCGACAGTTTTTTTTTCATAAATCAAATTTAAGGGGTTCATGGGGAGGGGTGAAATTCTGAAAGAAGAAAATTGAAAGAAAATGTCCAGACTCACTCACTTACTCACTCACTCATCATCGCCTAGCCAAAATTATTGAAGTTAGAAACATGACAGTTTGGGGATATGTTCATTGTATGTCAAAACCGTCTACTAAGGGAGGATTTTTTGGATATTCAGGTTCTAAAGGGGTCTTAAGGGGGTTAAACCTGCATTTCATTGAATAACAATATCTCCCGATTGGTTTCATTGGGGGATGTGGTACACGGCATATACACTTATCATTAAAAAGTAACAAGACACGTGTCTGAGGGTTTTTCGATGTGTTTATGAGGTTAAAGGGGTGAAAAGTGGGGATTGAAAGATTCCTAACGGAGCGTGTATCTCTTAAACGACATAGGTGAGGAGTTTGAAACTCAGCGGAAAAAAATCAGCATAAAAATAAGTAAATATGTGTTTGACCGCTTTTCCATAAATCCAATTTAAGGGGCCCATGGGGAGGGGTGAAATTCGGGGGGGGGGGGGGACAGGAAAGAAAGTGTCCTAACTGATTGACTGACTGACTCACTCATCAAACTCAGGGGGAAAAACTGCTTTAAAGTAAGTAAATAGCTCTTCGACAGTTTGTTTTTCAATCATATTTAAGGGGTTCATCGGGAGGGGTGACATTCTGAAGAAAAAAAATTGAAAGGAAATGTCCTGACTCATTCACTCACTCATCATCGCCCAGCCAAAAATAATGAAGTTGGTAACATGACATTTCGGGGATATGTTTGTTGTATGTCAAAACCGTACACTAAGGGAGGTTTTTTGGATATTCGGGTTCTAAAGGGGTCTTAAGGGGGTTAAACCTGCATTTCATTGAATATCAATATCTCACGAGTGGTTTCATTTGTGGACGTGATACTCGGCATATAAACTAATCATTAAAAATACGCAGATATGTGTCTAAGCGTTTTTCGATGTGGTGTATTATTATGAGGTGAAAGGGCTGAAAAGTGGGGGTTGAAGGATTCCTAATGGAGCGTGTAGGCCTATCTCTTAAACGACATAGGCGAGAAATTTGAAACTCAGCGAAAAAAATTAAGCTTAAAAAGTAAGTAAATCGGTTTTCGACTGTTTTTTTTTATAAATTAATTTAAGGGGCCAATGGGGTGGGGTGAAATTCTGGGGAAAAAAAGGAGAGAAAGTGTCCTAACCGACTGACTCAGGGGAAAAAGACAGGTTAAGAAATAAGGTAATAGGTGTGCAAGCGTTTTTTAATCAATCCAATTTAAGGGGCCCATGGGGAGGGGTGAAATTCTGGTAAAATAAATGAAAGAAAATGTCCTGTCTGACTCACTCACTCACTCATCACGCCCAGCGAAAACTATTAAAGTTGGAAACATGAAATTTTGGGAATATGTTCGCTGTATGTCGAAAACGTTAACTAAGGAATGATTTTTGTTTATTCGGGTTTTAGAGACGTGTCAAGGGGGTAATCGTGCATTTCATTGAATAACGATATCTCATGAGTTGTTTGTTTGGGGATGTGATATTCGGTATATAAACTAATCATTAAAAATAATCACACATATGTCTAAGGGTTTATCGATGTGGTGTATATTATGAGGTGAAAGGGGTGAAAATTGGGGGGTGAGGGATTCTTGACGGAGCGTGTATCTCTGAAACGACACAGGCGTGAAGTTTGAAATTCGGTGGGAAAAACAGCTTAAAATACAAGTAAATAGGTGTTCGAACGTTTTTTCATAAATCCAATTTAAGGGGCCCTTGGAGAGGGGTGAAATTCTGGGGGAAAAAACAGGAAAGAAAGTGTCCTAACTGATTGACTCACTTACTCACTCATCAAACTCAGGGGGAAAACAGCTTTAAATAAGTAAATAGGTGTTTGACCGTTTGTTTCATAAATCCAATTTAAGGGGTTCATTGGGACGGGTGAAATTATCAAAAATAAATGAAAGAAAATGTCGTGACTGACTCTCTCACTCATCATCGCCCAGCCAAAATTATTGAAGTTAGAAACATGAAATGTTGGGGATATGTTCGTTGTATGTCGAAAACGTCCACTAAGGAAAGAGTTTTGGATATTCAGGTTCTAAAGAGGTGTTAATGGGGTAAACGTGCTTTCCATTGAATAACAATATCTCACGAGTGGTTTCATTTGGGGATGTGAAACTTGGCACATATACTAATCATTAAAAATAAGCTGACACATGTCTAATGGTTTTTCGATGTAGCGTATATTATGAGGTGAAAGGGATGAAAAGTGGGGGTTGAAAGATTCCTAACTGAGCGTGTATCTCTTAAACGACATAGGGAGGAGTCTGAAACTCGGAGGAAATCTATCAGCTTAAAAATAGATAAATAAGTGAATAAATAAATAAAATAAATAGGTGTTCGACCGTGTTTTCATAAATGCAATTTAAGGGGCATATGGGGAGGGGTGAACTTCTGGAAGAAAAACGTCCAATAAGGAAGGATTTTTGGATGTTTGCTCTCATCGACCAACCAAAACTATTAAAGTTAGAAGAATGATATTTTGGGGATATGTTTGTTGTGTGTCGAAAACGTCTACTAAGGAGGGATTTTTGGGTATTCAGGTTCTAAAGGGGTGTTAACGGGGTTAAACCTGCATTTCATTGAAAAACAATATGATACGACTATGACGCGAGCGAAGCGAGGCTAAAATTGAGATGGTGTGTGTCTGTGTATTACTCAATCTCGGAAGTACCACTGGTCCGATTTACGTGAATTTTACATGGAAGTAGCTGATTTACCTGGCTAACATATAGGTTACTTTTGATTTCAATACTTTGCACTATTTAAAATGGCGACCATTTTAGTGACGTCACTACACCCTTTGGTTTCAAACTTTCATATTTCCATTTCAAATAAAAAGAGAACGCTAAGAAATAGCAAACTTTTGATGGCATATGCGAGGTTTAAAATTATATTTTCTATCCGAAAGGTATCTGCAACTGTTAGCGAGTAAAACCAACATTTGTGCTATAAAACACGGTCAACGCCGAGCGGTGTAGTTGGACAAAATGTTCCATCCTTAATCTCCCTCTGCGCAGCACCTCGCATATCCCCTGTTTTAACTGTCACCTTCACATTTTAATTTATTTATGACGCGTAGCGAAGCACGGGTACTTCAGCTAGTTAGTGATAAAACCATACCAGCGTACCGGCCATATATCGTTCTTGTGGATCAAGTGCGAAATATATCGCAAGAGACAGGAAAGTGTAATGGTGCTGTCCATAATAATTTTAACATATATTTTGAGGGGATTTCCCCCATAGCCCCTCTTTTAATCAGTGGTATGGTGAACAGTTATATAAATGATTGATGCATCAAGTACGATGGATATCTATGGCAAATTTGATCCACCCAGCCGTTCTGCAAACAGACAAAAATATAATTATTGCGCGCATTCGTCATTCAACAGTCTGAAACACGTCAACAGTTAAGATACCTTTGAAGCTATTTTGCAGTGTTGCCTCATCAACATTAAAATAAATAGATCATTTTACTTTCGACGATGTCGATATGTAAATATTATATGTCAGAAAACTGTTATCATAATGAGGGTCATTATAGCCTAACACTATTTTTAGCCTACTTTTCACATTTTGCAAAAAAGAGGAAAAAGTAGACTTATGAGATCGGGCAAATGTGTGTGTGTCTGTCTGTCTGTCTGTCCGTCCTTCTGTCTGTCTGTCTGTCTGTCTGGCTGTGTGTGTGTTTGTGTGTCCCCCCCCCTATCAACTCCTAAATGGCAGCAGCAATCAAAACAAAATTTGGTAGAAGTAAAGATCTATACCTGAATATCTCACGGCCATATTTGAAATGATGTCAGTGCTACCAACTGCTGAAAAATCACAATTGAAATTTGAGCTCCATGTTGGATATCTTGGAAGGTATGAATGGGAGGTATTTCAAAATTGGCACACGTATAGATAATAATATTGCTGTTTAATTTCCAGGAGGCCATACATGGCAGTGTTGCCAAAATGAATATAAGCCTGCTGATAGGTGCAAATGTTAAATGCATATAACTTCTACACTATCAATTGGATTTGAACCAAATTTCGTATGTGCTATGTGTACATAAACAGATATGACTGAGCGTATTCTTAAGAGCCACCAGGGCTGCCAACTGTTAATAAATGCTCTCAATTTTTGTTATCCAAATACCCATATATCAGAAAGTATGCAAGCCAACAACCCTAAACTATGCACACGTATAGTACCTGACATTCTATATTAATTTGGAGTAACTTATACACGTCAGTGCTACCAACATGATTCTAAGCCTGCTGAGAGGTCCAACTTTAAATACATGTAACTTCAATACTATCATTTGGATTTCAACCAAATTTCGTGTATGCTATGTGTACCAAGACAGATATGACTATGCCGATTCTAAAGAGTAACCAGGACTGCCAACTGTTAATAAATACTGTCTCTATTTTGTTTCCCTAATATAAATATATCAGAAAGTATGCAAGCCAATAGCTCTAAACTTTGCACACGTATAGTACCTGGCATTCTAGATTAATTTGGGGTAACTAATATAGGCCTACGCCAGTGCTGCCAACATGTTTATAAGCCTGCTGATAGGTCCAATTTTATAATGCATGTAACTTCTATACTAACTAATGGATATCAGTAGTGTGGTAGTGAGAGAGCTGGACCACTTCTTATTGAGCCACTCTCGTATTTGCCCCGAACTTGATATCTCGCTAACCAAACATGGGATTAGAACATACAGGGTGTCCTAGCACTGCTAGTAATGCCCCCTACTTTCCTATAGGCTCTTTATTTGATTAAAAGACCAAAACTAAAAGGTCATTCGCGAGTAGTGGGGTAGTGTTGGTTTCCTGAAGTCGCGCTCGTGCTTGAATATGTATGCCTATGTTGGGAAAGGGTTAGGTGGTGGGGGAGGAGTAGGGTCGAGTGAGGGGTCGTTTAGATGGTATTTTTTCCGCTCTAGATGATGGTGAGGTTATTTTTTAAAAATGGATGGAATTGGGAAACGCCATTTGGGGTAAACATGTTGTTTTTTGACATTTTGGCGATGAATGTTTTTTTATACGCATGCGCACTTGAGGAGTTTTGTAAGAGGGCGGGCTTTTTAAATGATGATTTATTAATGAGTGTTTTTAATATGTATTGAAATAAACCATAAAAACTAATAGGTCATCGGCTCTTTACTATTTCGCTAACCAATAATCGGATTTAAACGTATGAGGTGTCGTAGGACTCGTGGTGAACTCTCTTTTTCTATCGAAGGGGTATATCCACCCCAAAATAAAAACTACCCTTACCCGGGGGATGAAATAGTAATTTATTTTTGTATACCTACGAACTTGGCGGTTTTTGTAAGAGAGCGGGCTTTTTAAATGATGATTTATAAATGAGTGTTTTGTTTAATACGTATTTAAATAAACCAAAAAAACTAATAGGTCATCGGCTTTTTACTATCTCGCTAACCAATAATCGGATTTAAACGTATGAGGTGTCGTAGGACTCGTGGTGAACTCCCCTTTTCTATGGACGGGGTATATCCACCCGAAAATAAAAACTACCCTTACCCGGGGGATGAAATAGTAATTTATTTTTTGTACGCCTGCGCATTTGGGGATTTTGTAAAAGAGCGGGCTTTTTAAATAATGATTTATAAATGAGTGTTTTAATATGTATTGAAAGAAACCCAAAAACTAATAGGTCATCGGCTCTTTACTATTTCGCTAACCAATAATCGGATTTAAACGTATGAGGTGTCGTAGGACTCGTGGTGAACTCCCCTTTTCTATGGACGGGGTATATTCACCCCAAAATAAAAACTACCCTTACCCGGGGGTTGAAATAGTAATATTTTTTGTATGTGCGCGCACGGTCGGCTTTTGTCAAAAGGACCTAACTATACGTTTGTTAATATTTTCTGAACCCCTGATGGGATTTTGCCATAGACAGTATTCTAACCCTGGGGGTGACGCCCCGTTTTTGAATGTAGGATTCGTTTTTGTCGAAAGGGCCTAACGACACTTTTGTTCATATCTCGCGAACCAATCATGCTAGGGACTTGTATGAGGGGTCCTAGCATTTGGGGTGACGTCCCCCGTTTGGGGGGTGAAACTACCCCCAAAATTGAAAAATCCATATCTTGGAAACGAAGAAGCCTAAAATTACGTGTGATAGCTTAAAAAATAGGGGATGATATGGGCTTTTACCTCGATTGGTCATTTCACCCCTAAAACAGTAAATAGTCATGCTATGGGGAAAAACGTGTTAAACACCTAAAAATGATAAATGAACCTAAGATCTTTTGTTTTTGATGAAAAATAGCAGGGGGGTGAAACTACCCCCCAAAATTGAAAAATCCATATCTCGGAAACGAAGAAGCCTAAAATTACGTGTGATAGCTTAAAAAATAGGGGATGATATGGGCTTTTACCTCGATTGGTCATTTCACCCCTAAAACAGTAAATAGTCATGCTATGGGGAAAAAACGTGTTAAACACCTAAAAATGATAAATGAACCTAAGATCTTTTGTTTTTGATGAAAAATAGCAGGGGGGTGAAACTACCCCCCAAAATTGAAAAATCCATATCTCGGAAACGAAGAAGCCTAAAATTAGGTGTGATAGCTTAAAAAATAGGGGATGATATGGGTTTTAACCTCGATTGGTCATTTCACCCCTAAAACAGTAAATAGTCATGCTATGGGAAAAAAAACGTGTTAAACACCTAAAAATGATAAATGAACCTAAGATCTTTTGTTTTTGATGAAAAATAGCAGGGGGGTGAAACTACCCCCCAAAATTGAAAAATCCATATCTCGGAAACGAAGAAGCCTAAAATTAGGTGTGATAGCTTAAAAAATAGGGGATGATTAGGGCTTTTACCTCGATTGATCATTTCACCCCTAAAACAGTAAATAGTCATGTTATGGGGAAAAAACGTGTTATACACCTAAAAGCATAAGCATCTTTGTGAAACCATGCATTAATGGACATGTGTATGGAGGATGATTGTTATTATTATTATTATTATTATTAGGTAATTATGGATTAATGTGTGTATAGATAACTAACCAGTGGGGAGCGTGATGGCGCAGGTGCTTAGCTGCTCGTCTTTACCCGGACGGCTGGGGTTCAAATCC
The DNA here is from genome assembly GCA_946902985.2 of Meconema thalassinum. Lineage (NCBI taxonomy): Eukaryota > Metazoa > Arthropoda > Insecta > Orthoptera > Tettigoniidae > Meconema > Meconema thalassinum. The sequence goes on from OX336396.1 coordinate 276,135,894, forward strand.
CGGTGACAGCGGGGGTTGGAATTTTCACCTGAAAAAATCACGTGGCGTCAGGAAGGGCATTCGGCCTTAAATCCCCGGCCAAAACCAAAATGAGCCTGGTTGGCTCCGGCGACTCAAACTAATAGGGAAAAGCCGAAGAAAGAAAGGTAACTCACTAGTAATAGTAAACATTGGTTGGAGGTGTTGAAGAAGTCAGGATGGCCAACCCTTGCCATGGTTCACGAATGCACCCCAAAAAGTTTTACCTGTCAAGACTCAGTCTACCCTGTTGCAGCCTTTAGAAAGAAAAATCGAACCGGGGCCTCTGTGGTCACAGTGGACTTTTATTCATGATGATTTTTAAACAAACATACGCTTGCATACTACCGCTGGCTTGAATCTGCACAGAGACACTGGCTTTGGTTTGCGTAGTGTGCCTTGCTGATAACAGCACAGCGACCTTGTCAGGAAGTTTCATATTACTCATTTGCTTGATAGCGGACGTGCTCTGCACATGACTAGATCGTTGTTAGGTTTGACAAAGGCTTAGTGAAGCTTGTGGCAACCTTGAAATGAATGTCATGGTATAGTCGGGGTTGGAAGCCAAGACCTTAGGGTTGACAACCAAGTAGGTTAACCACTACACGGTGATATGGTCAAATAATAATGTAACAGAACATATAGAAACGTTTTCTATAGTTTAACGAATTGGCATACCATGAGAGGTGTAGGTAATGGAAATTGAATCCTTAGCTGATGATTATACTACTTTCCATGCGCACGTATAAGCTATCATGTTAGAAAAAGAATGGTATGGCTTGTTTTAAACGGAGAATAATAATTGTGTTTACTGTGAAACACAAATCTGAATTTAAAATAATTAATTTAAAATAATTAATTTAAAATTAACTAATTTAAAATTAGTTTAGTACGCTGAAGTTAAAATGAATAATGATCGCGTTACAGACAGCCAGTTTCAAAGCCATGAGAACTAAGTGAACAAAGAATAAAATTCATGAGCCAGTGAGGAATTCAACATGCTGTCCTTTGGACAAGAGAGAAGCGTTCTACAGCGACCCTCAATGGTTTGGGTCATCGTAAAGATGAAAATTAAATCTAAGCTACTACACTCTTATATACTAGAAGAAGAAATGGAAAACAATTGGTCAAATAAAGGACAGACGGAATAAAAAATGGCCCTCAACCCTCAAGCATAAGGATTGAGGGAGTTGGAAGGAAGGAGAGCCATGAAAGGCATATAAAAAGTATACTAGGAGTGGCTTTGCCCCAGAGGTAATGGATAAAGAGGAGGAAAACTGGACTCAGCTCAGAAATCCCTTGGGGTCACCAACTTCCAAACTGATCAGCCCTTGAGGGTGTAGCCATATGCAGAGTGCACCGCAAGTGGTGGGGCTTCTTGAGGGGGCTTGGGCAAAAGACAGGGAATAACATGAAAATAAAAAAGCAAGGCTGCCTCCTCAGGATATCAGAAAAAAAAATAAACCAGTGCCAATGAAGTTGCAAAAGGAAGAGACTCCCTAGGGCTCGGATACCCTAATCATGTTGAGGTCGGTAGAGAACAAGAGTTGAGCAAGTGTGGTCGACAGGAACTAAGACAGAGAGGAGCCTAGCACAAGTTAGTGGAAGCAATGACGGCCTCAGCTGGGACTCCGTGATCGTCAACCTACATGACACTAGATATGACGCCCAGGGGTGGAATTAAAGACCTCTATTGTTTTATATCACTGGCTTTTAAGAACGCTAACACATGGCATGCCTTATAATACAATACTGGTCCTAGGGTATGCAAAATTGTATTAGAAACTCAGCTAATAATAGAGTGCTTGCCCATGATTTACCTTAAATTTTCCTAAAATCCACTCCATTTTCCGCAAATTGACCAAATGACACAACATTCCAGCAAAATTCAACAAATGACTACCAGATTTATTGAAATTCCATTGATTTACCTAAGCATGGTTTAAACTACCTCAAATTCATATAAAATTAGACGAATATAGATGAAAATTCACTAAAATTTACCGAATTTAGCCAAGTGGTGTACAAACCATGAAATTTATCCAATTTTTATTAAAATTGACTACATGTACTCGAAAATTCCATAATATTCCCTTTACATGTATGCTTTTTGTTGTTGTTGTTGTTGTTGTTTCGTTTACCATACTCTCTGCAGACAAATACCTCAACATGAATTTCTCTTAGACTAGGAGCTCTACATTCGATATGATAGCTGAGTTTCATTTCCCATAAACTTGTCTCTGAGGTGGGTGTCAGGAAAAGGCATCCAGCTGTAAAAACCACACTCTCACGTAGACTTTCATAACCTCTTACGTTGAGGTTTCTTACACTAACGACATTAAATGATTGAACGGTTTCCTTTTCACAATTCCTGTCTATACTTTCCTCTTTAAGGTTGCAAGATGTTTGCAAGATTCCTAAAATGCAATTAAATGTAATAAATACCTTAAGATGGTTTCATTTGTTTAATGATATGGTGTTGATGATGGATATATACGTTAAGACTAATTTTTGTTAGGTCTTGACTGGCCTTGCAATTAGAAATTGACAAACCAAACATGGGTTATCTACCAGGGGAACACTTTGACCTCTATGTTGGTTATTGACCAGTAAGTACAGTTCTAGTAATGAGACAGAAATCCAACACAAACAATGAGCGCGCAATGCGGCGGAGATTGGTACCACGATGTACTGTTGGTTATGTAGCTATGTGGAATGTACATCACATATGGTTTACTTGAAGGTTTGGAGATTCCATTAAAGATATTTCTACAATAAACCATTTTCAAATGGTCATTCGTTGGTGTGAAAATATTTATTATATGGTATTTTATGAAAACAATTATGATTTATAAAAAAATATACGTTTACTGTATTCTTATTCAATGTAAGCACTGGAGGCACTATCGACCAAAATACAGCACTATCTGGAATGTATATTGCATACTTGAAGGTTTGGTGATCCCATTAAAGATATTCCTACAATAAATGATTTTCAAGTTGTCGTTCTATGGCGTGAAATTATTTAATATATGATATTTGCTAAAAGGATTTACCACTGGAATTATTTTACAAGTAGTTATTTTAATGACCAACAGAGTTCACTGTTAAGAAGGTAGATCCCTATGTGGAATGTAGGATAACATGTTATACATGATACGTGACAACTGTAAGGCTTGTGATTTTTAAGATGCCTTTATCCCTATATTAATCACCCAGTTTGCAATACTGATAACTGCAATGTTACTGAAAAAAAATTGAAACAAAACAAAAACCGGCATTGAAAAACCAAAAAGTGGTTGAGCATATATATAGTGGGGAAAAGAAAAGTTTTGTAAACACTAATGTCCAACAAGACTAATTAAATCAGTAACTGTCAGGGTGGCCGAGTGGTTAAGGCGTTTGACTTAAGATCAAATTTTCCAAATATATAAGGAAGCAAGGGTTCAAATCCCTTCCCTGACATAACTATTGCTTGAACATGCAAGAAAACAAGAAATATACACAAACTATGTTTATCAATTTAATCAATTTATTTTTTTACAAGAGATAGACACACAGAATACAGCTCTTTTGGTTTATCAGTTCTTTTAAACATAACACTTGTTGAAAATTATTTTTTAGGGGATGGGGGTGTTGCTACGTTGACCCATTACACAATAATAGCAGCTTTACGAAGTTCATTTTCTATATTTAATAGCTCTTTCTCATAAACAATATGGCCAAGCTGTTTACAGGCATGCAAGAGCTGTAGACGTTCGACTAATATATTAGGATCGTTCCATTTACTATTTTTTATGAATGGTTTCAGAATCTCGGGAAGCAGTTCATCATTATCACCATCATTATGATTATCATCCTCATTATTATAATCATTTTCATAATGATGATCATTATCATCGTTATCATTACCATGATAATTTCCACCTGTGTCCACAGTCTGTTCAATGGTTTGAGTTGTCTTTGATAGTGTTGAAAGCTTCTTTTTAGATGTGCTAGAATGCTTTAACATTGTTATGTTATTTTTACCACTATTACCTTTCCCCACTAACTTTTTGATGGGGTATATTGTCTCTGATAGGGTTGAGGGCTTTTGAGATGTGGGTGCATGTCTGATCATGGGTTTCACAGGAGGTGTTAAAGGCTTCTCATTAAACAACTCGCTAACAGCATGAGTGCGTTGTAGTGTATTAATCTTGAGGTTAATATTATCTTGAGCAGTACTATCTTTCTCTTGGACTTGGTTTCTTGCTTTGGTTTGGGTTTTCCTTACATTTAGACTATCGTGATTATTAAGTTTACATTCATGATTGTTTGAAGAAAGTACGTCCAATTCTTTTGTTTTAAGCATTCCTCGACACTGTTTCGATCGTTGCTTTGAACAGCGCCAAATAACAGTTCCATTTTTATTGCTTCGTTTCACAATATATGAATATCCTTTATAGTATGCATAAGGCTTACCATACCTAGTCACTGATACTTCCATATCAACTGTCAAGCACAAACTAATCTCTAGTAAAGACAACTTGGTAATAACAACAATAGTTTAATGTGGGAGCATATATACATGCAAAAAGTGGGAGCAAAGGTGGGGGGGGTAAAAAGTGGTAGCAAATGTGGGAGAAAAAAATAACTGTGAGCAAAAAGTGGGAGCAAATATGGGATCAAATGTGGGAGCAAAGCAAATATAAAAAAAAGTGGGAGCAAATATGCTAACAAATATGTCAACAAATATACCAGCAAAAGTAAATACACAAGTCAAGATAGATTAAAGTGCAAAGAAAATATGAAAGCAAATATGAGAGCAAAAAGGGTGATTTTCTAAAACAACTAGACATAACAAACTTAGTCATAACCTAACCTCACCTAACCTAACCTCACCTAACCTAACCTAACCTAACCTCACCTCACCTAACCTAACCTAACCTAACCTATCCTAACCTAACCTAACCTAAACTAACCTCACCTAACCTAACCTCACCTCACCTAACCTAACCTAACCTAACTTCACCTAACCTAACTTGAGTGAACTTTACCTAACCTAACCCATCATAACTTCACCTAACCTAACTTTACCTAATCTAACTTCACCTAACCTAACTTTCAACTCTCAGATCAAAATTAAATTCTAGGCATAGTTGAGTTGGAAGCCAAGACTTCAGGGATAACACACAAGTATACTAGCCACTACACCGCAAAATAGGCAAATTATCATGCAACACAACATAAAGTAAAAGTTTCCTGTAGTGTAACTCATTGGCTGTCAACCATAGTTTGGGAATTCAAACCCAAGACCTCAGGACTTTTGTTTTGAACATTATCAGAAATATTATTCCATTCACATTTTGCTGCTGCTGCTTATAGTTATAAGAGTTGGCATTAATATGGAAAGCAAAAAAAAAAAAATGTGGGAGCAAAAAGTGGGAGGAAAACGTGTAAGCAGAAGTGGGAGCAAATATGGGAGCAGAAAGTGGGAGCAAATGTGAAAGCAAAAGTGGGAGCAAAAAGAGCAAGCAAAAGTGAGTGCACAAAGTATGAGCAAAATGTGTGAGTAAAAAGTGGGGGGCAAATGTGGTGTTTTACTAAAACAATCTCCCCTAACCTAACCTAAACTAACTTCACCCAACCTAATTTCACCTAACCTAACTTCACCTAACCTAACCTTCCAACTCTCAGATCAAAAATTAAATTCTGGCCATAGTCGAGTTGGAACCCAAAACCTCTGGGATAACACTCAAGTATACTAGCCTCTACATCGCGAAATGGGCAAATTATCATGCAACACATCACAAAAATAAAAAGTTTTCTATAGTGTAACTCATTGGCTGTTAATCATAGTTGAGAATTCAAACCCAAGACCTCAGGACTTTTGTTTTGAACATTATCAGAAATATTATTCCATTTACATTTTGCTGTTGCTTATAGTTATAAGAGTTGGCATTAATATGGGAGCAAAAGTAAAAGCAAAAAGTGGGTGCAAGCATGGCTGGTTGTAGAGACTTTCATATCAACAAATACACATAAATTAAATTTTAGTAAAGTGACTTGGCTGATAATAATAATAATATTAACAGTTTAAAAAAAATTCAAGGGGATTGATGTTTTTCAGGATGTAATTTCCAAAGTACTGTCAAGAATAATAATTACATGAACAGATTCCAAGAACTCTAGAGTGCTTTTAAGGTTAATGATTGGCTAGGAGTGAGATAGAGCTAGCTAACCTAAGTTAACCTCAGCTCAGTAAACCTAACCTTGTCACATGGCATGTTCTACAAGTATAGACTTGCTTTGAGACTGGCTATGACGTCACAGATGAATGGCGGTGGGAGGCTGGCAAAAAGGAAAATGTTTTTGGGTAATAAAAAGTCACGTCCAGCCTCCCACCGCCATTCATCTGTGACGTCATAGCCAGTCTCAAAGCAAGTCTATACTTGTAGAACATGCCATGTGAGAAGGTTAGGTTTACTGAGCTGAGGTTAACTTAGGTTAGCTAGCTCTATCTCACTCCTAGCCAATCATTAACCTTAAAAGCACTCTAGAGTTCTTGGAATCTGTTCATGTAATTATTATTCTTGACAGTACTTTGGAAATTACATCCTGAAAAACATCAATCCCCTTGAATTTTTTTTAAACTGTTAATATTATTATTATTATCAGCCAAGTCACTTTACTAAAATTTAATTTATGTGTATTTGTTGATATGAAAGTCTCTACAACCAGCCATGCTTGCACCCACTTTTTGCTTTTACTTTTGCTCCCATATTAATGCCAACTCTTATAACTATAAGCAACAGCAAAATGTAAATGGAATAATATTTCTGATAATGTTCAAAACAAAAGTCCTGAGGTCTTGGGTTTGAATTCTCAACTATGATTGTCAGCCAATGAGTTACACTATAGAAAACTTTTTATTTTTGTGATGTGTTGCATGATAATTTGCCCATTTCGCGATGTAGTGGCTAGTATACTTGAGTGTTATCCCAGAGGTTTTGGGTTCCAACTCGACTATGGCCAGAATTTAATTTTTGATCTGAGAGTTGGAAGGTTAGGTTAGGTGAAGTTAGGTTAGGTGAAATTAGGTTGGGTGAAGTTAGTTTAGGTTAGGTTAGGGGAGATTGTTTTAGTAAAACACCACATTTGCCCCCCACTTTTTACTCACACATTTTGCTCATACTTTGTGCACTCACTTTTGCTTGCTCTTTTTGCTCCCACTTTTGCTTTCACATTTGCTCCCACTTTCTGCTCCCATATTTGCTCCCACTTCTGCTTACACGTTTTCCTCCCACTTTTTGCCCCCACATTTTTTTTTTTTTTGCTTTCCATATTAATGCCAACTCTTATAACTATAAGCAGCAGCAGCAAAATGTAAATGGAATAATATTTCTGATAATGTTCAAAACAAAAGTCCTGAGGTCTTGGGTTTGAATTCCCAAACTATGGTTGACAGCCAATGAGTTACACTACAGGAAACTTTTACTTTATGTTGTGTTGCATGATAATTTGCCTATTTTGCGGTGTAGTGGCTAGTATACTTGTGTGTTATCCCTGAAGTCTTGGCTTCCAACTCAACTATGCCTAGAATTTAATTTTGATCTGAGAGTTGAAAGTTAGGTTAGGTGAAGTTAGATTAGGTAAAGTTAGGTTAGGTGAAGTTATGATGGGTTAGGTTAGGTAAAGTTCACTCAAGTTAGGTTAGGTGAAGTTAGGTTAGGTTAGGTTAGGTGAAGTTAGGTGAGGTGAGGTTAGGTTAGGTGAGGTTAGTTTAGGTTAGGTTAGGTTAGGATAGGTTAGGTTAGGTTAGGTTAGGTTAGGTTAGGTGAGGTGAGGTTAGGTTAGGTTAGGTGAGGTGAGGTTAGGTTAGGTGAGGTTAGGTTATGACTAAGTTTGTTATGTCTAGTTGTTTTAGAAAATCACCCTTTTTGCTCTCATATTTGCTTTCATATTTTCTTTGCACTTTAATCTATCTTGACTTGTGTATTTACTTTTGCTGGTATATTTGTTGACATATTTGTTAGCATATTTGCTCCCACTTTTTTTTATATTTGCTTTGCTCCCACATTTGATCCCATATTTGCTCCCACTTTTTGCTCACAGTTATTTTTTTCTCCCACATTTGCTACCACTTTTGCTCCCACTTTTTACCCCCCCACCTTTGCTCCCACTTTTTGCATGTATATATGCTCCCACATTAAACTATTGTTGTTATTACCAAGTTGTCTTTACTAGAGATTAGTTTGTGCTTGACAGTTGATATGGAAGTATCAGTGACTAGGTATGGTAAGCCTTATGCATACTATAAAGGATATTCATATATTGTGAAACGAAGCAATAAAAATGGAACTGTTATTTGGCGCTGTTCAAAGCAACGATCGAAACAGTGTCGAGGAATGCTTAAAACAAAAGAATTGGACGTACTTTCTTCAAACAATCATGAATGTAAACTTAATAATCACGATAGTCTAAATGTAAGGAAAACCCAAACCAAAGCAAGAAACCAAGTCCAAGAGAAAGATAGTACTGCTCAAGATAATATTAACCTCAAGATTAATACACTACAACGCACTCATGCTGTTAGCGAGTTGTTTAATGAGAAACCTTTAACACCTCCTGTGAAACCCATGATCAGACATGCACCCACATCTCAAAAGCCCTCAACCCTATCAGAGACAATATACCCCATCAAAAAGTTAGTGGGGAAAGGTAATAGTGGTAAAAATAACATAACAATGTTAAAGCATTCTAGCACATATAAAAAGAAGCTTTCAACACTATCAAAGACAACTCAAACCATTGAACAGACTGTGGACACAGGTGGAAATTATCATGGTAATGATAACGATGATAATGATCATCATTATGAAAATGATTATAATAATGAGGATGATAATCATAATGATGGTGATAATGATGAACTGCTTCCCGAGATTCTGAAACCATTCATAAAAAATAGTAAATGGAACGATCCTAATATATTAGTCGAACGTCTACAGCTCTTGCATGCCTGTAAACAGCTTGGCCATATTGGTTATGAGAAAGAGCTATTAAATATAGAAAATGAACTTCGTAAAGCTGCTATTATTGTGTAATGGGTCAACGTAGCAACACCCCCATCCCCTAAAAAATAATTTTCAACAAGTGTTATGTTTAAAAGAACTGATAAACCAAAAGAGCTGTATTCTGTGTGTCTATCTCTTGTAAAAAAATAAATTGATTAAATTGATAAACATAGTTTGTGTATATTTCTTGTTTTCTTGCATGTTCAAGCAATAGTTATGTCAGGGAAGGGATTTGAACCCTTGCTTCCTTATATATTTGGAAAATTTGATCTTAAGTCAAACGCCTTAACCACTCGGCCACCCTGACAGTTACTGATTTAATTAGTCTTGTTGGACATTAGTGTTTACAAAACTTTTCTTTTCCCCACTATATATATGCTCAACCACTTTTTGGTTTTTCAATGCCGGTTTTTGTTTTGTTTCAATTTTTTTTCAGTAACATTGCAGTTATCAGTATTGCAAACTGGGTGATTAATATAGGGATAAAGGCATCTTAAAAATCACAAGCCTTACAGTTGTCACGTATCATGTATAACATGTTATCCTACATTCCACATAGGGATCTACCTTCTTAACAGTGAACTCTGTTGGTCATTAAAATAACTACTTGTAAAATAATTCCAGTGGTAAATCCTTTTAGCAAATATCATATATTAAATAATTTCACGCCATAGAACGACAACTTGAAAATCATTTATTGTAGGAATATCTTTAATGGGATCACCAAACCTTCAAGTATGCAATATACATTCCAGATAGTGCTGTATTTTGGTCGATAGTGCCTCCAGTGCTTACATTGAATAAGAATACAGTAAACGTATATTTTTTTATAAATCATAATTGTTTTCATAAAATACCATATAATAAATATTTTCACACCAACGAATGACCATTTGAAAATGGTTTATTGTAGAAATATCTTTAATGGAATCTCCAAACCTTCAAGTAAACCATATGTGATGTACATTCCACATAGCTACATAACCAACAGTACATCGTGGTACCAATCTCCGCCGCATTGCGCGCTCATTGTTTGTGTTGGATTTCTGTCTCATTACTAGAACTGTACTTACTGGTCAATAACCAACATAGAGGTCAAAGTGTTCCCCTGGTAGATAACCCATGTTTGGTTTGTCAATTTCTAATTGCAAGGCCAGTCAAGACCTAACAAAAATTAGTCTTAACGTATATATCCATCATCAACACCATATCATTAAACAAATGAAACCATCTTAAGGTATTTATTACATTTAATTGCATTTTAGGAATCTTGCAAACATCTTGCAACCTTAAAGAGGAAAGTATAGACAGGAATTGTGAAAAGGAAACCGTTCAATCATTTAATGTCGTTAGTGTAAGAAACCTCAACGTAAGAGGTTATGAAAGTCTACGTGAGAGTGTGGTTTTTACAGCTGGATGCCTTTTCCTGACACCCACCTCAGAGACAAGTTTATGGGAAATGAAACTCAGCTATCATATCGAATGTAGAGCTCCTAGTCTAAGAGAAATTCATGTTGAGGTATTTGTCTGCAGAGAGTATGGTAAACGAAACAACAACAACAACAACAACAAAAAGCATACATGTAAAGGGAATATTATGGAATTTTCGAGTACATGTAGTCAATTTTAATAAAAATTGGATAAATTTCATGGTTTGTACACCACTTGGCTAAATTCGGTAAATTTTAGTGAATTTTCATCTATATTCGTCTAATTTTATATGAATTTGAGGTAGTTTAAACCATGCTTAGGTAAATCAATGGAATTTCAATAAATCTGGTAGTCATTTGTTGAATTTTGCTGGAATGTTGTGTCATTTGGTCAATTTGCGGAAAATGGAGTGGATTTTAGGAAAATTTAAGGTAAATCATGGGCAAGCACTCTATTATTAGCTGAGTTTCTAATACAATTTTGCATACCCTAGGACCAGTATTGTATTATAAGGCATGCCATGTGTTAGCGTTCTTAAAAGCCAGTGATATAAAACAATAGAGGTCTTTAATTCCACCCCTGGGCGTCATATCTAGTGTCATGTAGGTTGACGATCACGGAGTCCCAGCTGAGGCCGTCATTGCTTCCACTAACTTGTGCTAGGCTCCTCTCTGTCTTAGTTCCTGTCGACCACACTTGCTCAACTCTTGTTCTCTACCGACCTCAACATGATTAGGGTATCCGAGCCCTAGGGAGTCTCTTCCTTTTGCAACTTCATTGGCACTGGTTTATTTTTTTTTCTGATATCCTGAGGAGGCAGCCTTGCTTTTTTATTTTCATGTTATTCCCTGTCTTTTGCCCAAGCCCCCTCAAGAAGCCCCACCACTTGCGGTGCACTCTGCATATGGCTACACCCTCAAGGGCTGATCAGTTTGGAAGTTGGTGACCCCAAGGGATTTCTGAGCTGAGTCCAGTTTTCCTCCTCTTTATCCATTACCTCTGGGGCAAAGCCACTCCTAGTATACTTTTTATATGCCTTTCATGGCTCTCCTTCCTTCCAACTCCCTCAATCCTTATGCTTGAGGGTTGAGGGCCATTTTTTATTCCGTCTGTCCTTTATTTGACCAATTGTTTTCCATTTCTTCTTCTAGTATATAAGAGTGTAGTAGCTTAGATTTAATTTTCATCTTTACGATGACCCAAACCATTGAGGGTCGCTGTAGAACGCTTCTCTCTTGTCCAAAGGACAGCATGTTGAATTCCTCACTGGCTCATGAATTTTATTCTTTGTTCACTTAGTTCTCATGGCTTTGAAACTGGCTGTCTGTAACGCGATCATTATTCATTTTAACTTCAGCGTACTAAACTAATTTTAAATTAGTTAATTTTAAATTAATTATTTTAAATTAATTATTTTAAATTCAGATTTGTGTTTCACAGTAAACACAATTATTATTCTCCGTTTAAAACAAGCCATACCATTCTTTTTCTAACATGATAGCTTATACGTGCGCATGGAAAGTAGTATAATCATCAGCTAAGGATTCAATTTCCATTACCTACACCTCTCATGGTATGCCAATTCGTTAAACTATAGAAAACGTTTCTATATGTTCTGTTACATTATTATTTGACCATATCACCGTGTAGTGGTTAACCTACTTGGTTGTCAACCCTAAGGTCTTGGCTTCCAACCCCGACTATACCATGACATTCATTTCAAGGTTGCCACAAGCTTCACTAAGCCTTTGTCAAACCTAACAACGATCTAGTCATGTGCAGAGCACGTCCGCTATCAAGCAAATGAGTAATATGAAACTTCCTGACAAGGTCGCTGTGCTGTTATCAGCAAGGCACACTACGCAAACCAAAGCCAGTGTCTCTGTGCAGATTCAAGCCAGCGGTAGTATGCAAGCGTATGTTTGTTTAAAAATCATCATGAATAAAAGTCCACTGTGACCACAGAGGCCCCGGTTCGATTTTTTTTTCTAAAGGCTGCAACAGGGTAGACTGAGTCTTGACAGGTAAAACTTTTTGGGGTGCATTCGTGAACCATGGCAAGGGTTGGCCATCCTGACTTCTTCAACACCTCCAACCAATGTTTACTATTACTAGTGAGTTACCTTTCTTTCTTCGGCTTTTCCCTATTAGTTTGAGTCGCCGGAGCCAACCAGGCTCATTTTGGTTTTGGCCGGGGATTTAAGGCCGAATGCCCTTCCTGACGCCACGTGATTTTTTCAGGTGAAAATTCCAACCCCCGCTGTCACCGGGATTTGAACCCCAGCCGTCCGGGTAAAGACGAGCAGCTAAGCACCTGCGCCATCACGCTCCCCACTGGTTAGTTATCTATACACACATTAATCCATAATTACCTAATAATAATAATAATAATAACAATCATCCTCCATACACATGTCCATTAATGCATGGTTTCACAAAGATGCTTATGCTTTTAGGTGTATAACACGTTTTTTCCCCATAACATGACTATTTACTGTTTTAGGGGTGAAATGATCAATCGAGGTAAAAGCCCTAATCATCCCCTATTTTTTAAGCTATCACACCTAATTTTAGGCTTCTTCGTTTCCGAGATATGGATTTTTCAATTTTGGGGGGTAGTTTCACCCCCCTGCTATTTTTCATCAAAAACAAAAGATCTTAGGTTCATTTATCATTTTTAGGTGTTTAACACGTTTTTTCCCATAGCATGACTATTTACTGTTTTAGGGGTGAAATGACCAATCGAGGTTAAAACCCATATCATCCCCTATTTTTTAAGCTATCACACCTAATTTTAGGCTTCTTCGTTTCCGAGATATGGATTTTTCAATTTTGGGGGGTAGTTTCACCCCCCTGCTATTTTTCATCAAAAACAAAATATCTTAGGTTCATTTATCATTTTTAGGTGTTTAACACGTTTTTTCCCCATAGCATGACTATTTACTGTTTTAGGGGTGAAATGACCAATCGAGGTAAAAGCCCATATCATCCCCTATTTTTTAAGCTATCACACGTAATTTTAGGCTTCTTCGTTTCCGAGATATGGATTTTTCAATTTTGGGGGGTAGTTTCACCCCCCTGCTATTTTTCATCAAAAACAAAAGATCTTAGGTTCATTTATCATTTTTAGGTGTTTAACACGTTTTTTCCCCATAGCATGACTATTTACTGTTTTAGGGGTGAAATGACCAATCGAGGTAAAAGCCCATATCATCCCCTATTTTTTAAGCTATCACACGTAATTTTAGGCTTCTTCGTTTCCAAGATATGGATTTTTCAATTTTGGGGGGTAGTTTCACCCCCCAAACGGGGGACGTCACCCCAAGTGCTAGGACCCCTCATACAAGTCCCTAGCATGATTGGTTCGCGAGATATGAACAAAAGTGTCGTTAGGCCCTTTCGACAAAAACGAATCCTACATTCAAAAACGGGGCGTCACCCCCAGGGTTAGAATACTGTCTATGGCAAAATCCCATCAGGGGTTCAGAAAATATTAACAAACGTATAGTTAGGTCCTTTTGACAAAAGCCGACCGTGCGCGCACATACAAAAAATATTACTATTTCAACCCCCGGGTAAGGGTAGTTTTTATTTTGGGGTGAATATACCCCGTCCATAGAAAAGGGGAGTTCACCACGAGTCCTACGACACCTCATACGTTTAAATCCGATTATTGGTTAGCGAAATAGTAAAGAGCCGATGACCTATTAGTTTTTGGGTTTCTTTCAATACATATTAAAACACTCATTTATAAATCATTATTTAAAAAGCCCGCTCTTTTACAAAATCCCCAAATGCGCAGGCGTACAAAAAATAAATTACTATTTCATCCCCCGGGTAAGGGTAGTTTTTATTTTCGGGTGGATATACCCCGTCCATAGAAAAGGGGAGTTCACCACGAGTCCTACGACACCTCATACGTTTAAATCCGATTATTGGTTAGCGAGATAGTAAAAAGCCGATGACCTATTAGTTTTTTTGGTTTATTTAAATACGTATTAAACAAAACACTCATTTATAAATCATCATTTAAAAAGCCCGCTCTTTTACAAAAACCGCCAAGTTCGTAGGTATACAAAAATAAATTACTATTTCATCCCCCGGGTAAGGGTAGTTTTTATTTTGGGGTGGATATACCCCTTCGATAGAAAAAGAGAGTTCACCACGAGTCCTACGACACCTCATACGTTTAAATCCGATTATTGGTTAGCGAGATAGTCAAAAGCCGATGACCTATTAGTTTTTATGGTTTATTTCAATACATATTAAAAACACTCATTAATAAATCATCATTTAAAAAGCCCGCCCTCTTACAAAACTCCTCAAGTGCGCATGCGTATTAAAAACATTCATCGCCAAAATGTCAAAAAACAACATGTTTACCCCAAATGGCGTTTCCCAATTCCATCCATTTTTAAAAAATAACCTCACCATCACCCAGAGCGGAAAAAATACCATCTAAACGACCCCTCACTCGACCCTACTCCTCCCCCACCACCTAACCCTTTCCCAACATAGGCATACATATTCAAGCACGAGCACGACTTGAGAAAACCAACACTACCCCACTACTCGCGAATGACCTTTTAGTTTTGGTCTTTTAATCAAATAAAGAGCCTATAGGAAAGTAGGGGGCATTACTAGCAGTGCTAGGACACCCTGTATGTTCTAATCCCATGTTTGGTTAGCGAGATATCAAGTTCGGGGCAAATACGAGAGTGGCTCAATAAGAAGTGGTCCAGCTCTCTCACTACCACACTACTGATATCATTCATAATTGACACAACAATAGATCATATTATTTCAGATTATTTCTGACCAATACATGTATGTCATAGTTGCCAACATGAGTTTACGCGCGCTGTTAGATCCAATGTTTAACTGCATGTAACGTCCATGCTATCCATTGGAATTCAACCAAATTTTAGGCCCCTTAAAACAACAATTATCATCATCATCATCATCATCAACCAAATTTTGTATTCTGTACCTTAAGAGATGGAACTAAGAATATATTCAGTCACCAGGGCTGCCAACTGTAGTTCTCTATTAGGCTACAGTGAAAATGAAAATCCACAGCCTGCTTCCAGTCTCTGACCGGGTCAGGAATGGAATGAATGAAGCACCCATCTAGCGGCGAGGATATGAACTGTGCCGGCTGCCGAGGCCTGACGCACTCCTCTGGGGCAATGATTAAATGAGTGACAGATGAAATGATAGTGGAGAGTGTTGCTGGAATGAAATTTTGACAGGGAAAACCGGAGTACCCGGAGAAAAACCTGTCTGCCTCCGTTTTGTCCAGCACAGATCTCACATGGAGTGACCGGGATTTGAACCACGGACCCAGCGGTGAGAGGCCGGCGTGCTGCCGCCTAAGCCACGGAGGCTCTAGGCTACAGTATTTCGAACTAATTAGAAATTTCGATATTACTAAGTTAATTTCGTCATTATTCTAGATAGATCCATATACAGTAGATTGATCATTGGCATGAATCTTAAATTTTAAGAAACGTAGGCTCTTTAGTTCGTCACGGAACTGTTTGTTCATTATGAAACAGTTTCCCCCACCAATCAGAACACAAGAAACCGTTGTGTGCCCAATTAGGTAAGGGTAACATCGCATCTGAGCTAACTTCCACGGCCTCCTATTTTAAATTTCACTGCGTGGCTAGTGTCATAGTGGGGTATTTGAGGAGGCCATGGTCAAATACAAGGTATTCTCTGCGTCCCATGCGCTCTGTTCAGTACATAAAACATGGCGAAATCTCGACAGATATTTATGAATATTTATGTTTGAACATAAAATAGTTATACTTATCGTCAAACATAAACAGTCGTATGCAAGTCGCCTATAATGGTAATTAAGACACTCGTATGGAAAGATACTCGTGTCTTAATTATTGCCATTATAGGCTCGTTGCATAATGTACTATTTCGGTGCATGATGCATTAATATTTATCAACATCACAACCATCCATCGGGACTCAAATAAAAAGTTTGAAAGAGCATCTTCAGGATGTCTTGAAATAGTACATTATGCAACGAGCCTATAATGGCTACAATTACCATTATAGGCGAGTTGCATACGACTGTTTATGTTCGACGATAATTATAACTTTATTATATGTTTTAACATAACTATTCATAAATATCTGTTGAGAGTCAGCTACGGTACTTGAATTTTGTGATCGCAGAGCGAGCGTTGGGTGTTATATCTCGGTCTTTCAAGATCTTTGAACGACCGACGCATGCGCTCTGTGTGCTTGCAATGCTGGTGTATTCTTGGAATACACGGTACGAGAGAATATAAAGTTTAATGCTCTTTGCTTGTTCATTCCTTCCTCTTTATCAAACACCAACAGTGATCTTCTATTTTCTCTTTGATGGTCATGTCTCTTATGTCATTGTGAGTCTGTTCTAGATATATATCTTCCATGACCCACCTAGCGTCATCTAGCAGCGAATCTCTGAAACTCCTCAATTCATCCTGGTGCAAGAGGACTTCCTTATCCATCTGGCCACCAGATCTCGTTGCCATCGCCAGCTATTATCTCCTTGATCAAGAGAACTTCGTCTACTTTTTCACCCACCAGGCTGTGCTAGTATCGCCTGCTATCAACTCTTTGAAGAGCTTTTCCTCAAGAGAATTTAAGTTTACAATATTGGTCATGCTTATATGTTCTCCTTTTGTCTCCTACCCCCACTCTTTCCCTTCCTTGGACCCTCCGCGCTTCGCTGAGTGGGCCTCACTTGTAAGTCGGCAGTTGACTCGGTCAGTCAAGGCTCAACTAGAGCCAGTCTCCTCAAACCAAGAGGCACTCTCTACATTCTACGCCATGTTGGCACATTAGGTATCCGTCAAAGGGAACTTCACCTTCGACATGCAACCAAGATAAGTACAGACTTAAGGTTTTAACCTCATCTTCATCAGTTTTATTATCCACATGCTTTTATTGATCATTTTATAGACAGCGTGAGATTACTTATTTGGAGCGGTAATCATTCTTCGCGGGATTTGCTATGTTGAGCTTTTGTCTGTCTAAGCCAACCTTACTAGAAAGTAGCTTTTCTTAAGCTATTTAAATGAGAGATCTTCTCACAACGTGGGATATTATCTAATACCCGCTGTCCATAAAATATTAAACTCGTTCCATCGCTGGATTAACTTTGGCCCCATTTTTCTATTAGGACTGTTCTGGAACCTTCCAGATTCTGTACTCTATCTACAAGTCTTGCCGTTATGTATTTTTCACTCACTTGTGGGAATACTATTTAAAATAAGGAATCTTCCTTATAAATTACTGCAATAGCTAAATTTTCTTCCACCGTTGGAATGTTCTATGGCGCATTTAATTGTAATTCACAACTTTCTCAAGAAATAGACTCTCGCCTACCTAGTGCAACCAGTTATCTTTCATCATTGCAGTAACTTTCTTTCCCATAAACTTTCGTGTTACTACAGTGAACTTTTCATCTATTCAACAGACTATAGTGAAAACTAGTGCTTGTTCAACTTTTCTACCGCGTCGCGATCGTCAGTTTACATTAAATAAGGCCATGAACATTTATCCTAAATCCCAATTGATCTTTCCTAAACCTTCTACTAACAAACCATATTAATAAAATTGTAACTCTAGATCATTTTCTATGAGGTGTCACTCTAACGAAGTACCCTTCCATCTTGCTTGTTTATCATTAATTAATTTCTGCATAACTACGTGTTTTATACACGGTTCAAGCTTACATTGTTTTTACCTCATAATCAGGGAAAACAATTCTTTCAACTCATGAGTGAGTTATTTCTAGGTCTCACGAAAGGGAAACTGCCCCATTTGGCTCGTGATTCCTACTTAAACATAGGAGGTCGAGAACCTTCCTTTTGACTTTCTCTTCAGGTTTCACAGTAAGTGACCTGCCCTTATTTGTATAATAACCAACAGTAATTCTGTATAAATACAAGAAGTTATAGGAACTTCTCCTTCATTCTACCCGCTTTCTTTTTTGTTATTTTCGAAGTTGTTACTTTTTCTAGAATAGTTACGTGGAAATTTCTTAAAGTACACTCCTTGTACTCAATTTAATGTTTAAACTTTAATCACTTTATTTGTCTTTTTTTAAATCTTACAAAGATTTTAGTAAATATATAAGGTTTGAAACCTAAAGAATTGTTAATTGCCTGGAGCAAACTTTAAATGTTAGGAGGTCTGCGACCCCAAATTGTTACTAAAAATTGAAACTATATACTTGTCAAATTTATTAGAGTTTTTTGCATTGTTAAATAAATTTAAACTTTCCTTTTCGACTCATCATTTCTCTAATACAACGGCTAGGCAAGATCCTGTCTTCCTTGGCTCTCCCTACTCAATGCCATTAAATCTATTAATAGGGCTTTCATCACTCGTTGCATTTGAGCAAGAACTCTTAGTGGTAATCTCGTTAAAGTTTCTCTTAGCTTTAATAGCTAATTCTAACTGGCCAGTAAGGCAAGTACAGCTCGCTACGCCAGCTACCTGCTTGTGGAGATCCTCTCCGAAAACTTATGGTTGGTTTTCCAAAAGATAAGTGTTTCTCTTTGTCTAAACTTTTAGCCGGCTCCTTGCTGAGTAAAAGTTTAGCCATTTCCAAATGCAACCATTGGTTCACTTACCAAAATTACTCCCCAAGGTATAATTATCACTATCCTTCTTGGAGGCACTTGGTCGCTTTTTCAGGAACTCTATAACTTCGAAAACTGGAAATACCAAACCTGATTTAAATTATTGGCATTCTTCGAATTACTTAAAAAAACGAATTTCTTTGAACAGACATACAATAAATCTGTTACTCTCTGTCTTGCCAGACCATCACCCTTCCCCATAGTAAACAGATGCATGCTTGAGAGGGAATATACTAAAGCCACTCTCTTGCAAACCGCCCAAGTCCTAGCTGCGTTTCCCGTCAGCTTAGACCAAGTCCTTACCCACTTTAGGTATCAGAGAACGGATTTGCAGTGGCAACCGCCTCTAAGTGCATTTAAAGTTAAATTCATAACTTTTGTGGGACTCTCCTCCTATTTTTCTATCCTTTTTCTCCAGTCCGAAACTTACCTCCTTTTCTTAATCATCTTCCCTTGGTGGTTAGGTTATTCCTTAGCCAATAATCTACCCAAATGCCATATGCAGCCATATGTTTACATCAGCCGTCCCTCAGTAATATTGTCACCGGTGTCATTTGAAGACAATGCGCTGTGCAGAAATTAGCGTTGGTGATTTTAAGGTACAGTGCTATTGCTTGTCTCATATTCGCCAGTTTATTTACGCGAACATATGGACGGTGCGTATTCCATGTCGGTAATGTATTATAGTTCGATGTTGTGTTTATGTCCGACATGTTGGATTTTGAGCGCATGCGCGAAGGTATCGTTACCTAATTGGTCAATGAACGAGCTCTGATTGGCTGGAGAAACTGTATCATAATGGAAAACAGTGTTATAATGACCATCATTATGATACAGTTTTGTGACACGTAATAGTGAGGGTCGAACATAATAGTACATTATGCAACGAGCCTATAATGGCAATAATTAAGACACGAGTATCTTTATAAAACGCGCGTATGCGAGTTTTATAATTTCCATACGAGTGTCTTAATTACCATTACAGGCGAGTTGCATACGACTGTTTATGTTCGACGATAATTATAACTTGATTATATGTTTGAACATAAATATTCATAAATATCTGTGGGATTCAGTTAATTCAGTTAGTGAACAAGGCGCGCGGCTTTGGTGACTGAACGGAGTGCATGCGTGGTCAAGGCACTCCGGAAGCAGAGACCATTCATTCGCTTTGCTTGACAACACAGACATATGTTGGATTTTGAGCGCATGCGCGAAGGTATCCTCATCTAATTGGCCACACGACTGTTTCTTGAGTTCTGATTGGTGGGAGAAACTGTTTCATAATGAAAAATAGTGTTATAATGAGCCTCATTGTGATACAGTTTTCCGACACATAATGTTTACATTTCGACATCGTCGAACATAAATTATATTAAAATATTTAGAACCTATTTAACCAATTTATTTGTAAGGATATCCATTTTATTTTATTCAAATTGGTTCTATAATTTTACAATTTACAAGGATACTTATCCATTAGATTTTATATTTCCATCTTTCTTATTCATTGTTTTTCCAGTTTCTTCATTGCATCCTATATATATTTTTTTTTTTGCTTAATTTTATTTCTCATTATTATTATTATTATTATTATTATTATTATTATTATTATTATTATTATTATTTTCGAATTTGGCCAACTATGGACCGTAAAGAACTTACGACTTTTTGGCTTTTTCTTCTTTTCTCCTCCTCTCCATGCGTTCGCTTCTTTTCTTTCTCTCCTCATCGGAAATTATCCGTTTGGGCCTCCTCATTGTTGGTTTCTCCCGAAATGCTTTTATATTCCATGGTGTCCACAGAATTTTTGAAGTAAATTTTCCTGACTTTTCCTGACCATTTTTCATGCCACTTTTTCAACTCGCGAAGTCATCGTAACATCGGAAAAAAAGTTTATTGAGCAAATATACAGTACATATTATATTTTTTTTATTTGCAGCCTCCGCCATCCCCATTTCTGCCCATTATTCATTTAAAATACAAAATAAATTATAGCGCAATAATACATAAATCAAGGTACTTAGTAACCTAAACTATAGTGATGGGGTTACTACGCCATCGCCAAAAAAGCGTACAAAAAATAAGTAAAAGAGGTTTTTAATATGATGTACTGTAAAAATGGAAACTTACCATAATATCCAGTGAGTTATTGCTTTTTATCTTCAGAGATTTGTTGAACTAGTAACATCAAAATATGGCTGTAAAACACAAAATACTGTATGGTTAATATAAAATTCCTGACTTTCTAATAATTTTTGGCATTTTTTCCTGACTCATGCCACTTTTTCACACTTTTTCCTGACTCTTTCTGACCAAAAACAAAATTCCTGACTTATCCTGACTATTCCTGACTTTTCCTGCCTGTGGACACCATGTATCTCCTTCTAATCTCTCTTCTGTTGTGGACCATCTGTAGTGTAATTTTCTCATTAGTTTTATTAGATTGATTTCTTAATGTTCAATTGTAATTTGCTTAAGAAGGCCCATTGTTGGACCGAAACATGTACTAAAGTGAATATAATTTGTATTGATAGGCGAGCATTTTAATTACTTAACCATTAATCAATACGGCCATTTTCGCACATTTTCCTAAAATGGTAAATGGTTTTGCTTCTTTTAACATTATTCAGAAATAATTACCACACTTGCTATGTTTTCTTGTATATTCGCCCTGTGCGGCAAAACTGAGGAGAGGCGGGTTTGATTCCTACGTCAGCCCTGCTGGAAGTGGTTTTCCGTGGTTTCCTACTTCTACTCAAGGCAAATGCCGGGATTGTACCATACTTAAGGCCACGGCCGCTTCCTACCCAAATCCTACCTGAATTAAAAAATACTCACACTAGTACAGGCATCGCAATGACACAGGTTATCATAAAAAATGTATACACATCCAAGTACACGGGGCTACATGAACGGTCTATGGGTGTCACTGTAGGTTTGGTAGTGTTTTGGAGAGCTATTTGTCTTGTATATTCGGATCTTCTTCTTCTCCTTCTTCTAGTTCTCACTCTTCTTCTCTCCTCCATGTTCTCATTCTTCTTCTTCTTCTTCTTCTTCTTCTTATTATTATTATTATTCTCGTTCTCATTCTTCTTCTTATTATTATTATTATTCTCGTTCACATTATTATTATTATATATATATATAATGCGTTTGGCCCTCTAAGGAGCACGTAGAACCATTAGTTAACATTGGTCTTCTTGTTCTTCTTATCTTCCCAAAATCCCTCATCCTTTCGCTATGTGCCTGTCTTCTTTCTTGTGTCCATGCAGCTTTAAGTTTCAAATTCTGTCCCGTAGAAATCTTGGGTAGAAACTTATACGAATTTACTTTTTGTCTATATGCAGTCCGCGTCGTTGTCAGTGGGTCAATATTGATTTCACTGAGGTCCTTTTGGGTGTCTGCTAGCCAGCGTACTTTGGTTTGTCGGTTTCCATTGACTATGAGGAAGATTTTCTTGGTCAGTCGGGAGTTGTCCATTCGAGCTATATGTCCGTAGAATTTAATGCGTCTTTTACGTGCGAGTGAGGCGAATCGTTCAGTCCGTGAATACAGTTCGTCTGAGCTTTTCCTCATCCAGATACCGTCCTGAAGCTTTGGTCCAAAGATTTTTCTCAGTATTTGTCGTTCTATCTTCTCAATGTATTTGATGTTGATGGTTAACGATGACGTCTCAATCGCATAGAGTGCCTCTGGGAGGATGACTGTGTGGTAGTGATGGAGTTTGGCTTTAGTGGAAAGTGATTTCTTGTTGTAAATATTCCAAGTGATTGTGTAAGCTTTGCGTAATTTTTCTGCACGTGTTTTGTTAGCCATTCTTTCGTTACCAGTGTTCCCGATAATTTCACCTAGGTACTTGAAGTGCTTACCTTGTGTGATGTCGCCATATTTGGTTGTAATTGATGCCAGGTTTGTGCTCTTGGAATCCATGTACTGTGTTTTCTCGTAAGAGATATGGAGGCCGGTTCTGATTGATATCTCATGAAGCTTCTCGATGGCATGTCTGGCTTCTTCTGGAGTCCGGGTAATTATTGCTAGGTCGTCAGCAAAGGCGAAGCATTTTATGTTGATTCGTTGTTCTTTTGTTCCCATACTTATTCCAGGTATTTCTTTCTCCCATGTTCTGATGATCTTATCTAGTACCAGGTTGAATAGGAGTGGGGACAACCCATCACCCTGTCTTACGCCTGTTCTAATGTGAAAAGGTTCGGACACTTCACCCATAAATTTAACTTTAGAAGTTGTATCTGTCAAGGTCTGTTGGATTAATGTAGTTGTTTTGTTGTCCACACCATATTCACGAAGTATATTAAACAGAGTTTAATATACTTAGATTGAATCATATGCTTTCTTAAAATCTACGAAGGTGACAACTGTGCGATTCGACTGGCTATGTTGGAGTACCATCTTGAGGTTCCAGATCTGTTCTGCACACGATCGACGCGGTCGAAATCCCGCCTGATATTCACCGATCATGTGCTCTGTCTGTTGCTCCAATCTGGTGAGGAGGGCACGTGAGGGTACCTTGTAGGCGATTGGCAGGAGTGAAATGCCTCGGTAATTATTCGGATCTGTCTTGTCACCCTTTTTGTGTAGTGGGTGAATCAAAGCAGTTTTCCAATCAACCGGTATGGTGTCACTCTCCCATATATTAGCAATGATGTTTTGTAGTCTTTCAGTCAAGAGTTCACCTCCAATCTTGAGCACTTCGGCGATTACACCGTCTTCTCCTGGTGCCTTGTTGTTTTTGAGATGTAATATGATGTTTTGTATCTCATCATATGTTGGTGGTACTGAGTCCTGGTTTGGGGCAGTAAAGTGGAGTTGGAGATTCTCTGCAGGTGGTTCACAATTGTGAAGCTCCTCGAAGAACTGTTTCAGGATATCACAATTGGCCTTTGTGTTTGTCTCAAGTGTGCCATCAGGGCGGCGAAAACAAAGACTGGGCGGCTTGTAGTTCGTCAGTTCTTCCCTAAATGTCCTGTGGAAATTTCGTGTGTTGTTCCTCTTAAAGTCATTATCGATTTCTTCCAATCGTTTGAGGTGGTACATGCGTTTAACTCGTCTGATTGTTTTGGATGTTTGCTTCTGCGTTTCTAAAAAGTTCTACCAATGTTCTGGTGTTCGGTTGCTATTCCATGTCTTCCAGGCTCGGATTCGGGACTCTAGGGCTTTATCCCAGTCTATGCTCCACCATCTGTGTTTCCGTTTCCTTAGTGGTTTGCCGAGTTTTCTTGTTGATTCTTGGATGGCCTTGAGAAGTTCATCCCATGTTTCCGTGTTAGTCTGTAATGATTGTGTAAACTCCTGTGCGTGTTCTTTTAGGTATTCCGGATCTATGCGTGGGAGTTTGGAATTTGGACGCTTTTTACGATTGGGTATGAAGCGGAGATGATGGTCGGACTCTACGTAACCTTTGTGTACCCTCACGTTCATGATTTCTGGAGAGAATTGTCTGGTTATTGCTACATGATCTATTTGATACTCCCCGATGCGGTTTATGGGAGATTTCCATGTAGTCATTTTTCGTGGTGGTTTCTTGAAATGTGTGGACATTAGTTGTAGGTTGGCCATTCCACATATGTTGATTAAGCGAAGCCCATTCGCATTCGTCTTTTTGTGTGCCGAGAAATTCCCAATGATATGTCTGTGTTCCCGTTCTCTGCCAATTTGCGCATTGAAATCTCCGAGGAGGATCTTAATGTGGTGTTGAGGAATCTTGGTAAGTGTCCGTTCAAGTTGAGACCAGAACTTCTCAACTTTGTTTTTGTCAGGATCATTGTTAACTGGAGCATGTGGGTTTATCAATGTATAGGCCTTATTGGCGCATTTAACTGCGAGTAGAGAGAGACGATTCGAAGGTGATGTGAAGTCTATCACTGAGTTCTGGATACTGTTGTGCACAAGGAATGCTGTTCCGAACACATGTAAATTACTATTTCTTAGCTTAGTTGCTGGTTTTCCCTTATAGATACGGTATCCACCGGAGTCGAAGTGATCACAATCACGGAATCGTGTTTCTTGTACTGCAAGTATGAGAATTCCGAATCAGTCGCTGGTGTCCGTCAGTGTCTTGGTTTCCCAGTTTTGGTCAGCGTCTGTACGTTTAGTGTACCAATGAATTGCGTTCGCTTAGGTTTGAGGAGTTTTGGGAAGCTCCGATCCTTCCCGGCATGGCGTCCTGGTCCCCCAGAAGCCGAATGACCAGGTTCGCCTTCGCTCTTCTTAGCTCTGGCCTGAGGTAGTTGCTTTTTTGCTTGTGCTTCCATCATGCTAAGTTCGTGGTTGATTTTAGCTGGTGGGCGTGAGCCCAGGGCGAGTGAATCGCTGATAATCCATAAAATTCACTCTCATCGTAAGGATTGTTAGTTCATACGGCAGCTGATGTTATGCTGTGGTTTACTGGTGCCTCTTGGTGTTCTGGGCTGAATATTATTTTACGGCTTCGAGCCAACCCTCCTCCTTTACCCGGACTTGGGACCGGCAACAGCAACGACTGAGCTACTCAATCCACCCAGTAGTTGCTGCAGGTGGAGTTATTATTATTATTATTATTATTGTTCTTCTCGTTCTAATTCCTCTTCTTATTCTTATTCTTCTAGTTCTTCTCCCCGTAGTTCTCATTCTTCTTATTATTATTATTATTCTCATTGTTATTCTTATTCTTCTCACTCTTCTTCTAGTTTTCATTCTTCTTCTTCTTCCTCTCATTCTTATTCTTCAGCTTCTTCTCCTTCTTCTTCTTCTTAATATTACCATTTTCTTCTTATTATTATTATTATTCTCGTTTTTATTCGTCTTCTTCTTCTCCTAGTTCTCTTACATAGTCCGTAACAATATACTGCACTGTATATCAATCTTAATCACATGTAATTTATTTCAGGTTATTTTACATATTGGAACGACTTTGTGTTGACGGAATGAAGGCTACAATATCTACACGTAAATAGCGTAAAACTCCGTGGAAAATCAGAAAGAACTAACTAGACTTTCTTCCTACCCCTTCAAAACTACAAACCTTACCCAGCAACTCCTCCCAGGGAACCTTTGTATGAAATAAGCCGAAATATAGGAACAACAAACAAGTTCTGATTGGAGCCAGAAATGAGAAACACTGAGTTATGTAGCGCTAACTAACACGAGGAAGTCAACACAAGTGAACGGAAATTTAAAAGAGAGAAATAGCAGATGAGTGGCTGTACCTTAAAATAGCCGTCAGTAGGCCGAGGTGTGGAATGCGTGTCCCATTGTTGTACTGTCACCATAAATACACGAGCCAGTGTTGTGACAGCACATAAATAGCCTGCGATTACGTGCTTATCGGCCACATGGCGTGATCCGTGTTACCTCAGGCTACTACGCCAACAGAAAACAATACTAACAAGAAGTTCCGTGAAGAACTATACAGCCTACTTTTCATGCCAATGATTATTCTACAGTATATGAACCTATCTAGAATAATGACGAAATTAAGTTGGTAATATCGAAATATCTAATTAGTTCAAAATATACCTGGTATAATGTAGCCTAATAGAGCACTAGAGTTGGCAGCCCTGGTGACTGAATATATTCTTAGTTCCATCTTTTAAGGTACAGAATACAACATTTGGTTGAAGTCCAATGGACGTTACATGCAGTTAGACACTGGATCTATCAGCACGCGTAAAAGCATGTTGCCAACAATACCATGCGTGTGCTGGTCAGAAATAATCTGAATTATTATGATATCTTTCCGGATTCATCGCATGCATACTAAGGGATTAAATAGCGTACGCTTCTATGCGTCCACCGTGAAGTAGCTGTCGATCTCTAACTTTTATATATTACTTACAATTTTATATGTAGGCTATGGTTTTTTTTAATACTTGTTTTATTATAGATAGCTTTATTCTCTGTTATCCCAGAAATTAGTAAAGGGTTAGCGTCAGGAAGGGCATCCGGCTATAAAACAAACTGCCAAAACCGTACAAATATGACAAGTTCTGTAAATTTAGCCTCGGAAACTGCTAGGGCGTTCCCCGGAAGCGACGCGCAAGGGTCCCGCCTACCCCTTGTGAGAAATGAGCAAAGGCTACCGAGTCATGGGCGGGCTCGGCTGAAGAAGCAAGTCCAGATTAGAATTGGAACCCTGAATGTTGGATCGATGACTGGGAAAGGAAGAGAGGTTGTGGACCTAATGATGAGAAGAATAATTGGAATTCTGTGTGTCCAAGAAACTAGGTGGAAGGGTAATAAAGCAAGAGAGCTTGGAAGTGGCTTTAAATTGTTGTACAGTGGAGCAAACAGAGCGGGAAGAAATGGTGTTGGAATTATCCTGGCTAACGATTTGATCCCCTCTCTAGTCAGTGTAAACAGAAGAAGTGATCGCTTGATGAGTGTGAAGCTGTGCCTTGGGGAAGGGTTTACCATTGTAAGTGCCTATGCTCCCCAAGTTGGCTGTGAGGAGGAAGAAAAGGATGGTTTTTGGAGGGACCTGGAGCAGGAACTTTCTAGTATATCAGCAGATGAAAGAGTATTTCTGGGTGGAGATCTAAATGGACATGTTGGCACCAGTGTGGAAGGGGAAGTAGTGAGGAGAGTGCATGGAGGCTGGGGATTTGGTACGAGAAATGAGTAGGGTGAGAGAGTGCTAAGTTTTGCCTTGGCATTAGATCTAGCAATATGTAACACCTTCTTCAAGAAAAACGAAAGGCAACTGGTGACCTACAAAAGTGGAGGAAGAGAGAGCCAAATAGATTTCCTTTTGTGCAGAAGAATGCATTTGAAGGAGGTTAAGAAATGTAAAGTTATTGTGGGGGAACATGTTACACCACAACACAGAGTGCTAGTTATTGATTATGAATTCACGGGCATTAAGAAAAGAACAGCAAGGAAAATTACTCCAAGAATTAAATGGTGGAAATTGAAAGATCCTATTTTGAGAAGTGAATTCAAGGAAAAGGTGTTGCAAGGAACACGGCCAGTGGAAGGAGTTCAGAGATGGTGGACAGTAAATGCAGAAGCAATCAGGAAAGCAGGTGTAGAAGTTTTGGGGAAGACGTCTGGGAAAGGTGCTCCCCTGGATAAAGAAACATGGTGGTGGAATGATGTGGTTCAGGATGCCATCAAGGCAAAACGACAGGCAAAAATGAAATGGGATGAGTCTGGAAATGACGAAGATAGAGAACACTACAGAAAGGCAAATAAAGTTGTGAAAAGAGCTGTAGGGAAAGCAAAGACAGCTGCATGGAAGGAAGTCTATGAAGAACTAGAGACCACAGAAGGGGAGGCCAAGCTTTTCAGAATCGCTAAGGCACGAGACAGGGCTTCGAAAGATCTCACACACATCAGGCAGATGAAAAGTGAACAAGGAATTGTAATTCAAGATGAAGAGCATATTAAGAAGAGATGGGAGGAATATTTTGAAAAGTTGTTAAATGAGGAAAATGCCCGTCTTGTGTTTGAGGATGGTATCCCAAATCACAACGTAACAACTGGCATATGCAGGGAAGAGGTTGTAACTGCAATTAGGAAAATGAAATGTGGAAAAGCAACCGGCCCCGATGAAATTCCAGTGGAGGCTTGGAAATGTCTGGATGAAGAGGGCATAGATATGTTGTGGAATCTATTCCAACAGGTACTTCAAGAGGAAGTAATGCCCAAGGAATGGCGGGAGAGTACCATAATTCCCATTTATAAGGAGAAAGGTGACATTCAGGATTGTGCAAATTACAGAGGAATAAAACTCATGTCACACACAATGAAGATCTGGGAGAAAGTTATTGAAAGTAGGCTTCGGGTGGAGACGACAATAGGAGATGAACAGTTTGGATTTATGCCGGGAAAGGGAACAACAGATGCTATTTTTGCACTTAGGCAGGTCATGGAAAAGCACAGGGAGAAGAGAAAAGAACTACATATGGTGTTCATAGACCTAGAGAAAGAGTATGATCGAGTGCCCCGTCAAGAGGTATGGAGATGCATGAGATGCAAGGGAGTACCGGAGAAGTATGTGCGCATTGTTCAGGATATGTACCGTGGAGCAAGGACACGAATTAGAAGCAGTGTAGGATTGTCAGATACTATACCGGTTCAAGTAGGTCTTCACCAAGGATCTGCACTAAGCCCCTATATTTTCGATCTAATAATGGATGTCTTCTCTGAAAACTTAAGAGAACCAGCTCCTTGGTGTATGCTATTTGCAGATGATATTGTCTTATGTAGCACACACAGGGAAGAGCTTGAATATAAACTGGAATGCTGGAGAAGAGCCATAGGGGACAGAGGCCTTAAAATCAGTAGGAATAAGTCCGAATATCTGTGCCTTGGAGGAACTGGAAATGAAACTATTCAGATGGATGGTAGCCAGCTACAGGCAAGGGACAGTTTCAAGTATCTGGGATCCACTGTATCTAACGATGGCAATCTAGATCTGGAAATTACCCACCGAATCCAGGCTGCCTGGTTAAACTGGAAAAGGTTATCTGGTATTCTCTGTGACAGGAGACTGAATATCCAAGTAAAGGGTAAAGCCTATAAATGTGCAGTGAGACCTGCAATGCTCTACGGAGCAGAAACTTGGCCAACAGTGCAGTCACAGTGCAAGCGACTGGAAGTAGCTGAAATGAAGATGCTAAGATGGATGTGTGGTGTTACAAGGAACGATCACATCAAAAATACCTTCATACGAGGCAGCGTAAAAGTGACTGAAATATCAAAAAAAGTGCAAGAAAGACGCTTGCTCTGGTATGGCCACATTAAGCGCAGGGATGAGAGTTATTTAGGAAGGCGAGTGCTTGGTCTGGAGGTGGAAGGCAAAAGGGAAAGAGGCAGGCCTAGAAGAAGATGGATGGACTGCGTGCAGGATGATCTCCGGGAGAAGCAGTTAACAGAAAACACTATTTGGGACCGAGGAAAATGGAAACGACTTGTCAGAAACGTCGATCCCGCATGAACGGGAAAAGACGAAGAAGAAGAAGAAGAAGAAGAAGATTATGATATCTTGTTGTGCCAATTTTGGATGAAATCCATTTATTAGTATAGAAGTTACATGTATTTTAAAATTGGACATATCAGCAGGCATAGAATCATGTTGGCAGCACTGCCTTGTATTAATTACTCCAAATTAATCTAGAATGTGAGGTGCTATACGTGTGCAAAGTATAGAGCTGTTGGCTTGCATACTTTCTGATATATTGATATTAGGGTAAAAAGAATATAGACAGCATTTATTAGCAGTTGGCAGCCCTGATTGCTCTTAACAATACTTATAGTCATATCTGTTATGGTACACATAGCACATACGAAATTTGGTTGAAATCCAACTGATAGTATAGAAGTTACATGTATTTAAAAATTGGTACTATCAGCAGGCTTATAATAATGTTGGTAGAACTGACGTATATAAGTTACTCCAAATTAATCTAAAATGTCAGAATATACGTGTGCATAGTTTAAAGCTGTTGGCTTGCATACTTTCTGATATATTGGTATTTGGATAAAAATAGAGAGAGCAATTATTGACAGTTGGCAGCCCTGGTGGCTCTTAAGAATACGCTCAGTCATATCTGTTTATGTACAGATATTACATACAAAATTTGGTTGAAATCCAATTGATAGTGTAGAAGTTATATGCATTTAAACACTGCACCTATCAGAGGGCTTAAAATTATTTTGGCAACACTGTCATGGTTGGCCTCCTGGAAATTAAACTGAAATAGTATTATCTACATGTGTGTCAATTTTGGAATAGCTTACATGCATACCTTGCAAGATATCCAACAAGGAGCTCAAATTTCTAGTGCGTTTTTTCAGCAGTTGGTAGCACTGACATCATTTTCAAATATGGACGTGAGCTATTCCGGTGCACATCTTTTCTCATACTAAATTTGGTTTTGATTGTTGCAGCCGTTTAGGAGTTGAGAGGGGGGGGGGGGGACACACAGACAGACAGACTGACAGACACACATTTTCCCGGATCGATCTCATAAGTCTACTTTTTCCTCATTTTTTCAAAATGTGAAAATTAGGCTAAAAAAATACTTTGGAGCGTTGGGAACTAGCCGATGGGTAGAGTCGAACCTACATATCTCGAATCGTTAGGGAATACTAAAATGCGCGGCTTCGGTGGCGTAGTTGGTAGCATGCTGAGCTTCTATGCCGAAGATCGCGGGTTCAAACCTGGCCAAAGTCGACGGAATTTTCAAGAGCGTTAAAAATCCCTCAGTATGCCTTCCTTCGGAGGGGAAGTAAAGCCGGCGGTCCCATATCATAGATTTATGGCGTGTTAAAGACCCTTCCACTAATTAAACCTGTGTGAAGCTAAATTAAAAATTTGAATAACGCTCTTAGGTTCCAACGTTCGTTGCCAGGAGCCAACTGCGGTGGCGTCTAGTAACCAGGTTCTGAACAAGTAGTCGTTGACGGTGGCGGCAAAAGTACGAACTACTTGAAAAATTCGATATCTGCAGTCCTTACTTGAATTAAAATCAGATAACACACACTAATACAGCCATCACAATTAACACCGGTTATAAGACAGATTCTACACACACACACACACACACACACACACAAAGTACACGGGGCTACATGGCCGCGTTGTCGCAGCCCCTAAACTGAGGAACCAACCAACCATACTAAAATGCAGTAGCGTAGTCGGAGGCATGCTCAACTCCCATGACAAAGATCGCGGGTTCAAACCTGGCCGAAGTCGACGGATTTTTCAAGAGCGTTAAAAATCCCTCAGTATGCCTTCCTTCGGAGGGGAAGTAAAGCCGGTGGCCCCATGACATAGATTTATGGCACGTAAAAGAACCTACCACTGCAATTGGTAGTGGGTAGCAATATTTGTAGGTTATATTTGGCTGGTCATAAACGCCCTATAAGTAGGCTTGCCATATTTTTGGTGACTGAAACCGGGACACATTAATATGAGAGAGAGAGAGAGAGGGGGGGGGGGGGGGGGGGAGAGGGCAGAGTGGAGGGTCCTCCCCCGGGATTTTTTTTAAACATTAGAAGCAAAATGGTGAGTTTTAAGCTTCACAAGTGACGGGAGGGGGGAATCTGGCACCCTAAATTGTTAGTTCTACACACCTTTTAAAAATAAAAAAGAATTTTTTGCTACATAAAATTCTATAATTTTTCCTTTTTAATGATTTTTTTCTGGTCTACCATCTAGAAAGAAGTGTTAAAAATACAAATTAAAATACTTCATTGTATTGTTTAATTGAACAATTTCTAAGTCTTATTATTTTTGGAAAAATACAACTTTTTGCCTAATTACAAAAACAATTACAGAAAACTTATTTTGTCAAACTAAAAGAACAATTAATTAATGAGTTAACAATTTGGGCTATTGTTCTGTCATTCGTTTGAATACTTCTGATCTCTTTGACGCTGTGCGCGATAGTCAACGATGTTGATTCATAAAATATACATTACTTTTTACATCTTACAGCCGTTTTCCGGGACATTGATAAAACCGGTCGGGACACCGGGACGTATGGCAAGCCTACCTATAAGCACTAACGTTCGCAGCTAGGTGTTAGTGACAGTAGCATCTAGTAGCCAAAGTTGGGAATTATTAGAAATTGAACTTGTTGGGAGCCTAAACGTGTACAATTACCCTGCTATGGCCATCAGCAGCGATTCATATATCATAAAATAGATTCACCTCATCGAAAATTCCAGTTATGGTTGGTTCGTCAGTTTAGGAGCTGCGACAACGCGGTCATTTTGCCCCGTGTACTTTGGGTGTGTGTAGAAACTCTCTGATAACCGGTGTTGATTGTGATGGCTGTATTAGTGTGTGTTATCTGTGGTTCAGGTAACAACTGCAGACGATCAATTTCAAGTAGTTCCTACTTTTGCTACCAAATGCTACCGTCAACGACACCTTGCTGTGAACTTGGCTATTAGATGCCACCGCAACCGACACCTGGCGGCGAACGTTGGAACTAAGTAGAGCGTTAGTCAAATTTAACCTACAAATTTAGCTTCGCACAATTGTAGTTAGTGGAAAGTTCCTTTACAAGCCATAAATCTATGACATGGTTCCGCCGGCTTTACTCCCCCTCCAATGGGGGCTTACTGAGGGATTTTTAACGCTCTTAAAAAATCCAACGACTTCGGCCAGGTTTGGATATAGAAGCTTAGCTTTCTATCAACTACGAAAAAAATTCGAATTAAAAAGATACGTAAGAAAAATGTTAAACGTGTGATAAAATTGTCGCTGTCTGTAAACTGACGCAACGTTTGAAAGCGACAATGTGCTCTGAAATGAAACTGGCGGTTAGAGCAAAAAACGGCAACAATTGGAAGAAAGTGCTGTGAACTCAACTCAGCAATATTACAGTTGGTAATAAGCGATGTTCGGTAAATCGATAAACAATAGATTAACAATCGATTAATCGAATAATTTAATATTAAATCGAAAACGATTAATCGACTAACTAAGAATCGATTAATATATTATGTTGTTGCTTGAGTCTTCAGTTTTTTGACTGGTTTGATGCAGCTCTCCCTGTCCTGAGCCAATCGTTTCATCTCTACTTAGCTAACACACCCTACACCCGAGGCAATCTGTTTAACATATTCTAACCTTGGTCTACCCCTACAGTTCTTGTCCTCGACCCTTCCTTCCATAACTAAGCTTGCTATTCCTGGGTGTCTTAGTAGGCTATGTGTCCTACCAACCTATCTCTTCTCTTCATTAGCAGTCGCCAGAAACATCTCTCCTCTCCCACTAGCCTTAATACCTGTTCCTTTGTAACCCTATCTCCTTCTTATCTTCTTCATTCTCCTGTAACACCACATTTCAAACGCTTCAATTCTCCTCTTTCCTGCTGCACCAATAGTCCAAGTTTCACTTCCATAGAGCGCCACGCTCCAGACAAAGGCTTTCAAAAATGACTTCCTAATACCTAAATCTATATTCGATGTCAACAGATTCCTTTTTTGTAGAAACGCTTTCCTTGCCTGAGCCAACCTACTTTTTATATCCTCTTTGCTTCGTCCATCACTGGTTATTTTGATTCCTAGCTTAGTAGACAAGAGATAAGAAAAGAAGTTTAAATGAGAGGCTATCGCGTAAGTTGAGTTTCGCTTATGTATTGAAATGTATAAAAGTTACTTTTCTCCTAAATATACAAAGTATCTTTCCTTGTTTATGTTAACAATAACCAAATAAGAGTCAGTGACAGTGGAGTGACAAACATCAATCAAATTGGGAAGGGATTCGAACAAATAAATCGAAGACTTCTCAGCAAAGGTTTTGAATTCTTGTTCAATGTCTGCTATTAGGACAGGAACAATTTTGGTATATTGGCTTCCACGGCCAAGAAATTAAACCTCAGCAATTTTTCTAGGTTTATGCCGTGCTTTGTGTTGGGTTTCGACTAGGAACACCAATCTTGCTCATCAGCGGGCTCTTGGTGTCCGTGCCCGGACCCCCACAGGAGTAGGGAGGTGTTGGGCTGCTTGATCTCTTAGCTCTCACAGTAAAGAAGCGCAGATGCGCTTCATAAGTAGGGAGGTAGTTCCCAGTTAACTACTCCTGTGGTGGTCCTGGCTCGGATACCGAGAGCCCGCTGATGAGCCAGATTGGTGTTCCTAGGCGAAACCCCCACACAAGACACGGCATGAACCTAGGAAAACTGCTGAATTTTAGGAACAATTTTGTGTTACTTTGTTTTAGCATACTTTTCACAAACAAGGTGCATTATTTAACAAGTCGTTCCTTGAAGAACAATACAGCCTATTTTCATATATCCTACTTATGTTAATTGCCACCATCAACATACAAAATTTCAGTTTGATTGCTGTAATAGATTCGTAGATATGCAGAACCGTCTAAATATCGCGGATGATTGCCATGTTGGATTCTTATATAGCCTATGTAGGTCTTAGAGTTATGTACTGTAACATGAAGATTATTGTGTACGTGGCGTCCGAAATAGTGCTATGAACTTACCGAGTTTCATTGAAATCACT
Organism: Meconema thalassinum; assembly: GCA_946902985.2. NCBI lineage: Eukaryota > Metazoa > Arthropoda > Insecta > Orthoptera > Tettigoniidae > Meconema > Meconema thalassinum. The sequence goes on from OX336396.1 coordinate 276,171,031, forward strand.
CCAGCCGTTTAGATTGTATTACGGCGGCACACACACACCGATCACACACATTCGCACACACACACACACACACACACACACACACACACAGAGACAGACACACACAAAAGGCGATCTCATAAGCCTATTTTTAGCCTATGTTCACTTTATGAAAAAAGAATAGGCTTATGAGATCACATTTTGTCCGTGTGTCTGTGTGTGCGTGTGTGTGTGTGATGGTGTGTGTACCCCCCTAATAATTTCTAAATGGCTAGAGCGATTTCAATGAAACTCGGTAAGATCATAGTACCATTCGGACCGACCCCGACCGTGCCCATCAAATTTTATTGTGTCTCACCAATCCAACATGGCGACTGTGCGAAATATTTCACCAGCATTCAGTATCTCCGAAACTATTACCGATATCATCCTGGCATTTTGTACGGTGATCAAGGGCACTACTAGAAGTTCATCTATGAGACTTTCAAAAACCTGATAACTACAAACCCAACATGGCGGCCAGTGAAGTTGAGACTTTTAAATAGACTTTTCTCGCGATTTAACCATCAAAACGCAACGAAACGTGGTACAGCAAATGTTTATACACATTGTAATGCACTGGCGTCTAATTTAGTTCAATTGTTTACATAACCTCAAAATGGCGGCTGTGCGAAATATTACACTGGCAATCTATATCTCCAAGACTATTACAGATATCACCCTGAAGTTATGTACGTTGATAAAGGGCACTGGTACAAGTTTATCTATGTAACTTTCAAAATCCTGTAGAGTACAACACGAACATGGCGGCCAAGCGAAGTTGAAACATGTTAATAGACTTTTCTTGTGATTTAACTCTCTGAGCGCAGTGAAATGTGGTACAGTAAATGATTATACTTATTGTAATGCACTGGCATCTAATTTAGTTCAATTGTTTACATAACCTCAAGATGGCGGCAGTGCGAAATTTTAAAATTAAGTTTCTATTTCTTGTGTCGTAATCATGCGATGGAAGTGAAAGTTTGAATAATGAACCTACGCAATAATTTTCCGTTAATGGTTCATAACTCTTTGGCCTATAGATAAAGCAATCCAAAATGGCGAGCATCCGAAATATTTAGACGGTTCTTAATATCTACGAATCTTTTACAGCAATCAAACTGATTTTTTTTAAATGTTCATAGAGGCTACGAACATAAGTTCACCTACAGGACTTTCAGTAACCTGGTGAGCACAAATCCAACATGGCGGCGACGCGAAGTATAAATATTTAAATGGACGTTTCTCGCGATTTAGCCATCCGAGTGCAGTGAAACTTTGCACGCTAAATGATTATACAAATGTTAATCCACTGGCATCTAATTTATTTCAATTGTTTACATAACCACAAGATGGTAGCTGTGCGAAATTTTAAAATCTCGTTTTTCCTTCTTGTGTTCTAATCATGCGATTGAGTTTGAATACCACACGTTCACAGTAATATTCATAAATAAATAAAAATAAAATTATATAAAAAATAATTTTAAAAATCCAACCTGGCGACCATCTGAAATATTTAGACGGTTCTCAACATCTACGAATCTATCACAACCTTCAAACTGAAATTTTGTATGTTGATATACGCAATTAACATGAGTAGGATATACGAAAATAGGCTGCATAGTTCTTCACGGAACTACTTGTTTCACAAATTAAAATAGGCTATAAATGTAATGATACAATATATTTTAATTAATTAAATATCTGTTTTGGTTCTGTCAGAGTGTAGTTAAAGGTGCGAAGAACATCCATCAATCGACAAAACAATTAATCGATTCTTCGCCCAACCGATTAGTCAGCCATCAATTTTTCGATTAAACCCCCAATCGATCAATCGTTATTTGTAGCAATTAATCGATTTTTCTGCTTCCATTAATCGATTATTTGATCACTAAAATTAAAGTAAAAAATACCAGCACTAAACGATATGCGACTTACCGATGCCAATACTGCATTAGCCCAATATGGCGGATACTCCGCGCTGAACATAGGGGAAGTAAAAGTGATACAATAGCAGAAATATGTAAATACTGTACAACACTGAAGGTTTAGTTAGTTAGTTAGTTATTGTTGTTTTAAGGGGCGGAACTACGAGGTCATCTGCCCCTTACACTGAAGGTTTGTACACCATTTTATTTTCATTACATGTTTAATTATTTATGCATAAACCTACCTCAGTTAACCGGAAACCTATTTTTAGCGGAATAAATTGAGAGTCCAGTTCGATTCCGTTGAAGGTAAGTTGTACTGTAATGTTTATTTATTCATTTATTTTACGCGAACTTTCCCAATAAATGAAAGACGTTAAGCAAATAACTACATCAACTTTTTTGGTTCTTCTTGTAGTTCCAATAGGCTTTCATTCTTTCCGAGAAGGCTTGTTTACGTTCTTCCGACCCCTTTGGTCTGTACTGTCCTTGTCTCTGATGGAACTTCCCATTTGTTTACTTTGTGTCTGAAGGTGACCCTTTGTGAAATGTCTGTTGAACTTTTGTTTACGTTTTTGAGGTTCATTCGAAGTTCTTCCAGCCAAGGTGTTGAGTTTTGAGTGAGGTTACATAATATATTATCCTTTTCCACAATCGATTTTCTGGTAGTCTAGTGTGATGACCAAAGAATTTCATTCGTCTTTTCTTAATATCAATTTCAATGTTTGAATACTGTTGTGTTGTTTTGATTGATTGTAGCCTGAAACCATCTTGGGTATATATATCTTATTCCTAAGATTATCCTAATGATCTTCCTCTCCCACATTAATAGAGCCATCACAATTAACACCGGTTATCAGACAGATTCTACACACACCCAAAGTACATGCGGCTACATGACCGCGTTGTCGCAGCCCCTAAACTGAGGAACCAACCAACGATCTTCCTCTCTACTTTTTTGATTTATTCAAGTTCATGTTTATTGTTAAGAGTCCGAGTTTCACTTGCGTAAAGGACTGTTGGTTTTATGACTGTGTTGTAGTGCCGAATTTTTGTCTGTTTTGTCATAGATTTTGTTGTTGTAGATGTTTTGGACTATGCCTTTTTGACTTTTTGGAGACGAATTTACTGTGAGAATTTTTCAAGCCTGTCGGCTCGATGAATTCTCAGAGGTATTTAAAGTGCGGGACCCAGTCGATTATACCGTATTTTGTTTTCAGGCTCGCGATATCTGTATTTGAACAGAAGTAGGCCTATCTAGTATTCTAGTTTTTATAGTATTATTGTTATTATTATTGTTATTATATTTTGGTACAAAGTATTTTGTTATATGGAGCAGAAACTTGGACGTTAAACAGACATCAAGCAAACAAATTATTAGTAACACAGATGGATTATTGGAGGAGGGCGGCAAGAAAATCAAGATTGGATAAAATTAGAAATACGAGAATCAGACAAATTATGCAGGTAAAATAAAAATATATACTAGAAGTGGTTGAAGAAAGAAGATTACAATGGTTTGGACATGTGAAAAGGATGCAGACTACTAGAATTCCAGATGTAATGTTACATTGGCAAGGTGAAGGCAAGAGGAAACCACGAGAATAATGGATGGATGGTGTAGAGAAAAGCATGGCTACCAGAGCCTTAACCGAGGGAGATGCTGAAGACCGACATTTGTGGAGGAGTGAAGTAGTTTTGGGTTGAAGGAAAACTGCTGTATTGTAGAATATTCCTAATAAAGAAGATGATTATATTTAACATGATTTGGATTTAGATCTCGTTGGTGTGAACCAGAGAGAACAGCAGTAGCCTTCACCCGGTGCGAACCAGCACTAGAAAGCTGTGTTTGGCACAGAGAGGAGAGGAAGGACGCATACCAAATGCAGAATGTTTGGAGAAATCCCAACGGCCGCCAACAAGATAATGAAGTGTGAAGTCGACACGCCATCGCCAATAGCATACAGCACTGCCAACTTAACGCCACGGATAATCACCATGTACTGTAGAGACCATTGAATTAATGTACCTAGTCTTACAACAAGCTCTCCAACAAATTCATTCATTTATTCATTTCAGTGCCGGACGGTGACCCATTATAGGCGGGTTACTATCTTCAATGGCTATAATTTGTTTTGCTAACTTTCCCCTATTATAGAAAATGTAAATGACGTAAAACTACGCTGTAGATATGCCTTATCCTTTGAGTTGAGGCAGTGGTGGTGATCTCTGATGTAAAGGGCGGAATACCAAGGTTATCTGCCTCTCTTTCCCGTTGTAGAACATCGCATCTAACTTGTTTTATTATAATGAAAATACTGCTGATAGTCTTTTAATATTTTTATGTCCGACGATGTCCATATGTAAATATTATATGCCAGAAAACTGTTTCATAATGGGGGTAATTAAAGTACTACTTTTCATTAGAACACAGTATTTTCAACCAATCAGAGCTCAATAATTGCATTCATTGACCAATTAGGTAAGGATAGCTTCTGACATGCACACAAAATCCAACATGTCGGACATGAATTACATGATTTGAAAGTTGACAATGTAGTCTATATTGTATCAACCATTGTGTTTACAATGCATGAACAAACTAGGCAATATTGAAAAAGATACGAAGTACGTCCAGAAAGTAAGTTCCGTTTGGTAATAACATTAAATTGTGTACAGATACAGAATAATTATTTATTGCACAAAATTCTACAACCCTTAAACTACTTTTCCTCATAACTGCCGAAATGTTGCAGGCATTTGTCGTAGCGTGGCACGAGTTTTTGTATACCTTCTTCACAGACGTGTGCCGCCTGTGTCTTCAACTAGTTGTACGTTCCGCTGCAGCGCAGTTCCGCATATGCGCGATAGACGCTCTGTATCAAGGAGAAGAAACGTGCGCCATTTGGAGAGCGCTGTCAGCCACGTAAGCGTTGTTGTGCATGTTTACTCGTACAATGTCGGCGTTGATTGAAAATCCCGCCGCTTGTGAAATCAGATCTGTGATTCGTTTTTTGAATGCTAGGAAAGTGAAACCAATTGAAATTTATCGGCAAATTTGCGAAGTATATGGACAAAATGCGATGAGTGATTCAATGGTAAGAAGATGGGTCCGACAGTTCAATGAAAGACGTAGTGAAGTGCACGATGAAGAACGAAGTGGGCGTCCATCTTTGGTTACAGAAGAACTGGTTCACACGATTGATGACAAGAACCGGGAAAACCGCAGGTTTACAATTAGTGCTCTCGCTATGGAATTTCCCCAAATCTCACGATCACTAATTCATGAAATTGTTACCGAAAAACTGAACTTTCGTAAACTTTGCCGACGTTGGGTACCAAAGATTCTTACGGAGCAACACAAAACAAAACGGATGGGTAGTGCACTTCAGTTTTTGACCCGTTACAATGAAGGCGGCTAAGAATTTCTGACAGAGATAGACACAGGAGATGAAACTTGGGTTTCTTACGACACCCCTGAAAGTAAGCGGCAATCAATGGAATGGAGGCACACTTCATCCCCAGCAAAGGTTAAGCCGAAACAAATCTTGACACCTCGGAAAATGATGTGCACAGTGTTCTGGGACTGGAAAGGCATCTTGCTCATTGATTTCTTACCGCGTGGTCAAACAATCAACGCAGATGCTTACTGCGAGACACTTAGGAAATTGCGCCGCGCAATACAGAATAAGCGCCGAGGGTTGCTGTCAAAAGGTGTTGTTTTTCTTCACGACAACGCACGACCACACACTGCAAATGTGACAAAAAACCTCCTACAGGGATTTGGCTGGGACGTGTTTGACCACCCTCCGTACAGCCCTGACCTCGCTCCTAGCGACTTTCATCTGTTCACACATCTCAAGTCTTTCCTTGGCGGTCAACACTTCAACAATGATGACGAGCTGAAAGAAGATGTTTCCAACTGGTTGAAGACACAGGCGGCAAACTTCTATGAAGAAGGTATCCAAAAACTTGTGCCACGCTATGACAAATGCCTGCAAAAGTTCGGCAGTTATGTGGAAAAGTAGTTTAAGAGGTGTAGAATGTTGTGCAATAAATATTTTTTCTGTATCTGTACACAATTTAATTTTATTACCAAACGGAACTTACTTTCTGGACGTGCCTCGTATAGCACTGTAACTTAATATCCGCAACTCGAATTTCTACACATTCGTAAGATTTCGCCGACAATTTTAGTGAATGCCGTTCGTTGTTGACATAAACACACCAGAACGTCATGGAGGAAGCAGGTGTATGACATTAGTTCCACGGAAATTATAATCCAGCTCACTGTTCAGTAAATAGATATCTTACGCGAAACTCTTCCACCAGATGTCATAACTGCTCTATTTGGGACTCAATTGATTTGCCTTTCGTTGACATTCTATACGCATCGACTTTGAAGAATAACTAGTTGATAATACGATACATTTTAATTTTAAAGCGTTTATAACAGCCTATTTTGTGTTATTTGACCAAAATAACAAAATGATCCAACTTAGTACCTGTGCGCTATCTGTTGGAGTTGCCGCAGGAATAACAATGTTTCAAAGCTTTGGGATCCGTTATTGGGTAGAGATCAAATGCTGAGCCCACACAATTACCAAGAAGAATTCAACCGACAGAATTTCGACAGATATTTATCAATATTTATGTTAGAACGTATATAATAAAGTTATAATTATCGTCGAACATAAACAGTCGTATGCAACTCGCCTATAATGGTAATTAAGACACTCGTATGGAAATTATAAAACTCGCTTCGCTCGTTTTTATGAACATAAACTTACTCGTGTCTTAATTATTGCCATTATAGGCTCGTTGCATAATGTACTATTTTATTGTTTGAAGAGAATATCTGTAATAGTATCCTTACTGGCATCTAACAAGGGAAGTATCAGGTAAGACAGCGCGAAACCTATCTTGAAACTTTGTGGACGCAATCGTTGTGCTATAAGAGGACAACGTGCGGAAAATCAGCTGCCAGATTGAACTGCAAGGCTCCGAAATCGCATCAAACATCCTGGTACGAAGGCATGACGGCTGGAGGAGCTGGATATCCCTGTGGCTCTCGGAGTAGTAGTGAGGCGGGGCGTATATGCTGACTGGAGCGTGCGGCTGCTTCCCACCGGCCTTGAGTGCTTGGGCGGTCAGGATTGTCCGTTCCAACATGCACGGTACTCGCTACCTCCCATTGATTTATATGAGAGATTCGTCACATGATTTCGGAGCCTTGCAGTTCAATCTGGCAGCTGATTTTCCACACGTTGTTCTCTTATAGTACAACGATTGTGTCCACAATGTTTCAAGATAGGTTTCGACCTGTCTTACCTGATACTTCCCTTGTGAGCTATCAATCCTTCTTTTGTTCCCAAGTCCATGTCTGAAAACCCAGTGGCATTTTAGCTTATTTATTGTATGAAATATAGGCTTATGAGATCAACTTTCGCCCGTGTGTGTCCCTAATACAATAGAAACGGTTGAAGCAATTTCAAAGAAACTTGAAAGGACATAGCCTACTACTATCTCCTCCGACCTCAAACGTGCCTTTCAAATTTTAATACGTTTCACCAATCCAACATGGCGGCCACGCGAAATATTTCACTGACATTCCATATCTCCGAAACTGGTACTGCTATCAAACTGAATATACTAGGATACTAAGATAAGTTCAAATTTGTAATTTGCAATTTAGGTGAGGATTTGGAAGGAAGCGGCCGAGGCCTTAAGTTAGGAACCATCCCATAAAGAATGGAGTGTAAGTGGGGAAACCACGGAAAACCACTTCTTAGATGGCTGAGGTGGGAATCGAACACATGTGTGCAGTTTCAACTCAGGGTTGTCCAAGTACTTTTGAAATTGCTATTCTGTTCTTGTATAATTTACAATCTTAAAAACTAGATTATAATGAATTTTATGAATACACCTACGGTTGATGAGGTTGTAATAATTTTAAAAAATCGTTAAGATGTTGTTGTTTTTAATTCATTTAAGGGGCTTGCGACATCTTGGTCATCAGCCCCGTGTAGTTCAGTGAGTGTTGAATTTTTCTGATACCCTGTATTCCTAGCCTTATGCTATTCCGCAGGAGAATATGCCAGTCTTGTGTGGTACAAGACAGCCCATACAAAGCAGGTGGATGTAGCCTTTTAAATGAGAGCTGCAGGATTATTACAGGTTGCTTGAGGCCAACTCTCATCCGTAAAGTGCACTTATCTTGCAGGGATTGCTCCGCCTGATATCAGAAGAGAAGTGGCTGCAAACAACGAAAGAAGTAAATCAACTGCTATGACCTCACACCCACTCTTCGGTAATCGATCTGCTGAGAGGACATTACAATCGAGAAAGAGCTTCCTAACAATACTCAACCATTACAAGAAGGAACAGCAGCAACAGCTCGAGTTGCCATGTGGAAGAAGAGGACCAGCAATCTGTCTGAATGGATGGAACCAAAGGAATCTCCACCTCCTGGTCACACAGAGAACTGGCTAATCTGGAAGTCCCTGAAGAGACTGCGGTTGGAAGTTGCAAGATCCAGGGACAACTTATATAAGTAGCATTTTCCGACCAAGACAGTCCCATGTGATTGTGGCGCAACCCAGACAGCACAACACCTCTTCTCCTGTCCATTGTGCCCGTACAGATGTACAATGAATGACTTGACTGAAGCTAATTCAAGGGCTATCGAAGTGGCTAAGTTCTGGGCTGAAACTGTAGAAGTCGTCTGATGAACACATACTTGTGTGCTTTTTATGTTTTGTACTTCTGATACGAATAAATAGATAAATACCTGTATTCCTATGATGTGTGTATTAAGAATGTGGTCGATGGCCCGGAACTTGAAATAAGATAATTTCCCGGCATTTTCCTGGAGGGAGTGTAGAAAACCCGGGGAAAATCCACACACTGGATAGACGCTGTCAGCGCTGGGACTCGAACCTATGATCTCCGGAATTGATGCAGCTGCCCTCGCGGTCGTAGTGCACGATTTAACGAGTACCGTACTTTTACGCAGCGGGAGATAAAAATAGTTAAGAATCTGAAGATATAATAGAAGAACAAATATTTTTCCTCATTTAAATTTCTAGTTAAAACAGAACATTACTAACATTTCGGGCGGCTCAAGGTCACGGGTTCAAACCCGGACGAAGTCGTCGGATTTCTTAAGAGCGTTAATAATCCCTCAGTATGCCTTCCTTCGGAGGGGAAGTAAAGCCGGCGGGTCCATGTCATAGATTTACGGCATGGAAACGAACCTACCACTAACTACACTTGTGTGAAGCCAAAATGTGTAGGTTAGAATCGATAAAGCTCTATTAGTTCCAACGTTCGCCACCCGGTGCTAACTGCGATGTCATCTAGTAGCCAAGTCCGCAAGCTAGGTGTCGTGGACGGTAGCAAAAGTAGGAACTACTTAAAATTAGCCTATTGTCTGCAGTCCTTACTTGAATTAAACCGACAGTAGTAGCTACGCTGGCTAAAGCTCAGCGTTAGGTCATGGGGCCAAGCTCTCGGCTGACTCGGTAGACGCGTGGGTTCGAGCCCCACCGTCGGCTGTCCTTGAAATGGTTTTCCGTGGTTTCCCATTTTCAACACCTGCCAAATGCTGGGACAGTACCTTCTGACAGGCCACGGCCGCTTCCTTCCACATCCTTGCCCAGTTTCATTCATCTTCATCCATTCCATCTCTCATCCCGACGCGCAGGTCGCCCACGGGCGTCGACTAGAAAGACCTGCACTCGGCCTCTCAGGAGGCTACACGACCAAATAAAAAGAACTTTAATTAAAAGCAGATAACACACACTAATACAGCCATCACAATTAACACCGGTTATCAGACAGATTCTACACACACCCAAAGTACACGGGGCTTTATGACCGCGTTGTCGCAGCCCCTAAACTGAGAAACCAACCAACTAACATTTGGGAAGTTCTTTCCGGAATTTCTGGTTTTCTCCCATTGTATGTAGCCTATATTCTCGAGCAACTAGCGAAGAGAGTTGTAGCAACCTCCATCCAAAAGGCGAATGTAAACAGCAATAAAGTCTGTTTTTTACGATAGCCATTTGTAGGAGCGAGCTGAAGAACCGGTTTAGGAAGAACATCTCTGACCTTGGGGACACGTGTGAGGCTTGTTTACCAAGGTTCGCCCGCCTCCACAGTGCGTGGAGTTGAACACCAGCTGACCTGAAACAATTACTTTTTCATAACGTCCGCATTTACGATAATTTACAACTATATGACCTCCCCTGGGACCAATTAATGTTAATTATCACCATGAACGACGCATAGGTGTGTCACCTCCTCTCACGCACTACTTAACAGAGGCGACTGCTGATGTTTATAATGTGAAGGACGTAATAATTATGATAGGCTTAACGTAAGGAAATTATTATAACTAGGCTAAATTGAGAAATTATACTCAGTCTAAAATAAATTATTCAGTCGCAGAGCACTATTACGAACTCATTACTGAATACAATACAATCTAATACCACTCCAAACATGTGCACACGCTGAAAACAGACTACCCATTCTGACCGCGTGAAATCGTAACCAACAAGCCCGTAGTATTGGTTTAAATTCAACCAATAGCGAGACTTGAGGATCTCAGTCGACGTCCTCAGAGCGCCATTAAACAGACCAAACCTGCCCCTTCCCCCTCAAGGGCTCACAGACATTTCCAAAGCTATAAACACGTGCTTTGAGGATGCAAGGCTTCCTTCCTCAGCTGTCTACTCCGGGCGGTGAAGGTCACACTTCACCCATCTAGGGGTGAAATGTAGAGCTAGTTACAAGTACTGACAGTGACAGTGAGACAGAGCTTATCGAGCCCAAATGATTAGTTTACAAAACAATCAATCTAATTTTTTAAACAGTTTCAGCCGAGAGCTGACTGTAGGATGATCCTTACGTCCTACCTGGAGGATTCACCACTGCTACTTAATCTTGGACTGAATGTACAAGTCCGAACTCCATTCAGGCGCGGATCTAGAGCTTGGCTTTCGCGGGGGTCAGAGAATCGAAATAGTTAAGAAAAATGGTATCACTAAAAACGCAATCACAAATTAACCAAATGTACAAAACCAGACCAATTTTTTCGCAAGCTACATGGTGAACCCTTATTGATCTTCGATAAATAAGTATTCATATTTATTATTATTATTACTACGGCCCAGGCAGCACATGAGGAAGTCGACTTGGATATTAGGGAGGCCAGCATTTCGTAACGATTGCAACAGAAGTTGAGCCAGTAGCTATTCCTGGGGGACGGCCAGAATTAGTCGAGTTCAAGGCTAAATTGTGCAACTACTGTACCAAAATTGGAGACATAAAGGAAGAATCACGAGGTCTTCTCAACGAACATACGATTGAATCAGCCAATCGCAAGAGACCAAGCCGTGACCACGAGGTGGACGGCGTCAGTAGTAAAAAGCCCGCGGAAGTGTGTATCTAAGGAACCGCCGAACGGATTAATTTCCGCTCGAGTAATTCGAGACGTTGGATTTATTTGGAGAAGAATGACACTAGCTACATCTTTGTGAGACAAAAACTCCGGAAGTTTTTATCCGACTTTGCCCCACTCCACCGCCCTTGTCAGTTTCTCATAAATAGCTTGGCCTGACGCCAATTAAAGTCTATTCTTTTGGAGCCTTCAGAGGCATACTCCACGTCAGTTCGAAGTGTGAATTTTAAAGTCTATTCTTTTGGAGCCTTCAGAGGCATACTCCACGTCAGTTCGAAGTGTGAATTTTAAAGTCTTACCTTGTGGAGCCTTCAGAGGCATACTCCACGCCAGTTCGAAGTGTGAATTTTAAAGTCTTACCTTGTGGAGCCTTGAGAGGCATACTCCACGTCAGTTTGGACTGTGATTTTGACGCTCGAATTTATCTAAGTCATTATTTGGTGTAAAACGTGATTTTTACGCTCTAAATCAGTAAAGCTAATTCATTTTGTGAGCTTTGAGGAACTAAAGTCGCAGCGATCGCAGTATCAAATTTTAAAAGCTGTAATACATTTTATTATAAAAACAACTTTGTTGTGTGAACTAAACAGTAACATTCATTTCAAGACGACTAGTTCAACTTTAAGAGGGAAGTATCGTATCACCCTAATTAGCGCTTACCAGAACCGAAGTCCATAGTACAGACGGAAATACCGGACGAGATAGCGACTGCTAGTGCAGCCAGGATTGTGAACTTGTTAACGAGCCAGTGGCGCGGACTCGAGATGTATATTTTCTGTATAAATTGTGTGTATTTTATGTATGTTTTATAGTGCGTGTGTCCGATATAATTAGGGCCAGTCTTCGCTATTAATCGCAATAGGACAATTGTGGGTGAACTGAGTAGCCTGCAAGCGATTATAGATAGGCAAACATTTAATATTGAACTTTTCTGCCAAGGAGTCGAGACCAAGATGAACAGCACGTGGTTTGAAGTTGGGATGAGCTTCAAGAAATCAGCACAGACGACTACTATGGAGAGCTAAATTGTCCATAGGGCAATGGGTTGAGGAGGATGTCCTTGGTCTACATGCAGAAGCGGTGATGTACTAAAATTGGATTTATTTCAATTATGTAGTTAGATTTGGCCGGGGAACTTTGTATATAGTCATGTTTTTCTTTCTTGTTGTTTTAGAGTTTTTCTTGTACCGACACTGTATGTTTAAATGTCCGTTGGCGCGTGGCCAAAGTGTTTGTTGATATTTTTTTCTTTCTTGAGTCATGTGTAATGTACGCGGCGTGCGTGCGTGATCTTTATCCTTGCAATTGCGGAACCCGTTACATTCGATAAATGGTGCTTTGTTAACGTTAATATTTGAAATAGGAATGGGAGGAAATGAGTGTAAAACATTTTGCTGAACAGGTTATTATTCATGTTAGGGTAGCCGAGTGCACCAACTTAAAAGTAATTGTAGAACACCTTCGTTCTAAATTTGATAGATTTTCTTGAGTCCTTTTCAGGTGACTAGTCACGGCATAGAACGATGGCGCCAGCATGTGGATATTATTTGTGTCTTTTATTTCAGGGTCTGTCAAAACCCATACGTGTGATTCAGTGTGTGTTGATGTGTCTAGTGTGTGTTGATTCTACGTGAGGAGGGGGTAGTTGTCCTACCGCCCTTATATATTTTTGCTGCTATTGTATTTTAGATGGAAAGACAGAGTGCTCTTGGGAGACTGCTGATTCTTGTCCATATGGTTATTCTGACACACACATGTATTATTGTGCTTTGGGGCACATTTCTTCGAGGTTCGACCCCATGTTCTGGGAGGTCGACGTATTTTTTGACACGTGGGTTGACAGACATGCAGAGTTCCACAAACCGCCCGTTTTGCCTGTGACTTATTTTGATAGGCAGTCCTTTTGTCCGACTGAACCCTGTAAGCTTTCATATAGCAAACCTGTTCATTGTGATGGTTATTTTTTAAGCCATAATTAATTGGGGAGTTCGCCATGTTTGTAACGGATTGTTGTACCTTGTATGGATAAAATATTGTGATTAACGTAAATGTTGGCTGTTTGCCTATTGCTTTGTTGATGACTCGATTCATGTAAATTTTGTGTGTCACACCCGTGTGGTGTAATGGTAGAGAATTTTGTAAATTTTGACAGCGGTCATTTGAGTATTTTTCTATTGGTCACGTGTTAATGTACTTGTGTTGATTTGTGTGAGAAGACCTAAGTTTTTAGGCAGTAAATGTTGCTACGGCAATCTAAGTCCAATTTCACTCGGAAATTTTGTGTTTGTTTATAGTAGATTTAGGAAGTGTCGGTTTAATTTAAGTAGTGTAGTTGTGTTCCCCCGTGTCGGTCTAGCTCTAGGAAATGCGGATTCGGTGTTTGAAGGGTCATCCCGGATGATAACGAATCACGCATTCAAAGTACACATCGTGATGCATGTAGAACGGCATACGCATTTATATGGTCACTTTTGTATCTTTCATTTAAGGACACTTGGTCCAGGTAATTAATCTCTCCAGAGATACCGCCTAAGTTTTTGGCATTTTATTATATGGGAGTCAATTGGGAGATTTTGTTGTTAATTGTTTGTGTGTAAATATGGTGATTTGTTATTAAATTCAGTTGTTTTTAACCCTGGCTTCACTCTTTCCTGCATGTCATTTTGTTATATGTTACCCTGCAAGTTAATGAAGCGCCCTGACAGCAACTTACGAATATGACCCGTTACGCCCCGAATCTGAGTCTCATATGCTTCTTTGCAAGGGTTCATAAAACAAAAATGGCTGCCCAAGTGGGGATTGTTGTTGTTGTTGCTTCGCTGATCTCATATTTATTTCGTTGAGAAATGATGCCAGATCAAGCGGACATGTAAATTCAGTAAATGGAGGCGATGTTGTACCGCCATGTGCATTAGTAAAATCACTGAGTTCCTAAAGTTAGAAATATTGAACAAGGTTAGAATTTGATTTGTATTTGTTATAAACTTGTTCTGGCGCCCACATTAAAATTAGAAATTTGCATTATTATTGAACTCAGTTAAAGCAGGAAGATGTTGCCTTATATTTGACATTTAATTGACTTCGGTTAATTGGTGTTTCGTAAATTCTGTTGGTTAGGAATTTAAAAGCAGATCACCAGGGGTTATTTTATTGTTTGGGAATAAGTGTCATTGTATTCAGTAAATTTTGTTACTGAAATTTTCATTAAATTAGAGCCAGTAATATTCAAATGTGTGACATGTATGTGCGTGTAGGGCTGAAACCTTAGCCCATAACCCTGTTTTCTCTGAATATATTTTTGTGTGTGAAATGGCGCTTGTTGATGAGATAAAGGCATTGTTAGAACAGATGTCGATCCAAATGTCCGCGAAAACGGAAGAACAATTAGAACAGATGTCGATCCAAATGTCCGCGAAAACGGAAGAACAATTAGATAAACAATTAAAGAACATGAAGGAGGAAATAAGCGAAGACAATAATAAACAATTAAAAGAACAATTAGAAGCTCAGCGGGAGCGTAGTGAAAAACAATTACTTGATATGAGCGATAATATTACGGTTCAGTTACAAGCGCAGAAGATAGATAGTGAAAAACAATTACTTGATATGAGCGGTAACATTTCGGTCCAGTTAGAAGTCCAGAAATTAGACACTGACAAACAGCTCAATGAATTAAACCACAAATTGTCACAACAGGCGGTAACACAAACCGAACAGTTAGGGAAAATCACAAATGATATCAATCAGAGCGTTCAAAAAGTAGAGAAACTGGCAGGCGAGGTTGCGGAAAACAACATCAGACAGTTAGGCGAAATGAAGAAATTGGAGGCTAAATTTGATAACAAATTAATACAATTTGACGAGATGGTGGCGGATAAACTTAAGCAGATAGAGGCAGCATGTGTCAGTAACACCGCGGGAGTAAAGAAGACCCAAGAGAAACTACAACAGCAAATTAATTCAGTAGATAACAACGTGCTGGAATTAATAAAGGAAATAGATAAAGTCGAAATTAAGGCTGAAACTGAGCGGATACACTTGCGGGAAAAATTAGAGGAGCAATTAGGCAGAACACAAGAGATCATAAGGAAAGAGATGGAAGGCCAGCTAATAAACACACAAGAGGTTATAAGACAAGAAGTAGGGGAGCAGCTCGTCAAAACTCAGGATAATTTGGAGGAACAACTAGTGAAAACGCAGGAACGGATACGTGAAGAGCTAGAGAAAAATGAGGAGAGGAACGAGGAGAAAATAAATAGCTTAAAAAGTAGGATCCGGCGAGATTGGGACCAGCAGGCTCAGGCGAATAAGGAAGACAGGCTGGCAGTTTTAAAGCAAATGCAGGCACTGGAGGAAAATATGAAGTCGAAATTGCAGGAACAATCAGAATTAATCATAAAGAACGAGATTAGATCATTAGAGAATGCGACATTATTTTCAAATGAAAACATACAGGAAAAGCAAACAAGTATTGGAAGTCCGGCAGGTTCGAAGTTGGCTGAGGACACGAGTCGGGGTCAAAGTCCCAGACTAACGACTAATGCATTCCAGCAGTACAGGGGGGAGACTTCAACTCCGCAACCGAACTTGGCACCAGCCCAAGTCATCCAAGTCATTCGGGGTAATGATTTTAAGCCCGATAAGTTCAAAGAAAATTCAGGAACCACTCCCAAAGCATTTTTACGGCAATTAACGGATTACTTTAATGACCAACACATCGGCCCAGAGAAACAATTAAGACTGGTGGAGAAATTTTTAGAAGGACCTAGCCTGACCTGGTTCTTAAGTTTCAAATACACATTTACAGACATGGATCAATTCCGCGAGGCGTTTTTGAAGAAGTTTTGGAGTCCTTCGTTACAACAGGGGTTAAGAATGGACCTGTACACACGCAAATACCATAGTACCCATCCAACCCGTTTTTCAGAATTCTTTAGTCAGCAATTGGTAAAATTCAGGGATTTTGATGACCCGCCTAGCGAGCCGAATATGGTTCTAACCATCGGAAAACAACTCCCAATGCATATCCAACAATTGCTAGTCGCAGGAAACATTCAGACCGCAGTCCAAGCAGAAGAATTACTCAGACACTTAGATGAGACGAGTATGGTGAGCCCACAGACAGGAAGAAGGAATTTGGAATGTGTAAACACGGCAGAGGTAGTTCAGGGACCCCAAAATAACCACGGCCAGGGAAACCAAAGTAAGACACAGTCCACAGGAACACAGTTCACGCCAAGAAGACAAGATTTTGACGGCCGAAACCAGTTCCATCACAACAATCATAACTATCAGAATAACCGCGGGAGATATCATCAGAATAACCAACATCAAAATAATCAGTGGACGTACCAGCGGGAGTACACGAATTGGAGGGGAAACCAGAGACAAGGTAGACCCTACCAAAGAAATGGAGATGGTAGATGGAGTAACGGCAGGGACTATCGCCAAGAAAACAGAGGAGAATATAGGAATAACTGGGACGAGCGATATATTGAATCCCGTAGATACCTGGATCAATTAAGTAATGAAGAAGCGGAGAAGGAAAAGTGGGGGCGTGCCATGGCGAACAGACAGAGCCCAGACAATCATCAAGGAGAGGGGGCAGAGAGTTTACTGAGGCAACAGGAGCGACAGAATGATAACCGGCGAAACACATCTAATGGGGCCCGGGATAAAAAAAAAAAACCAAATGAATTGAAAGGAGATAGGCTAGAAACGGAGATCGCCAGGGAGCAAGAAGAGATGATAGTGGCCAACATAGAAGAGTGGGTAGCATTCCCAGACGACTGCCTGGAGGAAGTGGTGAAGAACCGTGAAAACGTTATCAGACAGCTACCAATTATTTACGCGCATATTGGAGGTATGAGGGTGAGATGTTTGATTGATACAGGTAGCCAGGTGAGCTTAGTCACTGAAATTTTGATAAAAGAAATAGCAAGAAAACATACTGTTCCTATTATGCCGGTACCGCTAATGAAAGTCAGAGGTGTCATTCCTGACAAAACTATGAATTGTAAACAGCAAGCATTTCTAGATCTGGAAATATTGAACCATACTTTTTCACAAACATTCATCGTTATTCCAAAGATGAATTACAATATAATTTTAGGAGCCAACTTCATCTGCGATTTTCATGCTGTAATTGATTTACATAACAACACCGTAGGCTTCAAACAAGTAGAAGGATTGGATCATGTGGGTTTAAATATGGAAGAGAATCCGCTGGAGAGAGAGGCCAACACTTGGGTTGTTGAGGAATGCACTAATGAGGCCGGAGATAAGATCTTGAGGGGAGAGCAAGTCAACCAGACAGCAGTGCTAGAAATGGACAGCCGAGATATTTCGCAGGAACTTTGGGTGCATTTGGCGGAAGAAGAAATGGGCGGAACCAAATTCGAAATTTTACTTCAGGAGCGACTTAAGGAAGCCATCGTAGGGGAATCTGATAGAAGAAGACTGGAAGAAATCTTAAGATTGCATAAAGAAGCTTTTGACACCGTACCTGGGAAAGTTTTGAATTTTCAATATGCTATGCAGGTGACAGATTGGACCCCATTTAAAAGTAAATTGTACCCGATCCCAGAGAAGCATTTTTCTCAGGTGAAGGACATTATTACTAACTTATTAGATTCTGGCATGATAAGGAAAGCTGCAACTCCTTATCTGAACGCAATATTGGCTGTGACCAAGCCAAACGGATCAATTAGGCTATGCCTAGACGCGCGAGTTTTAAATAGTAAACTGCTAGTTGAGCACGACCAAGCACCAAGGATCAAAGATGTTTTGAAAGGCTTCCGTGGGAAGAAGATATACTCAAGTGTTGATTTGACGAATAGTTTCCACCATCTTGAACTTGAAGAAAAATCTCAACTGTTGACGGGATTTTTATTCGACAATCAAAGTTATATCTGGTGTCGAATGCCCTTTGGCGTGAAAACTGCGGGATGTGCACTCATTAGAGCACTCGACAGAAATCTGACTGAGGAGGTCAAGAACTTCACCACGAGATATGTTGATGACATATTGATCGCTTCTGAGACAATGGAAGAACACTTGATAAATTTAAATAAATTGTTGGATAACCTGAGAACCATGAACTTCAAGATCAACTTAAAAAAATCACATTTTTGCCAGAGCGAAATTTTATATTTGGGACATATAATTGATGTCGAGGGCGTGCGGCCTAATCCAGCCAAGATTGATGCTATTAAGAAATTTCCCACACCTACCAAAGTCAAACATGTTAGAGCATTTTTGGGAGTGACAGGTTTCTTCAAAGAAAATTGCCCTGGTTACACAGAAACAGTAGCGCCTATGCAGGAGATGTTGAAGAAAGCGAATCGATGGTCGTGGAATGAGGAGTGCGACAGGTCTTTTAAAGCAACGAAGGATTTATTGGAAAACTGTGTGAAACTTGGATATCCGGATTTTGAGAAACAATTTATCATTCAAGCAGATGCTTCGTTAATTGGGATTGGTGCTATGCTGTACCAAGAGGACGCTGAAGAACCCAAGAAGAAATCTTATCTGGCATTTACGAGTCGTAAATTACGGAAACATGAGAGAAACTACACAGTTACGGAACTTGAGCTACTAGCGATTCTATATTGTCTCCAACAGTGGCGCAAGATGATCTATGGTTATTCCATCATTGTTAGAACCGACCACCATGCACTGACGTTTTTATTTAAGACAACAATAGCAAGTGAGAGAGTAACGCGCTGGTCCATCTACATACAACAGTTTGACATCACAATAGAGCATTGTCCTGGGAAATTGAACGTCATACCAGATGCCTTGAGTAGAAACCCTGAGGACGGAAACGAAGTAATAGCGGAAGTTCACAATATTACCTTGACACCTAAGGCTCGTGAGTTTTTGGCAAGATTGAAGGATATTCGGAAGGAGCAAGAAGCTGACCCATGGATGATGATGATGATAAAATTCTATAGGAAGGAGTTACAACCAAATTCACCAGAGTACCGGGAAGCTAGTGCTAAACAAGCGAGATTTCACTACTTGAATAACTTGTTACATAAGTACGTGGATGAGCATCATACTAAACTGCGGATCTTAGTTCCAGCATCGCTACAGAGGGGATTAACTTGGCATGTTCACGAGAGCCTAGCACATATCGGCACGGATAAGACTGAAGCTACGATAGGGGAGACCTTTACTTGGCCCAAGATGAGATTCACCATTGTTGAAGTAATTAGAACGTGTGACGCTTGTCAGCGCACAAAGCCGAACAACTTTATTCTGAAACAACCTCCAATACCACTATTACCGCAGAAACCATGCGAGATGCTCGCGATTGATTGCTTTGGTCCTTTAGTAAAAGGAAAGCGTGGATGCCGACACCTCTTGGTGTGTGTCGATGTATTTTCGAAGATGGTCGTGCTATGTCCTATTCAGAAGACGACATCAAGACAAGTCCTCAGTAGAATTAAGAACAAAGTCATTCCGATGCTTGGGAAGCCGGAATCCATTCTATCAGATCACGGTACCTATTTCACAAGCAATGTTTTTAGGCAAGGTTTGGAGAGCCTAGGAATAAAACACATATTTTCAAGTATTCGTCATCCTTGTGGAAATCCGAGCGAAAGAACAATTCGCTGTGTCGCTAAATACTACAGAGTAATGATTCCTAATGAACACAATAAATGGGTAGACAAAGTAGGGGAAATTGAAATGTGCATGAACACTACTAAGCACGAGTCGACGGGTCAAGTCCCACTGATTGTACACCACAACAGGTTGCCGGAAAGAACTTGGGATAAGATCATTCCTTGCCCAAGGGATCCATTATTAGCGCATGATTTGCGAATCCAGCGAACGAGGGAGCACATGAGGAACCAAGCGGACCGAAGGCTGAGACGGTACCGAGGAAAGAAGTTTCACCGAGAGTTACAAGAACAAGAATTAGTGCTGGTTCGTAGACCACCGATCTCCGACCCTAAGAACAAAGTCTTCGCCAAGTTCTGTCCAAGGTTCATTGGTCCGTTCCGGGTAATTAAGAATCTGGGTAACAATGCCTACAGATTAGAAGAAGTGAGCACTGGTGCAAAATCTGTTTTTAATAGTGCCAATTTGAAACCGTACTACAGAAGGGAACCATTTGATGATTAAGGAAGATGATATGTGCAGAATCTGTACTGCAAAATTCATGTTTTGAAAACAAACACTCAAATCCACGGGGAGCGCGTGAGTACGCACTTTGTTTGTAAACAACGAGCAGCTGAGACGACGGGAGTGGCAACTACTTGAGGAGAAGGAGAGACCTAGTGAAAATATGAATGACATTCCAGCGAGAAGGGAGCACACTAATTGAGTCAGAGGGGCATACACTCGAGCAGCTGAGTGAGATTTAAAGAGATGTGATGTTACTACAGTGGATTTTGTTTTTGAAATCCAAACCAATAAATTGTTTCGAATTTCAAAACCTTGCTGAGGACAAATGAACCCTTATTGATCTTCGATAAATAAGTATTCATATTTATTATTATTATTACTACGGCCCAGGCAGCACATGAGGAAGTCGACTTGGATATTAGGGAGGCCAGCATTTCGTAACGATTGCAACAGAAGTTGAGCCAGTAGCTATTCCTGGGGGACGGCCAGAATTAGTCGAGTTCAAGGCTAAATTGTGCAACTACTGTACCAAAATTGGAGACATAAAGGAAGAATCACGAGGTCTTCTCAACGAACATACGATTGAATCAGCCAATCGCAAGAGACCAAGCCGTGACCACGAGGTGGACGGCGTCAGTAGTAAAAAGCCCGCGGAAGTGTGTATCTAAGGAACCGCCGAACGGATTAATTTCCGCTCGAGTAATTCGAGACGTTGGATTTATTTGGAGAAGAATGACACTAGCTACATCTTTGTGAGACAAAAACTCCGGAAGTTTTTATCCGACTTTGCCCCACTCCACCGCCCTTGTCAGTTTCTCATAAATAGCTTGGCCTGACGCCAATTAAAGTCTATTCTTTTGGAGCCTTCAGAGGCATACTCCACGTCAGTTCGAAGTGTGAATTTTAAAGTCTATTCTTTTGGAGCCTTCAGAGGCATACTCCACGTCAGTTCGAAGTGTGAATTTTAAAGTCTTACCTTGTGGAGCCTTCAGAGGCATACTCCACGCCAGTTCGAAGTGTGAATTTTAAAGTCTTACCTTGTGGAGCCTTGAGAGGCATACTCCACGTCAGTTTGGACTGTGATTTTGACGCTCGAATTTATCTAAGTCATTATTTGGTGTAAAACGTGATTTTTACGCTCTAAATCAGTAAAGCTAATTCATTTTGTGAGCTTTGAGGAACTAAAGTCGCAGCGATCGCAGTATCAAATTTTAAAAGCTGTAATACATTTTATTATAAAAACAACTTTGTTGTGTGAACTAAACAGTAACATTCATTTCAAGACGACTAGTTCAACTTTAAGAGGGAAGTATCGTATCACCCTAATTAGCGCTTACCAGAACCGAAGTCCATAGTACAGACGGAAATACCGGACGAGATAGCGACTGCTAGTGCAGCCAGGATTGTGAACTTGTTAACGAGCCAGTGGCGCGGACTCGAGATGTATATTTTCTGTATAAATTGTGTGTATTTTATGTATGTTTTATAGTGCGTGTGTCCGATATAATTAGGGCCAGTCTTCGCTATTAATCGCAATAGGACAATTGTGGGTGAACTGAGTAGCCTGCAAGCGATTATAGATAGGCAAACATTTAATATTGAACTTTTCTGCCAAGGAGTCGAGACCAAGATGAACAGCACGTGGTTTGAAGTTGGGATGAGCTTCAAGAAATCAGCACAGACGACTACTATGGAGAGCTAAATTGTCCATAGGGCAATGGGTTGAGGAGGATGTCCTTGGTCTACATGCAGAAGCGGTGATGTACTAAAA
This sequence comes from Meconema thalassinum, assembly GCA_946902985.2. Classification (NCBI taxonomy): domain Eukaryota; kingdom Metazoa; phylum Arthropoda; class Insecta; order Orthoptera; family Tettigoniidae; genus Meconema; species Meconema thalassinum. The sequence goes on from OX336396.1 coordinate 276,193,349, forward strand.
TTGGATTTATTTCAATTATGTAGTTAGATTTGGCCGGGGAACTTTGTATATAGTCATGTTTTTCTTTCTTGTTGTTTTAGAGTTTTTCTTGTACCGACACTGTATGTTTAAATGTCCGTTGGCGCGTGGCCAAAGTGTTTGTTGATATTTTTTTCTTTCTTGAGTCATGTGTAATGTACGCGGCGTGCGTGCGTGATCTTTATCCTTGCAATTGCGGAACCCGTTACATTCGATAAATGGTGCTTTGTTAACGTTAATATTTGAAATAGGAATGGGAGGAAATGAGTGTAAAACATTTTGCTGAACAGGTTATTATTCATGTTAGGGTAGCCGAGTGCACCAACTTAAAAGTAATTGTAGAACACCTTCGTTCTAAATTTGATAGATTTTCTTGAGTCCTTTTCAGGTGACTAGTCACGGCATAGAACGATGGCGCCAGCATGTGGATATTATTTGTGTCTTTTATTTCAGGGTCTGTCAAAACCCATACGTGTGATTCAGTGTGTGTTGATGTGTCTAGTGTGTGTTGATTCTACGTGAGGAGGGGGTAGTTGTCCTACCGCCCTTATATATTTTTGCTGCTATTGTATTTTAGATGGAAAGACAGAGTGCTCTTGGGAGACTGCTGATTCTTGTCCATATGGTTATTCTGACACACACATGTATTATTGTGCTTTGGGGCACATTTCTTCGAGGTTCGACCCCATGTTCTGGGAGGTCGACGTATTTTTTGACACGTGGGTTGACAGACATGCAGAGTTCCACAAACCGCCCGTTTTGCCTGTGACTTATTTTGATAGGCAGTCCTTTTGTCCGACCGAACCCTGTAAGCTTTCATATAGCAAACCTGTTCATTGTGATGGTTATTTTTTAAGCCATAATTAATTGGGGAGTTCGCCATGTTTGTAACGGATTGTTGTACCTTGTATGGATAAAATATTGTGATTAACGTAAATGTTGGCTGTTTGCCTATTGCTTTGTTGATGACTCGATTCATGTAAATTTTGTGTGTCACACCCGTGTGGTGTAATGGTAGAGAATTTTGTAAATTTTGACAGCGGTCATTTGAGTATTTTTCTATTGGTCACGTGTTAATGTACTTGTGTTGATTTGTGTGAGAAGACCTAAGTTTTTAGGCAGTAAATGTTGCTACGGCAATCTAAGTCCAATTTCACTCGGAAATTTTGTGTTTGTTTATAGTAGATTTAGGAAGTGTCGGTTTAATTTAAGTAGTGTAGTTGTGTTCCCCCGTGTCGGTCTAGCTCTAGGAAATGCGGATTCGGTGTTTGAAGGGTCATCCCGGATGATAACGAATCACGCATTCAAAGTACACATCGTGATGCATGTAGAACGGCATACGCATTTATATGGTCACTTTTGTATCTTTCATTTAAGGACACTTGGTCCAGGTAATTAATCTCTCCAGAGATACCGCCTAAGTTTTTGGCATTTTATTATATGGGAGTCAATTGGGAGATTTTGTTGTTAATTGTTTGTGTGTAAATATGGTGATTTGTTATTAAATTCAGTTGTTTTTAACCCTGGCTTCACTCTTTCCTGCATGTCATTTTGTTATATGTTACCCTGCAAGTTAATGAAGCGCCCTGACAGCAACTTACGAATATGACCCGTTACGCCCCGAATCTGAGTCTCATATGCTTCTTTGCAAGGGTTCAATATATATATATATATATATATTTATTTTGTGTATCCAAAAGCACTTCTAAAAACAACATTACAACACCAACACTTTTTTTGATTGGCATTGCAAGGCATAGCAGGTACAGCTTGTTTATTATAATGTGATTTCCCTGATAACTTACCTAAATGTAGACCAGGAGTATCTTCTACTATTGTGGTGTAAAATCCTGAGCATATTAACGATTCTCACATCCTGAGACACGTTTCAACATTCACACATAGAGGGTTTTAGTGTCGTTTGGTAGATCGTGGACGGGTTTACAGTATCCAGGAAGTCGTTACTCCGTGCCATAATCATCTAAGATTTGAAGATAAGTCTTGATAATGACGTGGTCTCTAGGAGTGTAACAGGCTAAGCGCATCTGTCCGGGCAGTAGGACAGTTTGGTTAACATCTAGACTGTAGTCACATTTTTATGACTTTTTCATACAGTAATATTAGCTCCAGTGATGGGCAGAAATATCTTCAGAATTCTATCATCCTTCATTCCTGTATGTGCCCGTTTGTGTGTACGTTTTCCCTTCAACTAGGCCTACTCTAGTGTTATCACTGAAACGTGGTATGGACTTCTTTTTGCCCTATCTGATTCCGACCTTCCAATTTCAATAAGTGCTACCAATTCCAATATGGCAGTCGCACGAAATATTTCACCAGTACTCAATATGTCCGAAGTTATTGCATCAATCAACCTGGAATTTTTCACGCTGTTTTCAGACAAGAAAAATAAGTTCACTTATGTGACTTTTGAAAACCTGGTAGGCAAACGGCGACCACGAATTTACAAATATAGAAATGGACATTTCTGGTCATCTAATATTCCAGACGCGGGAAAACTTGGCATATTGACTATTTATTTAGATTTAAATATATATGACGTCTAATGTTATTCATTTGTTTGTGAGAAGGACTCTAAACTGGAAGGAAGCAGTTCGTGTCAGTGGTGACGTCGGTAATCAAAATCTGTTCTACGATAAACGGGCGTCGCGCACAGTACAGTATATCGCTCAAACAATATGCTAAGTTCATATTCAATTCCAACCTGGCCATTCACTAACAATCACAAATATCTCACTAAACAAACAAACTTGAAAGTCAATAACCAACAACAATATCTTAACAAAAATCACATATAACTAACAAATCGTGGCATGTTGTGCAAGTTTATAATAACTACTGTAAGTAAATAAAGGTGCATATTTTAAATACCATCACGCACATACTGTACTTGGAGACTAAGATTTAGCAGACTAAGTGTAAAGGATCTGATGATGACCACTTGTCGATCGAAACTGGTCACAATCGTGTTCATGACTGAAAAGTACATTAATTTCAATTACTTAGGCAACACTGAGAAAAGAGTCCCAA